>JAJAVR010000028.1:745000-1225703 GCA_021554675.1 Leuciscus idus | reverse complement strand
GCGCGTATGGTCGGGTTGTTAGGTAGTATGCCATACGGAACCGTTGCCAATGGACCTGCATACGTGACATCAGCGGGGCTTCGACAGCCTTAATCAAACGGGTTGGCGCGTATGGTCGTGTTGCGGTTAGATTGTGGTTAGGTCATGTTTAGGGTTTATGCCACTGAGCTACGAGGAAGGAGCAACCTCAGCAGCAGCAGGAAGGACGGAGGAATAGTGTGACAACTCCAGGGAGGACACAGACAGTCATAGAGCAACAGTGGCAGTAAGTTATAAAAGACAAGGGAAAGAGAGAAGTAGCAAGACACCATTGTAATGTTTGATTTTGACCTTATAACATACATTTTAACTTGAATTGATGTTCAATCTACACAATTTGTGACAATCTGTGCGGGATATGCAGTCCCCTGCTATTCTATGATTGATATGTGCCCTTCTGTAAAGTTGCAGGAAGAATTGGGAGACCATAGCAGTCCTGTCTGGATATGAGTGTGCAATATACCTTCTAAAGCTAAGTGTTAAAAGATTTTGCTTCAGTCGGTGTACTACTGCTTTTCATAACCGCATTTGAATAGAAATGTTATATTTGAATCTAATTTAGATTTTTATGTTTTTCAGGAACCAGCCAAATGAATTCAGATTGTCTGAGAAGATCACGTGTGCTACATCAATGACGATGACGAGCTGGATACCAGATTATGTGCCAATTTCTTTCCGTAAGTTTTATTTCTGAGTTTTTTATTTTTTTTTATTTTTTATTAGTACGGGTGTATTAGTGATCCCATTGTTCATTTATTAGTTTCATGCCCAGAGAACAGGTCCAAATATCTATGGCATTGAGGGCAACGCTGAAGAATGAAGAAGCAGAGGAAGAAGCAGACTGAGGTAAAGTTTGTCAATACTACTGATAAGGTCTAGTGTTTCAGTGCATTTTATTATACAATGGTTTCAGGGTTTTTCCCGGGTCAAAAATTGTCTTTGTTGGTGACCAACAGACACTGCTGTCCTATCTTGCCCTCTTATTTAAAAAAAAGAGCAGATTTTACCACTGGATTTCATAGTTTTGTAAGATAAAATTATAATTTTGTTATATAATCATATTGATATTAAAAAGTTCAACTAAAAAAAGTAGCATCAAAAGGTTCATTTTAACTAATAGCCTTAATTTTCTACCATATAGCTAACAATTGAATAAAAGTAACAGCTAGCTAACAACAACTTGCTTTGCGCTTTATGATTTTAATCACTCCAGTATGAACTTAATTTTATTTATTTATTTTTGACAATGTTATTTATTTTAAAAACTGCTGTTCAAAGTTTATTCATGTTAGTTCACTGCATTTACTAATGTTAGCATTTACTACTTTTGATTTTAACAATGTACGGTATTAGTAAATGTTAAAAATCACTAACAAAGAATAATAAATGCTAAAAAAGTTAAATGCAGGAAAAACCATGGGTTTTGTTCAAATATGTATGATTTGATGTAAAAAGCTTTGATTTTAACGTGCATGGTGGTTCTCAGAAGTGACAGAGCAAAAATTGTCTTTTGCCAGGCTTACATTTGACCCATCAACTATGCTGCTCAATAAGTCTTGGAGAATCAGAACAATTCAAATAAATTCACTAACATTATCATATATGTTTTACCTCCTCTGCCCTCAGGATATCCAGGGAGACAGATGCGCGCCGTTCAGCATGGCATTCAGACGGGGTTCACCTGAGCACAGAGGGAAACCAGCTTCTCCTGAGCAACCTGAGAGAAGGTCTGCGGGTGGAATGCCAAAATGGCTGAAGCCAAATGTCCTTTTAAAGGCAACAACGGCTCTTTTCAGAGCTACCCACTCATTCAAATAAAGAGCATTTTTACAAATGTATTCACAACAAAATTCTCTGCACTATAGGCTAAATAATCTCTTTTTTTATCTCTAGGCTTTTTATAATCTTAGGGGTAATGCTGTAAAGATCATTTTAATACAAAGTATATCTAATAACTAGTACAACACTGTAGGATCTGGGTAGGATCTGGAACAACAGGCGTTTAAAAAAAAATCTTAAACATTTGGTTAATTGGTACATACTGTGTTTTTGTCTTTATTGAATATTATTGAAATTTACTCATTGGCACAGTAAGAATATTTTCTTGTGAACTTAAGAGAACATCCAGGTATATTCACAGATGGTTCTTTAAGATGGTAAGAGGGTAATTTAAAATCTTACATTTAAATTAGCTTTATATACTCAACATTTATAAAATCAAGACCACAACATGTACAGGATATCAACGATCAATTAATGTTTGATGCTTTGAAAAGAATAACATGCATTCATAATCAGACACGTCTGTCTTCACACAGCTTCACTGAACAGCATATAAATGTGCTTTTAATCCAGAAGTGTGCATAATTGGAGGAATATTGATACATTTAGAAGTTTATTTCATTTATTAAGACAAAATCATTTTTTCTATTAATATTCCAATAAACTATGCGATCTGATGAGCATAAGTGGCTTCCAGTGATCGCTGTTACGACCAGGTGGTGTGGTATGTATTAACATATAATTTTCTCATTTCTTAATTCTAAACTTTAAAATACTCATTAATTTTTATTTCAACTACAAATTTAAATGAAGTTGAAAAACAATGAAAATTAAATATAATTTAACACAATATTATTCCAACCAAAAATATTTGTACTTATGTGCAATGGGGTGTCAGAGTTAAGTGTCTGTGTGTAAAGTAACGTTGCATGCATTCCTCTTCTGGGTCCTTCACAGAAACGAGTGAGTTGTGCCATTTAAAACAATAAAAAATAATGTAATACGCTGCGCACTGTTGCTCAGTATTGCTCAGGGACGCAGACGGTAGTCGTGGTAACGAACAACACATTAACCTCTTTTGTGTGTGTGTGTGTGTTTGTGCTGTCACCGTATATGCGCCGTATATTTTACTGCTTTTTTGTACTTTGCCAATCACACCTATGATACAGTATAGTGTTCACCCAGAATAACATAACAACCGTTTAGAACCACATAGCAACCATATTGCAACATATAGAAGCCATATTGCAGCTCCACAACATCGTAAAGACATGGTTGTTGGCTCGTATGCAATCATGTACAACACCCTAGCAACCGGGTGGCGAGTTTTGCCACGGCAAGCACCACTTCACATTTTCTTCAGGAAATGTACATTCTAGTTATTATTATTATTATTCTGGACAAAGTTTGGCGCGTAACTCGCCCCGCACCGTTTGTCTCAGAGCCATGAATGAGGTGTCAAATCGACCGGCTCATTAAGGAGAGGTGTGCTATGACTTTTATAAGCGATCGGGGGTGCGGTGTTCGCCCCAGGGGCGAAAAAGCGGCCAAAAAAGTCACATAGACTTAACATTGCAACGAACTTTGAGCACTCATAGCTCTGAGCGAGGATTTCGCAGAAACATGTAATTTGCCACATTTGAAGAGGCTGACAGGCTCTGTAGGAACATACCTCACAATGGGGTAAAAGTTGCACCCCTGGGGGGCAGGAGCGTCCCAAAGTTGCCCCATTGACTTACTATGGGGAAGGAACGCCCCGTGAAACACACATGCTTTTCCTACTATGGTAAATTGCATAGGGATTTTGTATTGAAGATAGCTCTGCATCACAGTGTCATAGAGACAAGGGGGCGGGCTCATTTTACTCAGACGACCAATCAGTCTCTCAGGATCATTGTGAAGCTATCAAGCCACGCCCTAGCAACCATTTAGAGCCCCTTAGCAACAAGTTCCATAGACTTCCATTGAAAGATATCAAAGGGATATCTCCGGACTGAATTGTCATAGAAACATGGGGGTGGTCTCATTTGACTTGGGCCAGCAAACAGCCAATCATGAATCACCTCAACACTTCCTAGCCCCTCCCTAGCAACCATTGTCGAACACCTTAGCAACCAAAATCCAAAGAGGGATATCTTCCATTCTGAATGTCACAGAGGCATGGGAGTTGGTTTATATCATTCATAGTGACAAGAAGCCTTTGCAGTTTCATCATTGGCATCTGCCAAGCCACTCCATAGCAACAAAACAGAGTACCCTAGCAACCAAAATCCAAAGAGGTATATCTGCCATTCTGAATGTCACAGAGAAATGGGAGTTGGTTTATATCATTCATAGTGACAAGAAGCCTTTGCAGTTGTATCATTGGCAACTGCCAAGCCACTCCCTAGCAACCAAACAGAGTACCCTAGCAACCGTTTAGCAAAACGAATATCTCTGTATCAGAACATCGTATAGAGATGGGAGGTAGTTTATATCATTCATACTGACAAGCAGCCTTTGGAGTTTCATGATTTGCAGCTGCCAAGCCACTCCCTAGCAACCAAACAGAGTACCCTAGCAACCAAAATACAAAGAGGGATATCTTCCATTCTCAATGTCACAGAGGCATTGAAGTTGGTTTATATCATTTATAATGACAAGGAGCCTTTGCAGTTTCATCATTGGCAGCTGCCAAGCCACTCCCTAGCAACCAAACAGAGTACCCTAGCAACCGTTTAGCAAGATCTATATCTCTGCATCAGAACATCGTATAGAGATGGGAGTTGGTTTATATCATTCATACTGACAAGAAGCCTTTGGAGTTTCATCATTGGCAGCTGCCTAGCAACTCCATAGCAACCAAATAGAGTACCCTAGCAACCATTTTACAAGACCTACATCTCTGCATCAGAATATTGTATAGAAATGGGGGTTGGCTCATTAGTTTCGGTTGGAAAACAGTCTGTAAATATCACCATGGTAACTGTGTATTCACACCCTAGCAACAGTTTAGAGCCACCTAGCAACCCTATTGCAACATATAGAAGCCATATTTTAGCTCCACAACATCGTACAGACATGGTTGTTGGCTCGTATGCAATCATGTACAACACCCTAGCAACCGAGTGGCGAGTTTTGCCACTGCAAGCACCACTTCACATTTTCTTCAGGAAATGTACATTCTAGTTCTTCTTATTAATGGTGCTTGCTGAAAGCAAGGCATCATTAGTGTTCTCTTGCATACTTATTATTCTTCTTCTTATTATTATTATTCTGGACAAAGTTTGGCGCGTAACTCGCCCTGCACCGTTGGTCTCAGACCCATGAATGAGGTGTCAAATCGACCGGCTCATTAAGGAGAGGTGTGCTATGACTTTTATAAGCGATCGGGGGTGCGGTGTTCGCCCCAGGGGCGAAAAAGCGGCCAAAAAAGTCCCATTGACTTAACATTGCGACGAACTTTGACCACACGTAGCTCTGAGCGAGGATTTCGCAGAAATGTGTGATTTGCCACATTTGAAGAGGCTGACAGGCTCTGTAAGAACATACCTCACAATGGGGTAAAAGTTGCACCCCTGGGGGGCAGGAGATGCCCAAAGTTGCCCCATTGACTTACTATGGGGAAGGAACGTCCCGTGAAACACACATGCTTTTCCTACTATGGTAAATTGCATAGGGACATTGTATTGAACGTAGCTCTGGATCACAGTGTCATAGAGACAAGGGGGAGGGCTCATTTTACTCAGACGACCAATCAGTCTCTCAGGATCATTGTGAAGCTATCAAGCCACGCCCTAGCAACCATTTAGAGCCCGTTAGCAACAAGTTCCATAGACTTCCATTGAAAGAGTTCAAAGAGATATCTCCAGACTGAATTGTCATAGAAACATGGGGGTGGTCTCATTTGACTCGGGGCAGTAAACAGCCAATCATGAATCACCTCAACACTTCCAAGCCCCTCCCTAGCAACCATTGTCGAGCACCTTAGCAACCAAAATCCAAAGAGGGATATCTTCCATTCTGAATGTCACAGAGGCATGGGAGTTGGTTTATATCATTCATACTGACAAGAAGCCTTTGGAATTTCATCATTGGCAGCTGCCAAGTAACTCCATAGCAACCAAACAGAGTACCCTAGCAACCAAAATCCAAAGAGGCATATCTTCCATTCTGAATGTTACAGAGACATGGGAGTTGGTTTATATCATTCATAGTGACAAGAAGCCTTTGCAGTTTCATCATTGGCATCTGCCAAGCCACTCCATAGCAACCAAACAGAGTACCCTAGCAACCAAAATCCAAATAGGGATATCTGCCATTCTGAATGTTACAGAGACATGGGAGTTGGTTTATATCATTCATAGTGACAAGAAGCCTTTGCAGTTTCATCATTGGCAACTGCCAAGCCACTCCCTAGCAACCAAACAGAGTACCCTAGCAACCAAACAGAGTACCCTAGCAACCGTTTAGCAAAACGAATATCTCTGTATCAGAACATCGTATAGAGATGGGAGTTGGTTTATATCATTCATACTGACAAGCAGCCTTTGGAGTTTCATGATTGGCAGCTGCCAAGCCACTCCCTAGCAACCAACAGAGTACCCTAGCAACCAAAATACAAAGAGGCATATCTTCCATTCTGAATGTCACAGACGCATGGGAGTTGGTTTATATCATTCATACTGACAAGAACAGTTTGCAGTTTCATCATTGGCAGCTGCAAAGCAACTCCATAGCAACCAAACAGATTACCCTAGCAACCAAAATCCAAAGAGGGATATCTTCCATTCTGAATGTCACACAGGTATGGGAGTTGGTTTATATCATTCATACTGACAAGCAGCCTTTGGAGTTTCATGATTGGCAGCTGCCAAGCCACTCCCTAGCAACCAAACAGAGTACCCTAGCAACCAAAATCCAAAGAGGGATATCTTCCATTCTGAATGTCACAGTGCCATGGGAGTTGGTTTATATCATTCATATTGACAAGCAGCCTTTTAGTTTCATGATTGACAGCTGCCAAGACACTCCCTAGCAACCAAACAGAGTACCCTAGCAACCAAAATCCAAAGAGGGATATCTTCCATTCTGAATGTCACAGAGGCATGGGAGTTGGTTTATATCATTCATAGTGACAAGAAGCCTTTGGAATTGCATCATTGACAGCTGCTAAGTAACTCCATAGCAACCAAACAGAGTACCCTAGCAACCAATATCCAAAGAGGCATATCTTCCATTCTGAATGTCACAGAGGCATGGGAGTTGGATTATATAATTCATACTGACAAGAAGCCTTTGGAATTCCATCATTGACAGCTGACAAGCCACTCCCTAGCAACCAAACAGAGTACCCTAGCAACCAAAATCCAAAGAGGCATATCTTCCATTCTGAATGTCACAGAGGCATGGGAGTTGGTTTATATCATTCATAGAGACAAGAAGCCTTTGGAGTTTCATCATTGGCAGCTGACAAGGCACTCGCTAGCAACCAAATAGAGTACCCTAGCAACCGTTTAGCAAAACATATATCTCTGCATCAGAACATCGTATAGAGATGGGAGTTGGTTTATATCATTCATACTGACAAGAAGCCTTTGCAGTTTCATCATTAGCAGCTGCCAAGCCACTCCCTAGCAACCAAACAGAGTACCCTAGCAACCAAAATCCAAAGAGGGATATCTTCCATTCTGAATTTCACAGAAGCATGGGAGTTGGTTTATATCATTCATAGTGACAAGAAGCCTTTGCAGTTTCATCATTGGCATCTGCCAAGCCACTCCATAGCAACCAAACAGAGTACCCTAGCAACCAAAATCCAAAGAGGGATATCTGCCATTCTGAATGTCACAGAGAAATGAGAGTTGGTTTATATCATTCATACTGACACGAAGCCTTTGCAGTTTCATCATTGGCAGCAGCCAAGCCACTCCCTAGCAACCAAACAGAGTACCCTAGCAACCGTTTAGCAAAACGTATATCTCTGCATCAGAACATCGTATAGAGATGGGAGTTGGTTTATATCATTCATGCTGACAAGAAGCCTTTGCAGTTTCATCATTAACAGCTGCCAAGCAACTCCCTAGCAACCAAACAGAGTACCCTAGCAACCAAAATCCAAAGAGGGATATCTTCCAGTCTGAATGTCACAGAGGCATGGGAGTTGGTTTATATAATTCATAGTGACAAGAAGCCTTTGCAGTTTCACCATTGGCAGCTGACAAGCAACTCCATAGCAACCAAACAGAGTACCCTAGCAACCGTTTATCAAGACCCATGTTGTATAGAGATGGGGGTTGGCTCATTAGTTTCAGTTGGAAAACAGTCTGTAAATATCACCATGGTAACTGTGTATTCACACCCTAGCAACCATTTAGAGCCACCTAGCAACCATATTGCAACATATAGAAGCCATATTTCAGCTCCACAACATCGTAGAGGCATGGTTGTTGGCTCGTATGCAATCATGTACAACACCCTAGCAACTGAGTGGCGAGTTTTGCCACTGCAAGCACCACTTCACATTTTCTTCAGGAAATGTACATTCTAGTTATTATTATTATTATTATTATTATTATTCTGGACAAAGTTTGGCGCGTAACTCGCCCCGCACCGTTTGTCTCAGAGCCATGAATGAGGTGTCAAATCGACCGGCTCATTAAGGAGAGGTGTGCTATGACTTTTATAAGCGATCGGGGGTGCGGTGTTCGCCCCAGGGGCGAAAAAGCGGCCAAAAAAGTCCCATTGACTTAACATTGCGACGAACTTTGACCACACGTAGCTCTGAGCGAGGATTTCGCAGAAATGTGTGATTTGCCACATTTGAAGAGGCTGACAGGCTCTGTAAGAACATACCTCACAATGGGGTAAAAGTTGCACCCCTGGGGGGCAGGAGATGCCCAAAGTTGCCCCATTGACTTACTATGGGGAAGGAACGTCCCGTGAAACACACATGCTTTTCCTACTATGGTAAATTGCATAGGGACTTTGTATTGAACGTAGCTCTGGATCACAGTGTCATAGAGACAAGGGGGAGGGCTCATTTTACTCAGACGACCAATCAGTCTCTCAGGATCATTGTGAAGCTATCAAGCCACGCCCTAGCAACCATTTAGAGCCCCTTAGCAACAAGTTCCATAGACTTCCATTGAAAGAGTTCAAAGAGATATCTCCAGACTGAATTGTCATAGAAACATGGGGGTGGTCTCATTTGACTCGGGGCAGTAAACGGCCAATCATGAATCACCTCAACACTTCCAAGCCCCTCCCTAGCAACCATTGTCGAGCACCTTAGCAACCAAAATCCAAAGAGGGATATCTTCCATTCTGAATGTCACAGAGGCATGGGAGTTGGTTTATATCATTCATACTGACAAGAAGCCTTTGGAATTTCATCATTGGCAGCTGCCAAGTAACTCCATAGCAACCAAAGAGAGTATCCTAGCAACCGTTTAGCAAAACGTATATCTCTGCATCAAAACATAGTATAGAGATGGGACTTGGCTCTTTTGACTAAATCATGGTAAACTATGGTAAATCAACCTTGAATCATAGTAAATCATACTAAAATATGGTAAATCATGGTATACTATAGTAAATCATAGTACACTATGGTAAATCGTGGTAAATCATGGTAAACTATGGTAAATCATGCTAGAATCATAGTAAATCATACTTGAACATGGTAAATCATGGTATACTATAGTAAATCATGGTAAACTATGGTAAATCATGGTAAACTATGGTAAATCATGGTAAACTATGATAAATCATGCTAGAATAAGTAAATCATAATTGAACATGGTATATCATGGTATACTATAGTAAATCATGGTATACTATAGTAAATCATGGTAAACTATGGTAAATCGTGGTAAATCGTGGTAAACTATGGTAAATCATGGTAAACTATGGTAAATCATGCTAGAATCAGTAAATCATACTTGAACATGGTAAATCATGGTATACTATAGTAAATCATGGTAAACTATAGTAAATCGTGGTAAATCATGGTAAACTATGGTAAATCATGCTAGAATCATAGTAAATCATACTTGAACATGGTAAATCATGGTATACTATAGTAAATCATGGTAAACTATGGTAAATCATGCTAAAATCAGTAAATCAGACTTGAACATGGTAAATCATGGTATACTATAGTAAATCATGGTAAACTATGCTAAATCGTGGTAAATCATGGTAAACTATAGTAAATCATGGTAAACTATGGTAAATTATGCTAGAATCAGTAAATCATACTTGAACATGGTAAATCATAGTATACTATAGTAAATCATGGTAAACTATGGTAAATGATCCTAGAATCATAGTAAATCATACTAAAACATGGTAAATCATGGTATACTATAGTAAATCATAGTAAACTATGGTAAATCGTGGTAAATCATGGTATACTATAGTAAATCATGGTAAACTATGGTAAATCATGGTAAACTATGATAAATCATGCTAGAATCAGTAAATCATACTGGAACATGGTAAATCATGGTATACTATAGTAAATCATGGTAAAGTATGGTAAATCGTGGTAAATCATGGTAAACTATGGTAAATCATGCTAGAATCAGTAAATCATACTTGAACATGGTAAATCATGGTATACTATAGTAAATCATGGTAAAGTATGGTAAATCGTGGTAAATCATGGTAAACTATGGTAAATCATGCTAGAATCAGTAAATCATATTTGAACATGGTAAATCATGGTATACTATAGTAAATCATGGTAAACTATGGTAAATCGTGGTAAATAATGGTAAACTATGGTAAATCATGGTAAACTATGGTAAATCATGCTAGAATCAGTAAATCATACTTGAACATGGTAAATCATGGTAAACTATGGTAAATCATGCTAGAATCAGTAAATCATACTTGAACATGGTAAATCATGGTAAACTATGGTAAATCATGGTAAACTATGATAAATCATGCTAGAATCATAGTAAATCATACTTGAACATGGTAAATCATGGTATACTATAGTAAATCATGGTAAACTATGGTAAATCATGGTAAATCATGCTAGAATCAGTAAATTATAATTGAACATGGTAAATCGTGGTATACTATAGTAAATCATGGTAAACTATAGTAAATCGTGGTAAATTGTGGTAAACTATGGTAAATCATGCCTGAATCAGTAAATCATACTTGCACATGGTAAATCATGGTATACTATAGTAAATCATGGTAAACTATGGTAATTAGTGGTAAATCGTTGTAAATCATGGTAAACTATGGTAAATCATGCTAGAATCAGTAAATCATACTTGAACATGGTAAATCATGGTATACTATAGTAAATCATGGTAAACTATGGTAAATCATGGTAAATCATGGTAACTATGATAAATCATGCTAGAATCAGTAAATTATACTAGAACATGGTAAATTGTGGTATACTATAGTAAATCATGGTAAACTATGGTAAATCATGCTAGAATCAGTAAATCATACTTGAACATGGTAAATCATGGTATACTATAATAAATCATGGTAAACTATGGTAAATCGTGGTAAATCATGGTAAACTATGATAAATCATGCTAGAATCAGTAAATCATACTTGAACATGGTAAATCCTGGTATACTATAGTAAATTATGGTAAACTATGGTAAATCGTGGTAAATCATGGTAAACTATGGTAAATCATGCTTGAATCAGTAAATCATACTTGAACATGGTAAATCATGGTATACTATAGTAAATCATGGTAAACTATGGTAAATCATGGTAAATCATGCTAGAATCAGTAAATTATAATTGAACATGGTAAATCGTGGTATACTATAGTAAATCATGGTAAACTATAGTAAATCGTGGTAAATTGTGGTAAACTATGGTAAATCATGCCTGAATCAGTAAATCATACTTGCACATGGTAAATCATGGTATACTATAGTAAATCATGGTAAACTATGGTAATTAGTGGTAAATCGTTGTAAATCATGGTAAACTATGGTAAATCATGCTAGAATCAGTAAATCATACTTGAACATGGTAAATCATGGTATACTATAGTAAATCATGGTAAACTATGGTAAATCATGGTAAATCATGGTAACTATGATAAATCATGCTAGAATCAGTAAATTATACTAGAACATGGTAAATTGTGGTATACTATAGTAAATCATGGTAAATCATGCTAGAATCAGTAAATCATACTTGAACATGGTAAATCATGGTATACTATAATAAATCATGGTAAACTATGGTAAATCGTGGTAAATCATGGTAAACTATGATAAATCATGCTAGAATCAGTAAATCATACTTGAACATGGTAAATCCTGGTATACTATAGTAAATTATGGTAAACTATGGTAAATCGTGGTAAATCATGGTAAACTATGGTAAATCATGCTTGAATCAGTAAATCATACTTGAACATGGTAAATCATGGCATACTATAGTAAATCATGGTAAACTATAGTAAATCGTGGTCAATCATGGTAAACTATGGTAAACACCTTAGCAACTGCCTAGCAACCACACTGAATACCCTAGCAACCACTTAGCAACGCCCTAGCAACCACCCAGAATACCTTGGAAACCTCCCAGAACACCATAGCAACCACCTAGTAAAACCCTAGCAACCGTGCCGAATTTTGCCACTGCAAGCACCACTTCACATTTTCTTCAGGAAATGTACATTCTAGTTAGTGGTGCTTTTTTAAAAGCCACTCCATAGCAACCAAACAGAGTACCCTAGCAACTATTTAGCAAGGCCTATATCTCTGTATCAGAGCATCGTATAGAGATGGGGGTTGGTTTATATAATTCATAGTGACAAGAAGAATTTGGAGTTTCATGATTGGCAGCTGCCAAGCCACTCCCTAGCAACCAATCAGAGTACCCTAGCAACCAAAATCCAAAGAGGGATATCTTCCAGTCTGAATGTCACAGAGGCATGGGAGTTTGTTTATTTCATTCATAGTGAAAAGAAGCCTTTGCAGTTTCATCAGTGGCAGCTGTCAAGCAACTCCATAGCAAACAAACAGAGTACCCTAGCAACCAAAATCCAAAGAGGGATATCTTACATTCTGAATGTCACAGAGGCATGGGACTTGGTTTATATCATTCATAATGACAAGCAGCCTTTGGAGTTTCATGATTGGCAGCTGCCAAGTCACTACATAACAACCAAATAGAGTACCCTAGCAACCAAAATTCAAAGAGGGATATCTTCCATTCTGAAAGTCACAGAGGCATGGGAGTTGGATTATATCATTCATATTGAGAAGAAGCCTTTGGAATTTCATGATTGGCAGCTGCCAAGCCACTCTCTAGCAACCAAACAGAGTACCCTAGCAACCAAATTCCAAAGAGGGATATCTTCCATTCTGAATATCACAGAGGCATGGGAGTTGGTTTAAATCATTTATACTGACAATCAGCCTTTGGAGTTTCATGATTGGCACCTGCCAAGTCACTCCCTGGCAACCAAACAGAGGACCCTAGCAACCGTTTATCAAGACCCACGTCTCTGCATCAGAACATCATATAGAGATGGGGGTTGGCTCTTTTGTTTTGGTTGGGAAACAGTCAGTAAATTTCACCATGGTAACTTTGTATTCACACCCTAGCAACCATTTACAGCCACCTAGCAACCATATTACAACATATAGAAGCCTTATTTCAGCTCCACAACATCGTACAGACATGATTGTTGGCTCATATGCAATCATGTACAACATCCTAGCAACCGAGTAGCGAGTTTTGCCACTGCAAGCACCACTTCACATTTTCTTCAGGAAATGTACATTCTAGTGTTGTGATTACTATTCACCTAGACAAAACTTCGGCGCGTAACTCGCCCCACACCGTTTGTCACAGACCCCTGAATGAGGTGTCAAATCGACCGGTTTATTGAGAAGAGGTGTGCTATGACTTTTATAAGCGATCGGGTGTACGATGTTCGTCTAGCGGGCAAAAAATTTGCCGAAAAATGTCCCATAGACTTAACATAGGCACAAAATTTGCAAAATCATATCTTTGGCTCAGAAGGTCATAGAGCCTTGGGGTTGGGCTCTTTTGATTCGTCCTATCAAGCAGCCAATAAGTAGTGACATAACAACTTCATAGCCACGCCCTAGCAACCAGTTACAGGCCCCTAGCAACCATTGAACAACATTTACAAGCCATATCTCAGCAACAAAACATTGTACAAACACAGAGATGGGCATTTTTTGACCCAGACCTGCAAATACTCTTTAAATATTACCCCATAAACTGTATAAACAAACCTTAGCAACCATTTGGAGTACCCTAGCAACCGTACAAACACATAATTGGGCTATATCTCAGCACAAAAACATCGTATAGACATGGGGATGTGTTTGTTTGTTTTGGTTGGGAAACCAATCTGTAAATATCATCATGGTAACTGTGTAACCACACCTTAGCAACCGTTTAAAGCTATCTAGCAACCATATTGCAACATATAGAAGCCATATTTCAGCTCCACAACATCGTACAGACATGGTTGTTGGCTCGTATGCAATCATGTACAACACCCTAGCAACCGGGTGGCGAATTTTGCCACTGCAAGCACCACTTCACATTTTCTTCAGGAAATGTACATTCTAGTTAGTGGTGCTTTTCAAAGCAACACTATTGTTATTGCTCATACTTATTAGTGGTGCTTTTTTAAAGCAACACTATTGTTATTGTTAATACTTATTATACACAAAGTTTGGCGCATAACTTGCCCCGCACCGTTTGTCACAGACCCCTGAGTGAGGTGTCAAATCGACCGGCTCATTGAGGAGAGGTGTGCTATGACTTTTCTAAGCGATCGGGTGTACGATGTTCGCATAGCGGACGAAAAAGCGGCCAAAAAAGTCCCATTGACTTTACATGGGGAGTTCTAAAAACATTTGAATCCCAACTGCCGTTTTCACACACACCACTCCAAAGGGCCTGACACCCCTGCGTTTCTCTCCCTCTCTCTCTCCCTCAGAGGATTTATATTATCAAGCAGCCAATAAGTAATGGCCTAAAATCTTCATAGCCACACCCTAGCAACCAGTTACAGCACCCTAGCAACCACTCTGAGCTCCCTAGCAACCACCCTAAACCAATAAAAAAACATTTTTTTTTATTTTTTAATTTTTTAAAGCAATATCACACTCGTAGCCTTGCGATATCGCTCCATGCTTGTGTCTATACGGCCCCGTTATTAAAGATTTTAAGAACTCTATAAAAAGGCCTAGCAACCACCCAGAACACCCTAGCAACTGCCTAGCAACACCATAGCAACCACCCAGAACACCCTAGCAACCACCTAGTAAAGCCCTAGCAACCACCAATAATACCCTAGCAACCGCCTAGCCACCACCCAGAACACCTTAGCAACTGCCTAGCAACACCATAGCAACCACCCAGAACACCCTAGCAACCACCTGGCAACAGCATCTTGCTAAAAACATGCTAGCAACATGCTAATCAAGCTAGCATAATGCTAGCATCATGCTAATCAGGCTAGCATCATGCTAGCAACATGCTAATCATGCTAGCATCATGCTACCAACATGCTAATTAGGCTAGCAACATGCTAATCAAGCTAGCATAATGCTAGCAACATGCTAATCATGTTAGCATCTAGCTAAAAACATGCTAGCAAAATGATAATCATGCTAGGATCTTGTTAAAAGCATGCTAGCATCATGCTAATCAGGCTAGCATCATGCTACCAACATGTTAATTAAGCTAGCATCATGCTAGCAACATGCTAATTATGTTAGCAACATGCTAATCAAGCTAGCATAATGCTAGCAACATGCTAGTTATGTTAGCATCTAGCTAAAAACATGCTAGCAAAATGTTAATCATGCTAGCATCTTGTTAAAAGCATGCTAGAAACATGCTAGTCATGCTAGCATCATCCTGCCAACATACTAATCATGCTAACAACATGCTAATCATGCTAGCATCATTCTAACAACATGTTAATCATAGTAAATCATGCTGGAATGTGGTACATCGTAGTAAATAATCTTAGAAACATGGTAAATCGTGATAAATGATGCTAAAACGTGGTATATCATGGTATCACAACATGTTAATTGTGTTAGCATCTGCCCAGTGGCGAGTTTTGCCACTGCAAGCACCACTTCACATTTTCTTCAGGAAATGTACATTCTAGTGTTGTGATTACTATTCACCTAGAAAAAACTTCGGCGCGTAACTCGCCTCACACCGTTTGTCACAGACCCCTGAATGAGGTGTCAAATCGACCGGTTTATTGAGGAGAGGTGTGCTGTGACTTTTATAAGTGATCGGGTGTAAGATGTTCGTCTGGCGGGCGAAAAATTTGCCGAAAAATTTCCCATAGACTTAACATAGGCACAAAATTTGCAAAATCATATCTTTGGCTCAGAAGGTCATAGAGCCTTGGGGTTGGGCTCTTTTGATTTGTCCTATCCAGCAGCCAAAAAGTAGTGACATAACAACTTCATAGCCACGCCCTAGCAACCAGTTACAGGCCCCTAGCAACCATTGAACAACATTTACAAGCCATATCTCAGCAACTAAACATTGTAAAAACACAGAGTTGGGCATTTTTTGACCCAGACCTGCAAATACTCTTTAAATATTACCCCATAAACTGTATAAACAAACCTTAGCAACGATTTGGAGTACCCTAGCAACCATACAAACACATGAATGAGCTATATCTCAGCACCAGAACATCGTATAGAAATGGGGGTGTGTTTGTTTGTTTTGGTTGGGAAACCAGTCTATAAATATCATCATGGTAACTGTGTAACCACACCTTAGCAACCGTTTAAAGCTACCTAGCAACCATATTGCAACATATAGAAGCCATATTTCAGCTCCACAACATCGTACAGACATGGTTGTTGGCTCGTATGCAATCATGTACAACACCCTAGCAACCAAGTGGTGAGTTTTGCCACTGCAAGCACCACTTCACATTTTCTTCAGGAAATGTACATTCTAGTTATTATTCTTATTTTTATTATTATTATTATTCTGGACAAAAGTTTGGCGCGTAATGCGCCCCGCACCGTTTGTCACAGACCCCTGAGTGAGGTGTCAAATCGAGCGGCTCATTGAGGAGAGGTGTGCTATGACTTTTCTAAGCGATCGGGTGTACGATGTTCGCACAGCGGATGAAAAAGCGGCCAAAAAAATCCCATTGACTTTACATGGGGAGTTCTAAAAACATTTGAATCCCAACTGCCGTTTTCACACACACCACTCCAAAGGGCCTGTCACCCCTGCATCTCTCCCTCTCTCTCTCCCTCAGAGGATTTATATTATCAAGCAGCCAATAAGTAATGGCCTAAAATCTTGATAGCCACACCCTAGCAACCAGTTACAGCACCCTAGCAACCACTCTGAGCTCCCTAGCAACCACCCTAAACCAATAAATAATATAAAAATTTTTTTTTTACATTTTTTAAAGCAATATCACACTCGTAGCCTTGCGATATTGCTCCATGCTTGTGCCTATTCGGCCATAGGCACGAGGCCGCAGGCCGAGTGCCGTACTGAAGGAACTCGTTATTAAAGATTTTAAGAACTCTATAAAAACTCCATAGTAACCATATTTGACAACTACCAACCACCTAGTAACACCATAGCAACTACCAAAAATACCTTAGCAACCACCCTGAACACCCTAGCAACGTCTAGAAATGCTCTAGTAACCACCAAAAAACTCTAGCAACCAACCAGAACACCCTAGCAACTGCCTAGCAACCACCCAGAACACCTAGCAACTGCCTAGTAACCACCCAAAATGCCTAGCAACCACCCAGAACACCCTAGCAACTGCCTAGCAACACCATAGCAACCACCTAGCAATGCCCTAGCAACCACCAAGAATACCCTAGCAACTGCCTAGCAACCACCAATAATACCCTAGCAACTGCCTAGCAACCACCCAGAACACCTTAGCAACTGCCTAGCAACACCATAGCAACCACCCAGAAAACCCTAGCAACCACCACCTGGCAACAGCATCTTGCTAAAAACATGCTAGCAACATACTAATCATGTTAGCATCATGCTAGCAACATGCTAATCAAGCTAGCATTATGCTACCAACATGCTAATCAAGCTAACATCATGCTAGCAACATGCTAATCAAGCTATCATAATGCTAGCAAAATGATAATCAAGCTAGCATCATGCTAGCAACATGCTAATCAAGCTAGCATTATGCTAGCAACAATGCTAATCATGTTAGCATCTAGCTAAAAACATGCTAGCAACATGCTAATCATGCTAGCATCAAGCTACCAACATGCTAATCAAGCTAGCATCATGCTAACATAATGCTAATCAAGCTAGCATAATGCTAGCAACATGCTAATCAAGCTAGCATCATGCTAGCAACATGCTAATCAAGCTAGCATTATGTTAGAAACATGCTAATCATGTTAGCATCTAGCTAAAAACATGCTAATCATGCTAGCATCAAGCTACCAACATGCTAATCAAGCTAGCATCATGCTAACATAATGCTAATCAAGCTAGCATTATGTTAGAAACATGCTAATCATGTTAGCATCTAGCTAAAAACATGCTAATCATGCTAGCATCAAGCTACCAACATGCTAATCAAGCTAGCATCATGTTAACATAATGCTAATCAAGCTAGCATCATGCTAACAACATGTTAATCAAGCTAGCATAATGCTAGCAACATGCTAATCATGTTAGCATCTAGCTAAAAACATGCTAGCAAAATGCTAATCATGCTAACATCTTGTTAAAAGCATGCTAGCAACGTGCTAATCATGCTAGCATCATGCTACCAACATGCTAATCATGTTAACAACATGCTAATCATGCTAGCATCATTTTAACAACATGTTAATCATAGTAAATCATGCTGGAATGTGGTAAATCGTAGTAAATCATCTTAGAAACATGGTAAATCGTGGTAAATAATGCTAAAACGTGGTATATCATGGTATCACAACATGTTAATTGTGTTAGCATCTGCCCAGTGGCGAGTTTTGCCACTGCAAGCACCACTTCACATTTTCTTCAGGAAATGTACATTCTAGTGTTGTGATTACTATTCACCTAGACAAAACTTCGGCGCGTAACTCGCCCCACACCGTTTGTCACAGACCCCTGAATGAGGTGTCAAATCGACCGGTTTATTGAGGAGAGGTGTGCTATGACTTTTATAAGTGATCGGGTGTAAGATGTTCGTCTGGCGGGCGAAAAATTTGCCGAAAAATGTCCCATAGACTTAACATAGGCACAAAATTTGCAAAATCCTATCTTTGGCTCAGAAGGTCATAGAGCCTTGGGGTTGGGCTCTTTTGATTCGTCCTATCCAGCAGCCAAAAAGTAGTGACATAACAACTTCATAGCCACGCCCTAGCAACCAGTTACAGGCCCCTAGCAACCATTGAACAACATTTACAAGCCATATCTCAGCAACAAAACATTGTAAAAACACAGAGTTGGGCATTTTTTGACCCAGACCTGCAAATACTCTTTAAATATTACCCCGTAAACTGTATAAACAAACCGTAGCAACCATTTGGAGTACCCTAGCAACCGTACAAACACATGAATGAGCTATATCTCAGCACCACAACATCGTACAGACATGGTTGTTGGCTCGTATGCAATCATGTACAACACCCTAGCATCCGAGAGGCAAATTTTGCCACTGCAAGCACCACTTCACATTTTCTTCAGGAAATGTACATTCTAGTGTTGTGATTACTATTCACCTAGAAAAAACTTCGGCGCGTAACTCGCCCCACACCGTTTGTCACAGACCCCTGAATGAGGTGTCAAATCGACCGGTTTATTGAGGAGAGGTGTGCTATGACTTTTATAAGTGATCGGGTGTAAGATGTTCGTCTGGCGGGCGAAAAATTTGCCGAAAAATGTCCCATAGACTTAACATAGGCACAAAATTTGCAAAATCATATCTTTGGCTCAGAAGGTCATAGAGCCTTGGGGTTGGGCTCTTTTGATTTGTCCTATCCAGCAGCCAAAAAGTAGTGACATAACAACTTCATAGCCACGCCCTAGCAACCAGTTACAGGCCCCTAGCAACCATTGAACAACATTTACAAGCCATATCTCAGCAACTAAACATTGTAAAAACACAGAGTTGGGCATTTTTTGACCCAGACCTGCAAATACTCTTTAAATATTACCCCATAAACTGTATAAACAAACCTTAGCAACGATTTGGAGTACCCTAGCAACCGTACAAACACATGAATGAGCTATATCTCAGCACCAGAACATCGTATAGAAATGGGGGTGTGTTTGTTTGTTTTGGTTGGGAAACCAGTCTATAAATATCATCATGGTAACTGTGTAACCACACCTTAGCAACCGTTTAAAGCTACCTAGCAACCATATTGCAACATATAGAAGCCATATTTCAGCTCCACAACATCGTACAGACATGGTTGTTGGCTCGTATGCAATCATGTACAACACCCTAGCAACCAAGTGGTGAGTTTTGCCACTGCAAGCACCACTTCACATTTTCTTCAGGAAATGTACATTCTAGTTAGTGGTGCTTTTTCAAAGCACCACTAGTGTTATTGTCACTAAACTTATTATTATTCTTTTTCTTATTATTCTGGACAAAAGTTTGGCGCGTAACTTGCCCCGCACCGTTTGTCACAGACCCCTGAGTGAGGTGTCAAATCGACCGGCTCATTGAGGAGAGGTGTGCTATGACTTTTCTAAGCGATCGGGTGTACGATGTTCGCACAGCGGACTAAAAAACGGCCAAAAAAGTCCCATTGACTTAACATGGGGAGTTCTAAAAACATTTGAATCCCAACTGCCGTTTTCACACACACCACTCCAAAGGGCCTGACACCCCTGCGTTTCTCTCCCTCTCTCTCTCCCTCAGAGGATTTATATTATCAAGCAGCCAATAAGTAATGGCCTAAAATCTTGATAGCCACACCCTAGCAACCAGTTACAGCACCCTAGCAACCACTCTGAGCTCCCTAGCAACCACCCTAAACCAATAAATAATATAAAAACATTTTTTTTACATTTTTTAAAGCAATATCACACTCGTAGCCTTGCGATATTGCTCCATGCTTGTGCCTATTCGGCCATAGGCACGAGGCCGCAGGCCGAGTGCCGTACTGAAGGAACTCGTTATTAAAGATTTTAAGAACTCTATAAAAACTCCATAGTAACCATATTTGACAACTACCAACCACCTAGTAACACCATAGCAACTACCAAAAATACCGTAGCAACCACCCTGAACACCCTAGCAACGTCTAGAAATGCTCTAGTAACCACCAAAAAACTCTAGCAACCAACCAGAACACCCTAGCAACTGCCTAGCAACCACCCAGAACACCTAGCAACTGCCTAGTAACCACCCAAAACGCCTAGCAACCACCCAGAACACCCTAGCAACTGCCTAGCAACACCATAGCAACCACCTAGCAATGCCCTAGCAACCACCAAGAATACCCTAGCAACTGCCTAGCAACCACCAAGAATACCCTAGCAACTGCCTAGCAACCACCCAGAACACCTTAGCAACTGCCTAGCAACACCATAGCAACCACCCAGAAAACCCTAGCAACCACCACCTGACAACAGCATCTTGTTAAAAACATGCTAGCAAACATACTAATCATGTTAGCATCATGCTAGCAAAATGCTAATCAAGCTAGCATAATGCTACCAACATGCTAATCAAGCTAGCATCATGCTAGCAACATGCTAATCAAGCTAGCATTATGCTAGCAACATGCTAATCATGTTAGCGTCTAGCTAAAAACATGCTAGCAACATGCTAATCATGCTAGCATCAAGCTACCAACATGCTAATCAAGCTAGCATCATGCTAGCAAAATGCTAATCAAGCTAGCATAATGCTAGCAACATGCTAATCAAGCTAGCATCATGCTAGCAACATGCTAATCAAGCTAGCATCATGCTAGCATCATGCTAGCAACATGCTAATCAAGCTAGCATTATGCTAGAAACATGCTAATCATGCTAGCGTCTAGCTAAAAACATGCTAATCATGCTAGCATCAAGCTAGCATCATGCTAACATAATGCTAATCAAGCTAGCATCATGCTAGCAAAATGCTATTCAAGCTAGCATTATGCTAACAACATGTTAATCAAGCTAGCACAATGCTAGCAACATGCTAATCATGTTAGCATCTGGCTAAAAACATGCTAGCAAAATGCTAATCATGCTAACATCTTGTTAAAAGCATGCTAGCAACATGCTAATCATGCTAGCATCATGCTACCAACATGCTAATCATGTTAACAACATGCTAATCATGCTAGCATCATTTTAACAACATGTTAATCATAGTAAATCATGCTGGAATGTGGTAAATCGTAGTAAATCATCTTAGAAACATGGTAAATCGTGGTAAATAATGCTAAAACGTGGTATATCATGGTATCACAACATGTTAATTGTGTTAGCATCTGCCCAGTGGCGAGTTTTGCCACTGCAAGCACCACTTCACATTTTCTTCAGGAAATGTACATTCTAGTGTTGTGATTACTATTCACCTAGAAAAAACTTCGGCGCGTAACTCGCCTCACACCGTTTGTCACAGACCCCTGAATGAGGTGTCAAATCGACCGGTTTATTGAGGAGAGGTGTGCTATGACTTTTATAAGTGATCGGGTGTAAGATGTTCGTCTGGCGGGTGAAAAATTCGCCCGAAAATGTCCCATAGACTTAACATAGGCACAAAATTTGCAAAATCATATCTTTGGCTCAGAAGGTCATAGAGCCTTGGGGTTGGGCTCTTTTGATTTGTCCTATCCAGCAGCCAAAAAGTAGTGACATAACAACTTTGCCCCTAGCAACCATTGAACAACATTTACAAGCCATATCTCAGCAACTAAACATTGTAAAAACACAGAGTTGGGCATTTTTTGATCCAGACCTGCAAATACTCTTTAAATATTACCCCATAAACTGTATAAACAAACCTTAGCAACGATTTGGAGTACCCTAGCAACCGTACAAACACATGAATGAGCTATATCTCAGCACCAGAACATCGTATAGAAATGGGGGTGTGTTTGTTTGTTTTGGTTGGGAAACCAGTCTATAAATATCATCATGGTAACTGTGTAACCACACCTTAGCAACCGTTTAAAGCTACCTAGCAACCATATTGCAACATATAGAAGCCATATTTCAGCTCCACAACATCGTACAGACATGGTTGTTGGCTCGTATGCAATCATGTACAACACCCTAGCAACCAAGTGGTGAGTTTTGCCACTGCAAGCACCACTTCACATTTTCTTCAGGAAATGTACATTCTAGTGTTGTGATTACTATTCACCTAGACAAAACTTCGGCGCGTAACTCGCTCCACACCTTTTGTCACAGACCCCTGAATGAGGTGTCAAATCGACCGGTTTATTGAGGAGAGGTGTGCTATGACTTTTATAAGCGATCGAGTGTAAGATGTTCGTCTGGCGGGCGAAAAATTAGCCGAAAAATGTCCCATAGACTTAACATAGGCACAAAATTTGGAAAATCATATCTTTGGCTCAGAAGGACATAGAGGCTTAGGGTTGGGCTCTTTTGATTCGTCCTATCAAGCAGCCAATAAGTAGCGACATTAAAACTTCATAATCATGCCCTAGCAACCAGTTACAGGCCCCTAGCAACCATTAAACAACATTTACAAGCCATATCTAAGCAACAAAACATTGTAAAAACACAGAGTTGGGCATTTTTTGACCCAGACTTGCAAATACTCTTTAAATATTACCACATAAATTGTATAAACATACCTTAGCAACCATTTGGAGTACCCTAGCAACCATACAAACACATGAATGAGCTATATCTCAGCACCAGAACATCGTATAGACATGGGGATCTGTTTGTTTGTTTCGGTTGGGAAACCAGTCTGTAAATATTATCATGGTAACTGTGTAACCACACCTTAGCAACCGTTTAAAGCTACCTAGCAACCATATTGCAACATATAGAAGCCATATTTCAGCTCCACAACATCGTACAGACATGGTTGTTGGCTCGTATGCAATCATGTACAACACCCTAGCAACCGGGTGGCGAATTTTGCCACTCCAAGCACCACTTCACATTTTCTTCAGGAAATGTACATTCTAGTGTTGTGATTACTATTCACTTAAGACAAAACTTTGGCGCGTAACTCGCCCCACACCGTTTGTCACAGACCCCTGAATGAGGTGTCAAATCGACCGGTTTATTGAGGAGAGGTGTGCTATGACTTTTATAAGCGATCGGGTGTACGATGTTCGTCTGGCGGGCGAAAAATTAGCCGAAAAATGTCCCATAGACTTAACATAGGCACAAAATTTGCAAAATCATATCTTTGGCTCAGAAGGTCATGGGGTTGGGCTCTTTTGATTCACCCTATCAAGCAGCCAATAAGAAGTAACATAACAACTTCATAGCCACGCCCTAGCAACCAGTTACAGGCCCCTAGCAACCATTGAACAATATTTACAAGCCATATCTCAGCAACAAAACATTGTACAAACACAGAGTTGGGCATTTTTTGACCCAGACTTGCAAATACTTTTTATATATTACTCCATAAACTGTATAAATAAACCTTAGCAACCATTTGGAGTACCCTAGCAACCGTACAAACACATGAATGAGCTATATCTCATCACCAGAACATCTTATAGACATGGGGGTGTGTTTGTTTGTTTTGTTTGGGACACCAGTCTGTAAATATCATCATGGTAACTATGTAACCACACCTTAGCAACCGTTTTGAGCCACCTAGCAACCCTTTTGCAACATATAGAAGCCATATTTCAGCTCCACAACATCGTACAGACATGGTTGTTGGCTCGTATGCAATCATGTACAACATCCTAGCAACCGAGAGGTGAATTTTGCCACTGCAAGCACCACTTCACATTTTCTTCAGGAAATGTACATTCTAGTTAGTGGTGCTTTTTCAAAGCAACACTAGTGTTATTGTCACTCATACTTATTATTCTTCTTCTTTTTCTTATTATTCCGGACAAAAGTTTGGCGCGTAACTCGCCCCGCATCGTTTGTCACAGACCCCTGAGTGAGGTGTCAAATCGACCGGCTCATTGAGGAGAGGTGTGCTATGACTTTTCTAAGCGATCGGGTGTACGATGTTCGCACAGCGGACGAAAAAGCGGCCAAAAAAGTCCCATTGACTTTACATGGGGAGTTCTAAAAACATTTGAATCCCAACTGCCGTTTTCACACACACCACTCCAAAGGGCCTGACACCCCTGCGTTTCTCTCCCTCTCTCTCTCCCTCAGAGGATTTATATTATCAAGCAGCCAATAAGTAATGGCCTAAAATCTTCAAAGCCACACCCTAGCAACCAGTTACAGCACCCTAGCAACCACTCTGAGCTCCCTAGCAACCACCCTAAACCAATAAATAATATAAAAACATTTTTTTTACATTTTTTAAAGCAATATCACACTCGTAGCCTTGCGATATTGCTCCATGCTTGAAGGAACTGAAGGAACTCGTTATTAAAGATTTTAAGAACTCTATAAAAACTCCATAGTAACCATATTTGACAACTACCAACCACCTAGTAACACCATAGCAACTACCAAAAATACCTTAGCAACCACCCTGAACACCCTAGCAACGTCTAGAAATGCTCTAGTAACCACCAAAAAACTCTAGCAACCACCCAGAACACCCTAGCAACTGCCTAGCAACCACCCAGAACACCTAGCAACTGCCTAGTAACCACCCAGAACACCCTAGCAACTGCCTAGCAACGCCCTAGCATCCACCCAGAATACCATAGCAACTGCCTAGCAACACCATAGCAACCACCTAGCAATGCCCTAGCAACCACCAAGAATACCCTAGCAACTGCCTAGCAACCACCAAGAATACCCTAGCAACTGCCTAGCAACCACCCAGAACACCTTAGCAGCTGCCTAGCAACACCATAGCAACCACCCAGATAACCCTAGCAACCACCACCTGGCAACAGCATCTTGCTAAAAACATGCTAGCAACATACTAATCATGCTAGCATCATGCTAGCAACATGCTAATCAAGCTAGCATCATGCTAGCATCATGCTAATCATGCTAGCATCATGCTAACAACATGCTAATCAAGCTAGCATCATGCTAGCATCATGCTAATCAAGCTAGCAACATGCTAATAATGCTAGCATTATGCTACCAACATGCTAATCAAGCTAGCATCATGCTATCAACATGCTAATCAAGCTAGCATAATGCTAGCAACATGCTAATCAAGCTAGCATCATGCTAGCAACATGCTAATCAAGCTAGCATAATGTTAGCAACATGCTAATCATGTTAGCATCTAGCTAAAAACATGCTAGCAACATGCTAATCATGCTAGCATCAAGCTACCAACATGCTAATCAGCCTAACATCATGCTAACATCATGCTAATCAAGCTAGCATAATGCTAGCAACATGCTAATCAAGCTAGCATCATGCTAGCAACATGCTAATCAAGCTAGCATAATGTTAGCAACATGCTAATCATGTTAGCATCTAGCTAAAAACATGCTAGCAACATGCTAATAATGCTAGGATCAAGCTACCAACATGCTAATCAAGCTAGCATCATACTAACATCATGCTAATCAAGCTAGCATCATGCTAGCAACATGCTAATCATGCTAGCATCATGCTACCAATATGCTAATTAAGCTAGCATAATGCTAACAAAATGTTATTCAAGCTAACATCATGCTAACAACATGTTAATCAAGCTAGCATAATGCTAGCAACGTGCTAATCATGTTAGCATCTAGCTAAAAATATGCTAGCAAAATGCTAATCATGCTAACATCTTGTTAAAAGCATGCTAGCAACATGCTAATCATGCTAGCATCATGCTACCAACATGCTAATCATGTTAGCATTATTTTAACAACATGTTAATCATAGTAAATCATGCTGGAATGTGGTAAATCGTAGTAAATCATCTTAGAAACATGGTAAATCGTGGTAAATAATGCTAAACCGTGGTATATCATGGTATCACAACATGTTAATTGTGTTAGCATCTGCCCAGTGGCGAGTTTTGCCACTGCAAGCACCACTTCACATTTTCTTCAGGAAATGTACATTCTAGTGTTGTGATTACTATTCACCTAGACAAATCTTTGGCGTGTAACTTGCCCCGCACCATTTCTCATAGACCCATGAATGAGGTGTCAAATCGACCGGTTTATTGAGGAGAGGTGTGCTATGACTTTTATAAGTGATCGGGGGTACGATGTTCGTCTGGCGGGCGACAAATAAACCGAAAAATGTCCCATAGACTTAAAATAGGCACAAAATTTGCAAAATCATATCTTTGGCTCAGAAGGTCATAGAGCCTTGGGGTTGGGCTCTTTTGATTCATCCTATCAAGCAGCCAATAAGTAGTGACATAACAACTTCATGGCCACGCCCTAGAAACCAGTTACAGGCCCCTAGCAACCACTGAACAACATTTACAAGCCATATCTCAGCAACAAAACATTGTAAAAACACAGAGTTGGCCATTTTTTGACCCAGACCTGCAAATACTCTTTAAATATTACCCCATAAACTATATAAACAAACCTTAGCAACCATTTGGAGTACCCTAGCAACCGTACAAACACATGAATGAGCTATATCTCAGCACCAGAACATCGTATAGACATGGGGGTGTGCTTGTTTGTTTCGGTTGGGAAACCAGTCTGTAAATATCATCATGGTAACTGTGTAACCACCCCTTAGCAACCGTTTAGAGCCACATAGCAACCATATTTCAGCATATAGAAGCCATATTTCAGCTCCACAACATCGTACAGACATGGTTGTTGGCTCGTATGCAATCATGTACAACATCCTAGCAACCGAGTGGCGAATTTTGCCACTGCAAGCACCACTTCACATTTTCTTCAGGAAATGTACATTCTAGTGTTGTGATTACTATTCACCTAGACAAAACTTCGGCGCGTAACTCGCCCCACACCGTTTGTCACAGACCCCTGAATGAGGTGTCAAATTGACCGGTTTATTGAGGAGAGGTGTGCTATGACTTTTATAAGCAATCGGGTGTAAGATGTTCGTCTGGCGGGCGAAAAATTTGCCGAAAAATGTCCCATAGACTTAACATAGGCACAAAATTTGCAAAATCATATCTTTGGCTCAGAAGGTCATAGAGCCTTGGGGTTGGGCTCTTTTGATTCATCCTATCAAGCAGCCAATAAGTAGTGACATAACAACTTCATAGCCACGCCCTAGAAACCAGTTACAGGCCCCTAGCAACCACTGAACAACATTTACAAGCCATATCTTAGCAACAAAACATTGTAAAAACACAGAGTTGGGCATTTTTTGACCCAGACCTGCAAATACTCTTTAAATATTACCCCATAAACTGTATAAACAAACCTTAGCAACCATTTGGAGTACCCTAGCAAACACATGACAAATACAAACACATGAATGAGCTATATCTCAGCACCAGAACATCGTATAGACATAGGGGTGTGCTTGTTTGTTTCGGTTGGGAAACCAATCTGTAAATATCATCATGGTAACTGTGTAACCACACCTTAGCAACCGTTTAAAGCTACCTAGCAACCATATTGCAACATATAGAAGCCATATTTCAGCTCCACAACATCATACAGACATGGTTGTTGGCTCGTATGCAATCATGTACAACACCGTAGCAACCGAGTGGCGAATTTTGCCACTGCAAGCACCACTTCACATTTTCTTCAGGAAATGTACATTCTAGTTATTATTATTATTCTGGACAAAGTTTGGCGCGTAACTCGCCCCGCACCGTTTGTCTCAGAGCCATGAATGAGGTGTCAAATCGACCGGCTCATTAAGGAGAGGTGTGCTATGACTTTTATAAGCGATCGGGGGTGCGGTGTTCGCCCCAGGGGCGAAAAAGCGGCCAAAAAAGTCCCATTGACTTAACATTGCGACGAACTTTGACCACACGTAGCTCTGAGCGAGGATTTCGCAGAAATGTGTGATTTGCCACATTTGAAGAGGCTGACAGGCTCTGTAAGAACATACCTCACAATGGGGTAAAAGTTGCACCCCTGGGGGGCAGGAGATGCCCAAAGTTGCCCCATTGTCTTACTATGGGGAAGGAACGTCCCGTGAAACACACATGCTTTTCCTACTATGGTAAATTGCATAGGGACTTTGTATTGAACGTAGCTCTGGATCACAGTGTCATAGAGACAAGGGGGAGGGCTCATTTTACTCAGACGACCAATCAGTCTCTCAGGATCATTGTGAAGCTATCAAGCCACGCCCTAGCAACCATTTAGAGCCCCTTAGCAACAAGTTCCATAGACTTCCATTGAAAGAGTTCAAAGAGATATCTCCAGACTGAATTGTCATAGAAACATGGGGGTGGTCTCATTTGACTCGGGGCAGTAAACAGCCAATCATGAATCACCTCAACACTTCCAAGCCCCTCCCTAGCAACCATTGTCGAGCACCTTAGCAACCAAAATCCAAAGAGGGATATCTTCCATTCTGAATGTCACAGAGGCATGGGAGTTGGTTTATATCATTCATACTGACAAGAAGCCTTTGGAATTTCATCATTGGCAGCTGCCAAGTAACTCCATAGCAACCAAAGAGAGTATCCTAGCAACCGTTTAGCAAAACGTATATCTCTGCATCAAAACATAGTATAGAGATGGGACTTGGCTCTTTTGACTAAATCATGGTAAACTATGGTAAATCAACCTTGAATCATAGTAAATCATACTAAAACATGGTAAATCATGGTATACTATAGTAAATCATAGTACACTATGGTAAATCGTGGTAAATCATGGTAAACTATGGTAAATCATGCTACAATCATAGTAAATCATACTTGAACATGGTAAATCATGGTATACTATAGTAAATCATGGTAAACTATGGTAAATCATGGTAAACTATGGTAAATCATGGTAAACTATGATAAATCATGCTAGAATCAGTAAATCATAATTGAACATGGTATATCATGGTATACTATAGTAAATCATGGTATACTATAGTAAATCATGGTAAACTATGGTAAATCGTGGTAAATCGTGGTAAACTATGGTAAATCATGGTAAACTATGGTAAATCATGCTAGAATCAGTAAATCATACTTGAACATGGTAAATCATGGTATACTATAGTAAATCATGGTAAACTATAGTAAATCGTGGTAAATCATGGTAAACTATGGTAAATCATGCTAGAATCATAGTAAATCATACTTGAACATGGTAAATCATGGTATACTATAGTAAATCATGGTAAACTATGGTAAATCATGCTAAAATCAGTAAATCAGACTTGAACATGGTAAATCATGATATACTATAGTAAATCATGGTAAACTATGCTAAATCGTGGTAAATCATGGTAAACTATAGTAAATCATGGTAAACTATGGTAAATTATGCTAGAATCAGTAAATCATACTTGAACATGGTAAATCATAGTATACTATAGTAAATCATGGTAAACTATGGTAAATGATCCTAGAATCATAGTAAATCATACTAAAACATGGTAAATCATGGTATACTATAGTAAATCATAGTAAACTATGGTAAATCGTGGTAAATCATGGTATACTATAGTAAATCATGGTAAACTATGGTAAATCATGGTAAACTATGATAAATCATGCTAGAATCAGTAAATCATACTGGAACATGGTAAATCATGGTATACTATAGTAAATCATGGTAAATCGTGGTAAATCATGGTAAACTATGGTAAATCATGCTAGAATCAGTAAATCATACTTGAACATGGTAAATCATGGTATACTATAGTAAATCATGGTAAAGTATGGTAAATCGTGGTAAATCATGGTAAACTATGGTAAATCATGCTAGAATCAGTAAATCATATTTGAACATGGTAAATCATGGTATACTATAGTAAATCATGGTAAACTATGGTAAATCGTGGTAAATAATGGTAAACTATGGTAAATCATGGTAAACTATGGTAAATCATGCTAGAATCAATAAATCATACTTGAACATGGTAAATCATGGTAAACTATGGTAAATCGTGGTGAACTATGGTAAATCATGGTAAACTATGGTAAATCATGGTAAACTATGATAAATCATGCTAGAATCATAGTAAATCATACTTGAACATGGTAAATCATGGTATACTATAGTAAATCATGGTAAACTATGGTAAATCATGGTAAATCATGCTAGAATCAGTAAATTATAATTGAACATGGTAAATCGTGGTATACTATTGTAAATCATGGTAAACTATAGTAAATCGTGGTAAATTGTGGTAAATTGTGGTAAACTATGGTAAATCATGCCTGAATCAGTAAATCATACTTGCACATGGTAAATCATGGTATACTATAGTAAATCATGGTAAACTATGGTAATTAGTGGTAAATCGTTGTAAATCATGGTAAACTATGGTAAATCATGCTAGAATCAGTAAATCATACTTGAACATGGTAAATCATGGTATACTATAGTAAATCATGGTAAACTATGGTAAATCATGGTAAATCATGGTAACTATGATAAATCATGCTAGAATCAGTAAATTATACTAGAACATGGTAAATTGTGGTATACTATAGTAAATCATGGTAAACTATGGTAAATCATGCTAGAATCAGTAAATCATACTTGAACATGGTAAATCATGGTATACTATAATAAATCATGGTAAACTATGGTAAATCGTGGTAAATCATGGTAAACTATGATAAATCATGCTAGAATCAGTAAATCATACTTGAACATGGTAAATCCTGGTATACTATAGTAAATTATGGTAAACTATGGTAAATCGTGGTAAATCATGGTAAACTATGGTAAATCATGCTTGAATCAGTAAATCATACTTGAACATGGTAAATCATGGCATACTATAGTAAATCATGGTAAACTATGGTAAATCATGCTTGAATCAGTAAATCATACTTGAACATGGTAAATCATGGCATACTATAGTAAATCATGGTAAACTATAGTAAATCGTGGTAAATCATGGTAAACTATGGTAAACACCTTAGCAACTGCCTAGCAACCACACTGAATACCCTAGCAACCACTTAGCAACGCCCTAGCAACCACCCAGAATACCTTGGAAACCTCCCAGAACACCATAGCAACCACCTAGTAAAACCCTAGCAACCGTGCCAAATTTTGCCACTGCAAGCACCACTTCACATTTTCTTCAGGAAATGTACATTCTAGTTAGTGGTGCTTTTTCAAAGCACCACTAGTGTTATTGTCACTCATACTTATTATTCTTATTATTATTATTCTGCCAAAAGTTTGGCGCGTAACTTGCCCCGCACCGTTTGTCACAGACCCCTGAGTGAGGTGTCAAATCGAGCGGCTCATTGAGGAGAGGTGTGCTATGACTTTTCTAAGCGATCGGGTGTACGATGTTCGCACAGCGGACGAAAAAGCGGCCAAAAAAGTCCCATTGACTTAACATGGGGAGTTCTAAAAACATTTGAATCCCAACTGCCGTTTTCACACACACCACTCCAAAGGGCCTGACACCCCTGCGTTTCTCTCCCTCTCTCTCTCCCTCAGAGGATTTATATTATCAAGCAGCCAATAAGTAATGGCCTAAAATCTTCATAGCCACACCCTAGCAACCAGTTACAGCACCCTAGCAACCACTCTGAGCTCCCTAGCAACCACCCTAAACCAATAAATAATATAAAAACTTTTTTTTTACATTTTTTAAAGCAATATCACACTCGTAGCCTTGCGATATTGCTCCATGCTTGTGCCTATTCGGCCATAGGCACGAGGCCGCAGGCCGAGTGCCGTACTGAAGGAACTCGTTATTAAAGATTTTAAGAACTCTATAAAAACTCCATAGTAACCATATTTGACAACTACCAACCACCTAGTAACACCATAGCAACTACCAAAAATACCTTAGCAACCACCCTGAACACCCTAGCAACGTCTAGAAATGCTCTAGTAACCACCAAAAAACTCTAGCAACCACCCAGAACACCCTAGCAACTGCCTAGCAACCACCCAGAACACCTAGCAACTGCCTAGTAACCACCCAGAACACCCTAGCAACTGCCTAGCAACGCCCTAGCATCCACCCAGAATACCATAGCAACTGCCTAGCAACACCATAGCAACCACCTAGCAATGCCCTAGCAACCACCAAGAATACCCTAGCAACTGCCTAGCAACCACCAAGAATACCCTAGCAACTGCCTAGCAACCACCCAGAACACCTTAGCAACTGCCTAGCAACACCATAGCAACCACCCAGAAAACCCTAGCAACCACCACCTGGCAACAGCATCTTGCTAAAAACATGCTAGCAACATACTAATCATGCTAGCAACATGCTAATCAAGCTAGCATCATGCTAGCATCATGCTAATCAAGCTAGCAACATGCTAATAATGCTAGCATTATGCTACCAACATGCTAATCAAGCTAGCATAATGCTAGCAACATGCTAATCAAGCTAGCATCATGCTAAAATAATGCTAATCAAGCTAGCATAATGCTAGCAACATGCTAATCAAGCTAGCATCAAGCTACCAACATGCTAATCAAGCTAGCATCATGCTAAAATAATGCTAATCAAGCTAGCATAATGCTAGCAACATGCTAGCAACATGCTAATCAAGCTAGCATCATGCTAGCAACATGCTAATCAAGCTAGCATTATGCTAGAAACATGCTAATCATGTTAGCGTCTAGCTAAAAACATGCTAATCATGCTAGCAACAAGCTACCAACATGCTAATCAAGCTAGCATCATGCTAACATAATGCTAATCAAGCTAGCATCATGCTAGCATCATGCTACCAATATGCTAATTAAGCTAGCATCATGCTAGCAAAATGCTATTCAAGCTAGCATTATGCTAACAACATGTTAATCAAGCTAGCATAATGCTAGCAAATTGCGAATCATGTCAGCACCTGGCTAAAAACATGCTAGCAAAATGCTAATCATGCTAGCATCTTGTTAAAAGCATGCTAGCAACATGCTAATCATGCTAGCATCATGCTACCAACATGCTAATCATGTTAACAACATGCTAATCATGCTGGCATCATTCTAACAACATGTTAATCATAGTAAATCATGCTGGAATGTGGTAAATCGTAGTAAATAATCTTAGAAACATGGTAAATCGTGATAAATGATGCTAAAACGTGGTATATCATGGTATCACAACATGTTAATTGTGTTAGCATCTGCCCAGTGGCGAGTTTTGCCACTGCAAGCACCACTTCACATTTTCTTCAGGAAATGTACATTCTAGTGTTGTGATTACTATTCACCTAGACAAAACTTCGGCGCGTAACTCGCCCCACACCGTTTGTCACAGACCCTTGAATGAGGTGTCAAATCGACCGGTTTATTGAGGAGAGGTGTGCTATGACTTTAATAAGCAATCGTGTGTATGATGTTCGTCTGGCAGGCGAAAAATTAGCCGAAAAATGTCCCATAGACTTAACATAGGCACAAAATTTGCAAAATCATATCTTTGGCTCAGAAGGTCATAGAGCCTTGGGGTTGGGCTCTTTTGATTCGTCCTATCCAGCAGCCAAAAAGTAGTGACATAACAACTTCATAGCCACGCCCTAGCAACCAGTTACAGGCCCCTAGCAACCATTGAACAACATTTACAAGCCATATCTCAGCAACAAAACATTGTAAAAACACAGAATTGGGCATTTTTTGACCCAGACCTGCAAATACTCTTTAAATATTACCCCATAAACTGTATAAACAAACCTTAGCAATGATTTGGAGTACCTTAGCAACCGTACAAACACATGAATGAGCTATATCTCAGCACCAGAACATCGTATAGAAATGGGGGTGTGTTTGGTTGTTTTGGTTGGGAAACCAGTCTGTAAATATCATCATGGTAACTGTGTAACCACACCTTAGCAACCGTTTAAAGCTACCTAGCAACCATATGGCAACATATAGAAGCCATATTTCAGCTCCACAACATCGTACAGACATGGTTGTTGGCTCGTATGCAATCATGTACAACACCCTAGCATCCGAGTGGCGAATTTTGCCACTGCAAGCACCACTTCACATTTTCTTCAGGAAATGTACATTCTAGTGTTGTGATTACTATTCACCTAGACAAAACTTCGGCGCGTAACTCGCCCCACACCGTTTGTCACAGACCCCTGAATGAGGTGTCAAATCGATCGGTTTATTGAGGAGAGGTGTGCTATGACTTTTATAAGTGATCGGGTGTACGATGTTCGTCTGGCGGGGGAAAAATTTGCCGAAAAATGTCCCATAGACTTAACATAGGCACAAATTTAGCTAAATCATATATTTGGCTCGGAAAGTCATAGAGCCTTGGGGTTGGGCTCTTTTGATTCATCCTATCAAGCAGCCAATAAGTAGTGACATAACAACTTCATAGCCATGCCCTAGCAACCAGTTACAGGCCCCTAGCAACCATTGAACAACATTTACAAGCCATATCTCAGCATCAAAACATTGTAAAAACACAGAGTTGGGCATTTTTTGACCCAGACCTGCAAATACTCTTTAAATATTACCCCATAAACTGTATAAACAAACCTTAGCAACCATTTGGAGTACCCTAGCAACCGTACAAACACATGAATAAGCTATATCTCAGCACCAGAACATCGTATAGACATGGGGGTGTGCTTGTTTGTTTCGGTTGGGAAACCAGTCTGTAAATATCATCATGGTAACTGTGTAACCACACCTTAGCAACCGTTTAAAGCTACCTAGCAACCATATTGCAACATATAGAAGCCATATTTCAGCTCCACAACATCGTACAGACATGTTTGTTGGTTCGTATGCAATCATGTACCACACTCCAGCAACCGAGTGGCGAGTTTTGCCACTGCAAGCACCACTTCACATTTTCTTCAGGAAATGTACATTCTAGTGTTGTGATTACTATTCACCTAGACAAAACTTCGGCGCGTAACTCGCCCCACACCGTTTGTCACAGACCCCTGAATGAGGTGTCAAATCGACCGGTTTATTGAGAAGAGGTGTGCTATGACTTTTATAAGCGATCGGGTGTACGATGTTCGTCTGGCGGGCAAAAAACTTGCCGAAAAATGTCCCATAGACTTAACATAGGCACAAAATTTGCAAAATCATATCTTTGGCTCAGAAGGTCATAGAGCCTTGGGGTTGGGCTCTTTTGATTCGTCCTATCAAGCAGCCAATAAGTAGTGACATAACAACTTCATAGCCACGCCCTAGCAACCAGTTACAGGCCCCTAGCAACCATTGAACAACATTTACAAGCCATATCTCAGCAACAAAACATTGTACAAACACAGAGATGGGCATTTTTTGACCCAGACCTGCAAATACTCTTTAAATATTACCCATAAACTGTATAAACAAACCTTAGCAACCATTTGGAGTACCCTAGCAACCGTACAAACACATAATTGGGCTATATCTCAGCACAAAAACATTGTATAGACATGGGGATGTGTTTGTTTGTTTTGGTTGGGAAACCAATCTGTAAATATCATCATGGTCACTGTGTAACCACACCTTAGCAACAGTTTAAAGCTACCTAGCAACCATATTGCAACATATAGAAGCCATATTTCAGCTCCACAACATCGTACAGACATGGTTGTTGGCTCGTATGCAATCATGTACAACACCCTAGCAACCGGGTGGCGAGTTTTGCCACTGCAAGCACCACTTCAGATTTTCTTCAGGAAATGTACATTCTAGTTAGTGGTGCTTTTTCAAAGCACCACTAGTGTTATTGTCACTCATACTTATTATTAGTGGTGCTTTTTCAAAGCACCACTAGTGTTATTGTCAGTCATACTTATTATTATTCTTATTATTCCACACAAAGTTTGGCGCGTAATGCGCCCCGCACCGTTTGTCACAGACCCCTGAGTGAGGTGTCAAATCGAGCGGCTCATTGAGGAGAGGTGTGCTATATCTTTTCTAAGTGATCGGGTGTACGATGTTCGCACAGCGGACGAAAAAGCGGCCAAAAAAGTCCCATTGACTTTACATGGGGAGTTCTAAAAACATTTGAATCCCAACTGCTGTTTTCACACACACCACTCCAAAGGGCCTGACACCCCTGCGTTTCTCTCCCTCTCTCTCTCCCTCAGAGGATTTATATTATCAAGCAGCCAATAAGTAATGGCCTAAAATCTTCATAGCCACACCCTAGCAACCAGTTACAGCACCCTAGCAACCACTCTGAGCTCCCTAGCAACCACCCTAAACCAATAAATAACATAAAAACATTTTTTTTTAATTTTTTAAAGCAATATCACACTCGTAGCTTTGCGATATTGCTCCATGCTTGTGCCTATTCGGCCATAGGCACGAGGCCGCAGGCCGAGTGCCGTACTGAAGGAACTCGTTATTAAAGATTTTAAGAACTCTATAAAAACTCCATACTAACCATATTTGACAACTACCAACCACCTAGTAACACCATAGCAACTACCAAAAATACCTTAGCAACCACCCTGAACACCCTAGCAACGTCTAGAAATGCTCTAGTAACCACCAAAAAACTCTAGCAACCACCCAGAACACCCTAGCAACTGCCTAGCAACCACCCAGAACACCTAGCAACTGCCTATTAACCACCCAGAACACCTAGCAACTGCCTATTAACCACCCAAAACGCCTAGCAACCACCCAGAACACCCTAGCAACTGCCTAGCAACACCATAGCAACCACCTAGCAATGCCCTAGCAACCACAAAGAATACCCTAGCAACTGCCTAGCAACCACCAAGAATACCCTAGCAACTGCCTAGCAACCACCCAGAACACCTTAGCAACTGCCTAGCAACACCATAGCAACCACCCAGAAAACCCTAGCAACCACCACCTGGCAACAGCATCTTGCTAAAAACATGCTAGCAACATACTAATCATGCTAGCATCATGCTAGCAACATGCTAATCAAGCTAGCATCATGCTAACATTATGCTAATCAAGCTAGTAAAACATGCTAATAATGCTAGCATTATGCTACCAACATGCTAATCAAGCTAGCATAATGCTAGCAACATGCTAATCAAGCTAGCATCATGCTAGCAACATGCTAATCAAGCTAGCATTATGCTAGCAACATGCTAATCAAGCTAGCATCATGCTAGCAACATGCTAATCAAGCTAGCAACATGCTAATAATGCTAGCATTATGCTACCAACATGCTAATCAAGCTAGCATCATGCTATCAACATGCTAATCAAGCTAGCATAATGCTAGCATAATGTTAGCAACATGCTAATCATGTTAGCATCTAACTAAAAACATGCTAGCAACATGCTAATCATGCTAGCATCAAACTACCAACATGCTAATCAAGCTAGCATCATGCTAACATCATGCTAATCAAGCTAGCATAATGCTAACAACATGCTAATCAAGCTAGCATCATGCTAGAAACATGCTAATCATGTTAGCATCTAGTTAAAAACATGCTAGCAACATGCTAATAATGCTAGCATCAAGCTACCAACATGCTAATCAAGCTAGCATCATGCTAACATCATGCTAATCAAGCTAGCATCATGCTACCAATATGCTAATTAAGCTAGCATAATGCTAGCAAAATGTTATTCAAGCTAACATCATGCTAACAACATGTTAATCAAGCTAGCATAATGCTAGCAACATGCTAATCATGTTAGCATCTAGCTAAAAACATGCTAGCAAAATGCTAATCATGCTAACATCTTGTTAAAAGCATGCTAGCAACATGCTAATCATGCTAGCATCATGCTACCAACATGCTAATCATGTTAACAACATGCTAATCATGCTAGCACCATTTTAACATGTTAATCATAGTAAATCATGCTGGAATGTGGTAAATCGTAGTAAATCATCTTAGAAACATGGTAAATCGTGGTAAATAATGCTAAAACGTGGTATATCATGGTATCACAACATGTTAATTGTGTTAGCATCTGCCCAGTGGCGAGTTTTTCCACTGCAAGCACCACTTCACATTTTCTTCAGGAAATGTACATTCTAGTGTTGTGATTACTATTCACCTAGACAAAACTTTGGCGCGTAACTCGCCCCACACCGTTTGTCACAGACCCCTGAATGAGGTGTCAAATCGACCGGTTTATTGAGGAGAGGTGTGCTATGACTTTTATAAGCGATCGGGTGTAAGATGTTCGTCTGGCGGGTGAAAAATTTGCCGAAAAATGTCCCATAGACTTAACATAGGCACAAAATTTGAAAAATCTTTTCTTTGGCTCAGAAGGTCATAGAGGCTTGGGGTTGGGCTCTTTTGATTCGTCCTATCAAGCAGCCAATAAGTAGTGACATAACAACTTCATTGCCACGCCCTAGCAACCAGTTACAGGCCCCTAGCAACCATTGAACAACCTTTATAAGCCATATCACAGTAACAAAACATTGTAAAAACACAGAGTTGGGCATTTTTTGACCCAGACCTGCAAATATTCTTTAAATATTACCCCATAAACTGTATAAACAAACCTTAGCAACCATTTGGAGTACCCTAGCAACCGTACAAACACATGAATAAGCTATATCTCAGCACCAGAACATCTTATAGACATGGGGGTGTGCTTGTTTGTTTCGGTTGGGAAACCAGTCTGTAAATATCATCATGGTAACTGTGTAACCACACCTTAGCAACCGTTTAAAGCTACCTAGCAACCATATTGCAACATATAGAAGCCATATTTCAGCTCCACAACATCGTACAGACATGTTTGTTGGTTCGTATGCAATCATGTACCACACACTAGCAACCGAGAGGCGAGTTTTGCCACTGCAAGCACCACTTCACATTTTCTTCAGGAAATGTACATTCTAGTTCTTATTATTATTATTCTGCCAAAAGTTTGGCGCGTAACTTGCCCCGCACCGTTTGTCACAGACCCCTGATTGAGGTGTCAAATCGACCGGCTCATTGAGGAGAGGTGTGCTATGACTTTTCTAAGCGATCGGGTGTACGATGTTCGCACAGCGGGCGAAAAAGCGGCCAAAAAAGTCCCATTGACTTAACATTGGGCATTCTAAAAACATTTGAATCCCAACTGCCGTTTTCACACACACCACTCCAAAGGGCCTGACACCCCTGCGTTTCTCTCCCTCTCTCTCTCCCTCAGAGGATTTATATTATCAAGCAACCAATAAGTAATGGCCTAAAATCTTCATAGCCACACCCTAGCAACCAGTTACAGCACCCTAGCAACCACTAAGAGCTCCCTAGCAACCACCCTAAACCAATAAATAATATAATTTTTTTTTTTTTACATTTTTTAAAGCAATATCACACTCGTAGCCTTGCGATATTGCTCCATGCTTGTGCCTATTCGGCCATAGGCACGAGGCCGCAGGCCGAGTGCCGTACTGAAGGAACTCGTTATTAAAGACTCGATAAAAACTCGATAAAAACTCCATAGTAACCATATTTGACAACTACCAACCACCTAGTAACACCATAGCAACTACCAAAAATACCTTAGCAACCACCCTGAACACCCTAGCAACGTCTAGAAATGCTCTAGTAACCACCCAAAACGCCTAGCAACCACCCAGAACACCCTAGCAACTGCCTAGCAACACCATAGCAACCACCTAGCAATGCCCTAGCAACCACCAAGAATACCCTAGCAACTGCCTAGCAACCACCAAGAATACCCTAGCAACTGCCTAGCAACCACCCAGAACACCTTAGCAACTGCCTAGCAACACCATAGCAACCACCCTGAACACCCTAGCAACGTCTAGAAATGCTCTAGTAACCACCAAAAAACTCTAGCAACCAACCAGAACACCCTAGCAACTGCCTAGCAACCACCCAGAACACCTAGCAACTGCCTAGTAACCACCCAAAACGCCTAGCAACCACCCAGAACACCCTAGCAACTGCCTAGCAACACCATAGCAACCACCTAGCAATGCCCTAGCAACCACCAAGAATACCCTAGCAACTGCCTAGCAACACCACAGCAACCACCCAGAAAACCCTAGCAACCACCACCTGGCAACAGCATCTTGCTAAAAACATGCTAGCAACATACTAATCATGTTAGCATCATGCTAGCAACATGCTAATCAAGCTAGCATCATGCTAGCAACATGCTAATCAAGCTATCATAATGCTAGCAAAATGCTAATCAAGCTAGCATCATGCTAGCAACATGCTAATCAAGCTAGCAACATGCTAATCAAGCTAGCATTATGCTAGCAACATGCTAATCATGTTAGCGTCTAGCTAAAAACATGCTAGCATCATTTTAACAACATGTTAATCATAGTAAATCATGCTGGATTGTGGTAAATCGTAGTAAATCATCTTAGAAACATGGTAAATCGTGGTAAATAATGCTAAAACGTGGTATATTGTTGTGATTACTATTCACCTAGACAAAACTTCGGCACGTAAATAATATAAAAACATTTTTTTTTAAATTTTTTAAAGCAATATCACACTCGTAGCCTTGCAATATTGCTCCATGCTTGTGCCTATTCGGCCATAGGCACGAGGCCACAGGCCGAGTGCCGTACTGAAGGAACTCGTTATTAAAGATTTTAAAAACTCTATAAAAACTCCATAGTAACCATCTTTGACAACTACCAACCACCTAGTAACACCATAGCAACTAACAAAAATACCTTAGCAACCACCCTGAACACCCTAGCAACGTCTAGAAATGCTCTAGTAACCACCAAAAAACTCTAGCAACCAACCAGAACACCCTAGCAACTGCCTAGCAACCACCCAGAACACCTAGCAACTGCCTAGTAACCACCCAAAACGCCTAGCAACCACCCAGAACACCCTAGCAACTGCCTAGCAACACCATAGCAACCACCTAGCAATGCCCTAGCAACCACCAAGAATACCCTAGCAACTGCCTAGCAACTACCAAGAATACCCTAGCAACTGCCTAGCAACCACCCAGAACACCTTAGCAACTGCCTAGCAACACCACAGCAACCACCCAGAAAACCCTAGCAACCACCACCTGGCAACAGCATCTTGCTAAAAACATGCTAGCAACATACTAATCATGTTAGCATCATGCTAGCAACATGCTAATCAAGCTAGCATTATGCTACCAACATGCTAATCAAGCTAGCATCATGCTAGCAACATGCTAATCAAGCTATCATAATGCTAGCAAAATGCTAATCAAGCTAGCATCATGCTAGCAACATGCTAATCAAGCTAGCATTATGCTAGCAACATGCTAATCATGTTAGCGTCTAGCTAAAAACATGCTAGCAACATGCTAATAATGCTAGCATCAAGCTACCAACATGCTAATCAAGCTAGCATCATGCTAACATAATGCTAATCAAGCTAGCATAATGCTAGCAACATGCTAATCAAGCTAGAATCATGCTAGCAACATGCTAATCAAGCTAGCATCATGCTAGCAACATGCTAATCAAGCTAGCATTATGCTATAAACATGCTAATCATGTTAGCGTCTAGCTAAAAACATGCTAATCATGCTAGCATCAAGCTACCAACATGCTAATCAAGCTAGCATCATGCTAACATAATGCTAATCAAGCTAGCATCATGCTAGCAAAATGCTATTCAAGCTAGCATTATGCTAACAATATGTTAATCAAACTAGCATAATGCTAGCAACATGCTAATCATGTTAGCATCTGGCTAAAAACATGCTAGCAAAATGCTAATCATGCTAACATCTTGTTAAAAGCATGTTAGCAACATGCTAATCATGCTAGCATCATGCTACCAACATGCTAATCATGTTAACAACATGTTAATCATGCTAGCATCATTTTAACAACATGTTAATCATAGTAAATCATGCTGGAATGTGGTAAATCGTAGTAAATCATCTTAGAAACATGGTAAATCGTGGTAAATAATGCTAAAACGTTGTATTTCATGGTATCACAACATGTTAATTGTGTTAGCATCTGCCCAGTGGCGAGTTTTGCCACTGCAAGCACCACTTCACATTTTCTCCAGGAAATGTACATTCTAGTGTTGTGATTACTATTCACCTAGACAAAACTTTGGCGCGTAACTCGCCCCACACCGTTTGTCACAGACCCCTGAATGAGGTGTTAAATCGACCGGTTTATTGAGGAGAGGTGTGCTATGACTTTTATAAGCGATCGGGTGTAAGATGTTCGTCTGGCGGGTGAAAAATTTGCCGAAAAATGTCCCATAGACTTAACATAGGCACAAAATTTGAAAAATCTTTTCTTTGGCTCAGAAGGTCATAGAGGCTTGGGGTTGGGCTCTTTTGATTCGTCCTATCAAGCAGCCAATAAGTAGTGACATAACAACTTCATTGCCACGCCCTAGCAACCAGTTACAGGCCCCTAGCAACCATTGAACAACCTTTATAAGCCATATCACAGTAACAAAACATTGTAAAAACACAGAGTTGGGCATTTTTTGACCCAGACCTGCAAAATATTCTTTAAATATTACCCCATAAACTCTATAAACAAACCTTAGCAACCATTTGGAGTACCCTAGCAACCGTACAAACACATGAATAAGCTATATCTCAGCACCAGAACATCTTATAGACATGGGGGTGTGCTTGTTTGTTTCGGTTGGGAAACCAGTCTGTAAATATCATCATGGTAACTGTGTAACCACACCTTAGCAACCGTTTAAAGCTACCTAGCAACCATATTGCAACATATAGAAGCCATATTTCAGCTCCACAAAATCGTACAGACATGTTTGTTGGTTCGTATGCAATCATGTACCACACACTAGCAACCGAGAGGCGAGTTTTGCCACTGCAAGCACCACTTCACATTTTCTTCAGGAAATGTACATTCTAGTGTTGTGATTACTATTCACCTAGACAAAACTTCGGCGCGTAACTCACCCCACACCGTTTGTCACAGACCCCTGAATGAGGTGTCAAATCGACCGGTTTATTGAGGAGAGGTGTGCTATGACTTTTATAAGCGATCGGATGTAAGATGTTCGTCTGGCGGGCGAAAAATTAGCCGAAAAATGTCACATAGACTTAACATAGGCACAAAATTTGCTAAATCATATCTTTGGCTCAGAAGGTCATAGAGCCTTGGGGTTGGGCTCTTTTGATTCGTCCTATCAAGCAGCCAATAAGTAGTGACATAAAAACGTCATAGCCATGCCCTAGCAGCCAGTTACAGGCCCCTAGCAACCATTGAACAACATTTACAAGCCATATCTCAGAAACAATAAATTGTAAAACACAGAGTTGGGCATTTTTTTACCCAGACCTGCAAATACTCTTTAAATATTACCCCATAAACTGTATAAACAAACCTTAGCAACGATTTGGAGTACCCTAGCAACCGTACAAACACATGAATGAGCTATATCTCAGCACCAGAACATCGTATAGAAATGGGGGTGTGTTTGTTTGTTTTGGTTGGGAAACCAGTCTGTAAATATCATCATGGTAACTGTGTAACCACACCTTAGCAACCGTTTAAAGCTACCTAGCAACCATATTGCAACATATAGAAGCCATATTTCAGCTCCACAACATCGTACAGACATGGTTGTTGGCTCGTATGCAATCATGTACAACACCCTAGCATCTGAGTGGCAAATTTTGCCACTGCAAGCACCACTTCACATTTTCTTCAGGAAATGTACATTCTAGTGTTGTGATTACTATTCACCTAGACAAAACTTCGGCGCGTAACTCACCCCACACCGTTTGTCACAGACCCCTGAATGAGGTGTCAAATCGACCGGTTTATTGAGGAGAGGTGTGCTATGACTTTTATAAGCGATCGGATGTAAGATGTTCGTCTGGCGGGCGAAAAATTAGCCGAAAAATGTCACATAGACTTAACATAGGCACAAAATTTGCTAAATCATATCTTTGGCTCAGAAGGTCATAGAGCCTTGGGGTTGGGCTCTTTTGATTCGTCCTATCAAGCAGCCAATAAGTAGTGACATAAAAACGTCATAGCCATGCCCTAGCAGCCAGTTACAGGCCCCTAGCAACCATTGAACAACATTTACAAGCCATATCTCAGAAACAATAAATTGTAAAACACAGAGTTGGGCATTTTTTTACCCAGACCTGCAAATACTCTTTAAATATTACCCCATAAACTGTATAAACAAACCTTAGCAACGATTTGGAGTACCCTAGCAACCGTACAAACACATGAATGAGCTATATCTCAGCACCAGAACATCGTATAGAAATGGGGGTGTGTTTGTTTGTTTTGGTTGGGAAACCAGTCTGTAAATATCATCATGGTAACTGTGTAACCACACCTTAGCAACCGTTTAAAGCTACCTAGCAACCATATTGCAACATATAGAAGCCATATTTCAGCTCCACAACATCGTACAGACATGGTTGTTGGCTCGTATGCAATCATGTACAACACCCTAGCATCTGAGTGGCAAATTTTGCCACTGCAAGCACCACTTCACATTTTCTTCAGGAAATGTACATTCTAGTTAGTGGTGCTTTTTTAAAGCAACACTATTGTTATTGTTAATACTTATTATACACAAAGTTTGGCGCATAACTTGCCCCGCACCGTTTGTCACAGACCCCTGAGTGAGGTGTCAAATCGACCGGCTCATTGAGGAGAGGTGTGCTATGACTTTTCTAAGCGATCGGGTGTACGATGTTCGCATAGCGGACGAAAAAGCGGCCAAAAAAGTCCCATTGACTTTACATGGGGAGTTCTAAAAACATTTGAATCCCAACTGCCGTTTTCACACACACCACTCCAAAGGGCCTGACACCCCTGCGTTTCTCTCCCTCTCTCTCTCCCTCAGAGGATTTATATTATCAAGCAGCCAATAAGTAATGGCCTAAAATCTTCATAGCCACACCCTAGCAACCAGTTACAGCACCCTAGCAACCACTCTGAGCTCCCTAGCAACCACCCTAAACCAATAAAAAAACATTTTTTTTTATTTTTTAATTTTTTAAAGCAATATCACACTCGTAGCCTTGCGATATCGCTCCATGCTTGTGTCTATACGGCCCCGTTATTAAAGATTTTAAGAACTCTATAAAAAGGCCTAGCAACCACCCAGAACACCCTAGCAACTGCCTAGCAACACCATAGCAACCACCCAGAACACCCTAGCAACCACCTAGTAAAGCCCTAGCAACCACCAATAATACCCTAGCAACCGCCTAGCCACCACCCAGAACACCTTAGCAACTGCCTAGCAACACCATAGCAACCACCCAGAACACCCTAGCAACCACCTGGCAACAGCATCTTGCTAAAAACATGCTAGCAACATGCTAATCAAGCTAGCATAATGCTAGCATCATGCTAATCAGGCTAGCATCATGCTAGCAACATGCTAATCATGCTAGCATCATGCTACCAACATGCTAATTAGGCTAGCATCATGCTAGCAACATGCTAATCAAGCTAGCATAATGCTAGCAACATGCTAATCATGTTAGCATCTAGCTAAAAACATGCTAGCAAAATGATAATCATGCTAGGATCTTGTTAAAAGCATGCTAGCATCATGCTAATCAGGCTAGCATCATGCTACCAACATGTTAATTAAGCTAGCATCATGCTAGCAACATGCTAATTATGTTAGCAACATGCTAATCAAGCTAGCATAATGCTAGCAACATGCTAGTTATGTTAGCATCTAGCTAAAAACATGCTAGCAAAATGTTAATCATGCTAGCATCTTGTTAAAAGCATGCTAGAAACATGCTAGTCATGCTAGCATCATCCTGCCAACATACTAATCATGCTAACAACATGCTAATCATGCTAGCATCATTCTAACAACATGTTAATCATAGTAAATCATGCTGGAATGTGGTACATCGTAGTAAATAATCTTAGAAACATGGTAAATCGTGATAAATGATGCTAAAACGTGGTATATCATGGTATCACAACATGTTAATTGTGTTAGCATCTGCCCAGTGGCGAGTTTTGCCACTGCAAGCACCACTTCACATTTTCTTCAGGAAATGTACATTCTAGTGTTGTGATTACTATTCACCTAGAAAAAACTTCGGCGCGTAACTCGCCTCACACCGTTTGTCACAGACCCCTGAATGAGGTGTCAAATCGACCGGTTTATTGAGGAGAGGTGTGCTGTGACTTTTATAAGTGATCGGGTGTAAGATGTTCGTCTGGCGGGCGAAAAATTTGCCGAAAAATGTCCCATAGACTTAACATAGGCACAAAATTTGCAAAATCATATCTTTGGCTCAGAAGGTCATAGAGCCTTGGGGTTGGGCTCTTTTGATTTGTCCTATCCAGCAGCCAAAAAGTAGTGACATAACAACTTCATAGCCACGCCCTAGCAACCAGTTACAGGCCCCTAGCAACCATTGAACAACATTTACAAGCCATATCTCAGCAACTAAACATTGTAAAAACACAGAGTTGGGCATTTTTTGACCCAGACCTGCAAATACTCTTTAAATATTACCCCATAAACTGTATAAACAAACCTTAGCAACGATTTGGAGTACCCTAGCAACCATACAAACACATGAATGAGCTATATCTCAGCACCAGAACATCGTATAGAAATGGGGGTGTGTTTGTTTGTTTTGGTTGGGAAACCAGTCTATAAATATCATCATGGTAACTGTGTAACCACACCTTAGCAACCGTTTAAAGCTACCTAGCAACCATATTGCAACATATAGAAGCCATATTTCAGCTCCACAACATCGTACAGACATGGTTGTTGGCTCGTATGCAATCATGTACAACACCCTAGCAACCAAGTGGTGAGTTTTGCCACTGCAAGCACCACTTCACATTTTCTTCAGGAAATGTACATTCTAGTTATTATTCTTATTTTTATTATTATTATTATTCTGGACAAAAGTTTGGCGCGTAATGCGCCCCGCACCGTTTGTCACAGACCCCTGAGTGAGGTGTCAAATCGAGCGGCTCATTGAGGAGAGGTGTGCTATGACTTTTCTAAGCGATCGGGTGTACGATGTTCGCACAGCGGATGAAAAAGCGGCCAAAAAAATCCCATTGACTTTACATGGGGAGTTCTAAAAACATTTGAATCCCAACTGCCGTTTTCACACACACCACTCCAAAGGGCCTGTCACCCCTGCATCTCTCCCTCTCTCTCTCCCTCAGAGGATTTATATTATCAAGCAGCCAATAAGTAATGGCCTAAAATCTTGATAGCCACACCCTAGCAACCAGTTACAGCACCCTAGCAACCACTCTGAGCTCCCTAGCAACCACCCTAAACCAATAAATAATATAAAAATTTTTTTTTAACATTTTTTAAAGCAATATCACACTCGTAGCCTTGCGATATTGCTCCATGCTTGTGCCTATTCGGCCATAGGCACGAGGCCGCAGGCCGAGTGCCGTACTGAAGGAACTCGTTATTAAAGATTTTAAGAACTCTATAAAAACTCCATAGTAACCATATTTGACAACTACCAACCACCTAGTAACACCATAGCAACTACCAAAAATACCTTAGCAACCACCCTGAACACCCTAGCAACGTCTAGAAATGCTCTAGTAACCACCAAAAAACTCTAGCAACCAACCAGAACACCCTAGCAACTGCCTAGCAACCACCCAGAACACCTAGCAACTGCCTAGTAACCACCCAAAATGCCTAGCAACCACCCAGAACACCCTAGCAACTGCCTAGCAACACCATAGCAACCACCTAGCAATGCCCTAGCAACCACCAAGAATACCCTAGCAACTGCCTAGCAACCACCAATAATACCCTAGCAACTGCCTAGCAACCACCCAGAACACCTTAGCAACTGCCTAGCAACACCATAGCAACCACCCAGAAAACCCTAGCAACCACCACCTGGCAACAGCATCTTGCTAAAAACATGCTAGCAACATACTAATCATGTTAGCATCATGCTAGCAACATGCTAATCAAGCTAGCATTATGCTACCAACATGCTAATCAAGCTAACATCATGCTAGCAACATGCTAATCAAGCTATCATAATGCTAGCAAAATGATAATCAAGCTAGCATCATGCTAGCAACATGCTAATCAAGCTAGCATTATGCTAGCAACAATGCTAATCATGTTAGCATCTAGCTAAAAACATGCTAGCAACATGCTAATCATGCTAGCATCAAGCTACCAACATGCTAATCAAGCTAGCATCATGCTAACATAATGCTAATCAAGCTAGCATAATGCTAGCAACATGCTAATCAAGCTAGCATCATGCTAGCAACATGCTAATCAAGCTAGCATTATGTTAGAAACATGCTAATCATGTTAGCATCTAGCTAAAAACATGCTAATCATGCTAGCATCAAGCTACCAACATGCTAATCAAGCTAGCATCATGCTAACATAATGCTAATCAAGCTAGCATTATGTTAGAAACATGCTAATCATGTTAGCATCTAGCTAAAAACATGCTAATCATGCTAGCATCAAGCTACCAACATGCTAATCAAGCTAGCATCATGTTAACATAATGCTAATCAAGCTAGCATCATGCTAACAACATGTTAATCAAGCTAGCATAATGCTAGCAACATGCTAATCATGTTAGCATCTAGCTAAAAACATGCTAGCAAAATGCTAATCATGCTAACATCTTGTTAAAAGCATGCTAGCAACGTGCTAATCATGCTAGCATCATGCTACCAACATGCTAATCATGTTAACAACATGCTAATCATGCTAGCATCATTTTAACAACATGTTAATCATAGTAAATCATGCTGGAATGTGGTAAATCGTAGTAAATCATCTTAGAAACATGGTAAATCGTGGTAAATAATGCTAAAACGTGGTATATCATGGTATCACAACATGTTAATTGTGTTAGCATCTGCCCAGTGGCGAGTTTTGCCACTGCAAGCACCACTTCACATTTTCTTCAGGAAATGTACATTCTAGTGTTGTGATTACTATTCACCTAGACAAAACTTCGGCGCGTAACTCGCCCCACACCGTTTGTCACAGACCCCTGAATGAGGTGTCAAATCGACCGGTTTATTGAGGAGAGGTGTGCTATGACTTTTATAAGTGATCGGGTGTAAGATGTTCGTCTGGCGGGCGAAAAATTTGCCGAAAAATGTCCCATAGACTTAACATAGGCACAAAATTTGCAAAATCCTATCTTTGGCTCAGAAGGTCATAGAGCCTTGGGGTTGGGCTCTTTTGATTCGTCCTATCCAGCAGCCAAAAAGTAGTGACATAACAACTTCATAGCCACGCCCTAGCAACCAGTTACAGGCCCCTAGCAACCATTGAACAACATTTACAAGCCATATCTCAGCAACAAAACATTGTAAAAACACAGAGTTGGGCATTTTTTGACCCAGACCTGCAAATACTCTTTAAATATTACCCCGTAAACTGTATAAACAAACCGTAGCAACCATTTGGAGTACCCTAGCAACCGTACAAACACATGAATGAGCTATATCTCAGCACCACAACATCGTACAGACATGGTTGTTGGCTCGTATGCAATCATGTACAACACCCTAGCATCCGAGAGGCAAATTTTGCCACTGCAAGCACCACTTCACATTTTCTTCAGGAAATGTACATTCTAGTGTTGTGATTACTATTCACCTAGAAAAAACTTCGGCGCGTAACTCGCCCCACACCGTTTGTCACAGACCCCTGAATGAGGTGTCAAATCGACCGGTTTATTGAGGAGAGGTGTGCTATGACTTTTATAAGTGATCGGGTGTAAGATGTTCGTCTGGCGGGCGAAAAATTTGCCGAAAAATGTCCCATAGACTTAACATAGGCACAAAATTTGCAAAATCATATCTTTGGCTCAGAAGGTCATAGAGCCTTGGGGTTGGGCTCTTTTGATTTGTCCTATCCAGCAGCCAAAAAGTAGTGACATAACAACTTCATAGCCACGCCCTAGCAACCAGTTACAGGCCCCTAGCAACCATTGAACAACATTTACAAGCCATATCTCAGCAACTAAACATTGTAAAAACACAGAGTTGGGCATTTTTTGACCCAGACCTGCAAATACTCTTTAAATATTACCCCATAAACTGTATAAACAAACCTTAGCAACGATTTGGAGTACCCTAGCAACCGTACAAACACATGAATGAGCTATATCTCAGCACCAGAACATCGTATAGAAATGGGGGTGTGTTTGTTTGTTTTGGTTGGGAAACCAGTCTATAAATATCATCATGGTAACTGTGTAACCACACCTTAGCAACCGTTTAAAGCTACCTAGCAACCATATTGCAACATATAGAAGCCATATTTCAGCTCCACAACATCGTACAGACATGGTTGTTGGCTCGTATGCAATCATGTACAACACCCTAGCAACCAAGTGGTGAGTTTTGCCACTGCAAGCACCACTTCACATTTTCTTCAGGAAATGTACATTCTAGTGTTGTGATTACTATTCACCTAGACAAAACTTCGGCGCGTAACTCGCCCCACACCGTTTGTCACAGACCCCTGAATGAGGTGTCAAATCGACCGGTTTATTGAGGAAAGGTGTGCTATGACTTTTATAAGCGATCGGGTGTAAGATGTTTGTCTGGCGGGCGAAAAATTAGCCGAAAAATGTCCCATAGACTTAACATTGGCACAAAATTTGCTAAATCATATCTTTGGCTCAGAAGGTCATAGAGCTTTGGGGTTGGGCTCTTTTGATTCGTCCTATCAAGCAGCCAATAAGTAGTGACATAAAAACTTCATAGCCACGCCCTAGAAACCAGTTACAGGCCCCTAGCAACCATTGAACAACATTTACAAGCCATATCTCAGCACCAGAACATCGTATAGACATGGGGGTGTGCTTGTTTGTTTTGGTTGGGACACCAGTCTGTAAATATCATCATGGTAACTGTGTAACCACACCTTAGCAACCTTTTAAAGCTACCTAGCAACCATACTGCAACATATAGAAGCCATATTACAGCTCCACAACATCGTACAGACTTGGTTGTTGGCTCGTATGCAATCATTTACAACACCCTAGCAACCGGGTGGCGAATTTTGCCACTGCAAGCACCACTTCACATTTTCTTCAGGAAATGTACATTCTAGTTAAGTTGGCTTGAGAGAGCCAACATATTGAAATCCTATTTAAACATATTATTATTATTATTCTGACCCTAAAAATTTACAACTCAAACTCCTCTTAGAGCTTTAACTCTACATACTCCAAACTCGGCTCAGACACTCAAACTGATCTGACTCGGTGTGGTCTATCTTTTCAGACTGATCGGACTTACGGTTTTCCTACAAATGACGATCAAAACTCGAAAAAACTCATTCAAAAACTCCCATTGACTTACATTGGGGAGTTCTAAAAGATTCCAACCGACAAAAATTTAAATCTAAACACCTTGAAGACTAAACCAAACTGCCGTTCTATATACTATATGAGCCATTGAGACTCATTTTAACTAATAAACTCTAAACTATAAACACTTATAAACTAATTAACTTATAAACTCATGAATTCATAAACTTATGAACTCTTAAACTCATAAATTAATAAACTCTGAACTCTTAATCTCATTTAAACTTATAAACTCTAAACTGATTTAAACTTATAAACTCAAAACTCAAGAACTCATACACTTATAAACTCATCAATTTATACACTTATAAACTCTAAATTCAGACACACACACTGAGTTTATGAGTGAGTGTGTGAGCGAGTTAGTGTGTGTGTGTGTGTGTGTGTGTGTGTGTGTGTGTTTGTGTGTGTGTGTGTGTGTGTGTGTGTGTCTATCTAACTTATTTATCTATCTGTCAAACTTCAAACTACTGTAAACTTCAAACCACTATAAACTTCTTAAGTTTAAATCTTCCAGCTCCCAAGCAACTCCATAGCAACCAAACTCGAGTACCCTAGCAACCGTTTTGTAAGACCTATATCTCTGTATCAGAACATCGTATAGAGATGAGGTTTGGCTCTTTTGACTCATGCTAGCAAACAGCACTTCCAACATACTACACATGCTAGCAGTGAATAGCTACATGCTAATAGTGATTAGTTAAGTGTTAAATCATGCTAAGAACTCTCTAAAAACTCCATAGTAACCATCTGTGACAACTACCAGCCACCTAGTAACACCATATCAACCGCCTTGAATACCTTAGCAACCGCCTAGCAACACCATAGCAACCACCCATAACACCCTAGCAACCGCCTAGCAACCACCCAGAACACCCTAGCAACCACCCAAAAGACCCTAGCAACCACCCAAAATATTCTAGCAACCACCCAAAACACCCTAGCAACCGCCTAGCAACCACCCAGAACACCCTAGCAACCACCCAAAATACCCTAGCAACCACCCAAAACACCCTAGCAACCACCCAAAAGACCCTAGCAACCACCCAGAACACCCTAGCAACCACCCAAAATATCCTAGCAACCACCCAAAACACCCTAGCAACCACCTAGCAACCACCCAAAAGACCCTAGCAACCACCCAAAATATCCTAGCAACCACCCAAAACACCCTAGCAACCGCCTAGCAACCACCCAAAACATCCTAGCAACCACCCAAAACATCCTAGCAACCACCCAAAACATCCTAGCAACCACCCAAAACACCCTAGCAACCGCCTAGCAACCACCCAAAAGATCCTAGCAACCACCCAAAAGACCCTAGCAACCGCCTAGCAACCACCCAAAAGACCCTAGCAACCACCTAAAATATCCTAGCAACCGCCTAGCAACCACCCAAAAGACCCTAGCAACCACTCAAAACACCCTAGCAACTGCCTAGCAACCACCCAAAACACCCTAGCAACCACCCAAAACACCCTAGCAACCGCCTAGCAACCACCCAAAATACCCTAGCAACCACCCAAAACACCCTAGCAACCACCTAGCAACCACCCAAAAGACCCTAGCAACCACCCAGAACACCCTAGCAACCACCCAAAATACCCTAGCAACCACCCAAAACACCCTAGCAACCACCCAAAAGACCCTAGCAACCACCCAAAATATCCTAGCAACCACCCAAAACACCCTAGCAACCGCCTAGCAACCACCCAAAAGACCCTAGCAACCACCCAAAACATCCTAGCAACCACCCAAAACACCCTAGCAACCGCCTAGCAACCACCCAAAAGATCCTAGCAACCACCCAAAAGACCCTAGCAACCGCCTAGCAACCACCCAAAAGACCCTAGCAACCACCTAAAATATCCTAGCAACCGCCTAGCAACCACCCAAAAGACCCTAGCAACCACCCAAAATATCCTAGCAACCACTCAAAACACCCTAGCAACTGCCTAGCAACCACCCAAAAGACCCTAGCAACCACCCAAAACATCCTAGCAACCACCCAAAACACCCTAGCAACCGCCTAGCAACCACCCAAAAGACCCTAGCAACCACCCAAAAGACCCTAGCAACTGCCTAGCAACCACCCAAAAGACCCTAGCAACCACCTAAAATATCCTAGCAACCGCCTAGCAACCACCCAAAATATCCTAGCAACCGCCTAGCAACCACCCCAAAGACCCTAGCAACCATCAGAAATATCCTAGCAACCGCCTAGCAACCACCCAGAATACCCTAGCAACCACCCAAAACAGCCTAGCAACCACCCAGAAAACCCTAGCAACCGCCTAGCAACCACCCAGAACACCCTAGCAACCACCCAAAATACCCTAGCAACCACCCAAAAGACCTTAGCAACCACCCAGGACACCCTAGCAACCACCTAGCAACCACCCAGAACACCCTAGCAACCGCCCAAAATACCCTAGCAACCACCCATAACATCCTAGCAACCGCCTAGCAAAAAACGTTCTGCTCCAAACTTTCTCAAGCCAACTTAAAGTTTGTCTCGACGAACTTTCGCATCTAGTTAAGTTGGCTTGAGAAAGCCAACTTACTGAAATCCTATTTAAACTTATTATTATTCTTCTTCTTCTTCTTATTCTTCTGACCCAAAATTTATCAACTCTAACTCCTCCTAGAGCTTTAACTCTACAAACTCCAAACTCGGGTCAGACTTTCAGACTGTTCTGACTTGGTGTGCTATATCTTTTCAGACTGATTTGACTTTCAGTTTTCTTAAAAATTAATATTAAAAACCATAAAAATCCCATAGACTTACATGGCAGACTGCTCAAATTGAGCCAAGACTACGGTGGCCCATTAGTGTACAAGCCAAAAACTCAAATCTAAACTCCCTGAAGCCCTAGACTCAATTAAACTACCATTCAATGACCTAATAAACTTCTATCTATCTATCTATCTATCTATCTATCTATCTATCTATCTATCTATCTATCTATCTATCTATCTATCTATCTATCTAACTTATCTTTCTAACTAACTTATCTTTCTATCTATCTTTCTAACTAACTTATCTATCTTTCTTTCTTACTAATCTATCTATCTTTCTAACTAACTTATCTATCTATCTTTCTTTCTAACTAATCTATCTTTCTTTCTAACTAACTAATCTATCTTTCTTTCTTTCTTACTAATCTATCTATCTTTTTAACTAACTTATCTATCTTTCTTTCTAATCTATCTATCTTTCTAACTAACTTATCTATCTTCCTTACTAATCTATCTATCTTTCTAACTAACTTATCTATCTATCTATCTATCTATCTATCTATCTATCTATCTATCTATCTATCTATCTATCTATCTATCTATCTATCTATCTATCTATTTTCAAACCTTATCTATCTATCTATCTATCTATCTATCTATCTATCTATCTTTTTAACTTATCTATCTATCTATCTATCTATCTATCTATCTATCTTTTTAACTTATCTATCTATCTATCTATCTATCTATCTATCTATCTATCTTTTTAACTTATCTATCTATCTATCTATCTATCTATCTATCTATCTATCTATCTATCTATCTATCTATCTATCTATCTATCTTTTTAACCAATCTATCTATCTATCTATCTATCTATCTATCTATCTATCTATCTATCTATCTATCTATAAACATTATCTATCTATCTATCTATCTATCTATCTATCTATCTATCTATCTATCTATCTATCTTCAAACCTTATCTATCTATCTATCTATCTATCTATCTATCTATCTATCTTCAAACCTTATCTATCTATCTATCTATCTATCTATCTATCTATCTATCTATCTATCTATCTATCTATCTCTATGCTACAATCAGTAAATCATACTTGAACATGGTAAATCATGGTATACTATAGTAAATCATAGTAAACTATGGTAAATCGTGGTAAATCATGGTAAACTATGGTAAATCATGGTAAACTATGATAAATCATGTTAGAATCAGTAAATCATACTTGAACATGGTAAATCATGGTATACTATAGTAAATCATGGTAAACTATGGTAAATCGTGGTAAATCATGGTAAACTATGCTAAATCATGCTAAACTATGGTAAATCATGCTAGAATCAGTAAATCATACTTGAACATGGTAAATCGTGGTATACTATAGTAAATCATGGTAAACTATGGTAAATCGTGGTAAATCATGGTAAACTATGGTAAATCATGGTAATCTATGATAAATCATGCTAGAATCAGTAAATCATACTTGAACATGGTAAATCATGGTATACTATAGTAAATCATGGTAAACTATGGTAAATCGTGGTAAATCATGGTAAACTATGGTAAATCATGGTAAACTATGATAAATCATGCTAGAATCAGTAAATCATACTTGAACATGGTAAATCATGGTATACTATAGTAAATCATGGTAAACTATGGTAAATCGTGGTAAATGATGGTAAACTATGGTAAATCATGGTAATCTATGATAAATCATGCTAGAATCAGTAAATCATACTTGAACATGGTAAATCATGGTATACTATAGTAAATCATGGTAAACTATGGTAAATCGTGGTAAATCATGGTAAACTATGGTAAATCATGGTAAACTATGCTAAATCATGCTAGAATCAGTAAATCATACTTGAACATGGTAAATCATGGTATACTATAGTAAATCATGGTAAACTATGGAAAATCGTGGTAAATCATGGTATACTATAGTAAATCATGGTAAACTATGGTAAATCGTGGTAAATCATGGTAAACTATGGTAAATCATGGTAAACCATGCTAGCAACATGGTAAAAAAATTCTAGCATCATGCTAGCAACATGATAATCATGCTAGCATGGTAAACTATGGTAAATCATGGTAAACTATGGTAAATCGTGGTAAAATATGGTAAATCATGCTAGAATCATATTAAATCATACTTGAACATGGTAAATCTTGGTATACTATAGTAAATAATGGTAAACTATGGTAAATCATGGTAAATCATGGTAAACTATGGTAAATCATGCTAAACTATGGTAAATCATGCTAGAATCAGTAAATTATACTTGAACATGGCAAATCGTGGTATACTATAGTAAATCATGGTAAACTATAGTAAATCGTGGTAAATCATGGTAAACTATGGTAAATCATGCTAGAATCAATAAATCATACTTGAACATGGTAAATCATGGTATACTATAGTAAATCATGGTAAACTATGGTAAATCGTGGTAAATCATGGTAAACTATGGTAAATCATGCTAGAATCAGTAAATTATACTTGAACATGGTAAATCGTGGTATACTATAGTAAATCATGGTAAACTATGGAAAATGATGGTAATCTATGACAAATCATGCTAGAATCAGTAAATCATACTTGAACATGGTAAATCATGGTATACTATAGTAAATTATGGTAAACTATGGTAAATCATGGTAAATCATGGTAAACTATGGTAAATCATGGTAAACTATGGTAAATCATGCTTGAATCAGTAAATCATCTATCTTTCTTTCTTTCTTTCTTTCTTTCTTTCTTTCAACTAATCAATCTTTCTTTTTCTTTCTTTCTCTCTTTCTTTCTTTCTCTCTTTCTTTCTCCTTCTTTCTTACTAATTAATCTTTCTTTCTTTCTTTCTTTCTTTCTTTCTTTCTTTCTTTCAACATTTTCTTTCTTTCTTTCTATCTCTTTAAACCTTTTCTTTCTATCTATCTATCTATCTATCTATCTATCTATCTATCTCTATCTATCTATCTATCTATCTATCTATCTATCTATCTTTTGAACTTATCTATCTATCTATCTATCTATCTGACTTATCTAACTTTTCTTTCTTTCTACCTAATCTTTCTTTCGTTCTTTCTTTCTTTATACCTAATCTTTCTTTCTTTCTTTCTTTCTTTCTTTCTTTCTTTCTTTCTTTCTTTCTACCTAATCTTTCTTTCGTTCTTTCTTTCTTTATACCTAATCTTTCTTTCTTTCTTTCTAGCTAATCTTTCTTTCTTTTTTCTTTCATTCTTTCTTTCTACCTAATCTTTCTTTCTTTCTTACAATCTTTCTTTCTTTCTTTTTTTCTTTCTAGCTAATCTTTTTTTCTTTTTTCTTTCATTCTTTCTTTCTAGCTAATCTTTCTTTCTTTTTTCTTTCATTCTTTCTTTCTACCTAATCTTTCTTTCTTTCTTTCTTTCTTTCTTTCTTTCTTTCTTTCTTTATACCTAATCTTTCTTTCTTTCTTTCTTTCTTTCTTTCTTTCTTTCTTTCTTTCTTTCTTTCTTTATACCTAATCTTTCTTTCTTTCTTTCTTCCTAACTAATCTTTCTTCTTTCTTTCTTTCTTTCTTTCTTTCTTTCTTTCTTTCTTTCTTTCTTTCTTTCTTTTTTTCTTTCTTTCTTTCTTTCTTTCTTTCTTTCTTTCTTTCTTTCTTTCTTTCTTTCTTTCTTTCTTTCTTTCTAACTTTTCTTTCTTTCTACCTAATCTTTCTTTCGTTCTTTCTTTCTTTATACCTAATCTTTCTTTCTTTCTAACTAATCTTTTTTTTTTCTTTCTTTCTACCTAATCTTTCTTTCGTTCTTTCTTTCTTTATACCTAATCTTTCTTTCTTTCTTTCTTTCTAACTAATCTTTCTTTCTTTTTTCTTTCTTTCTAACTAATCTTTCTTTCTTTCTTTCTTTCTTTCTTTCTTTCTTTCTTTCTTTCTTTCTTTATACCTAATCTTTCTTTCTTTCTAACTAATCTTTCTTCTTTCTTTCTTTCTTTCTTTCTTTCTTTCTTTCTACCTAATCTTTCTTTCGTTCTTTCTTTCTTTATACCTAATCTTACTTTCTTTCTTTCTTTCTAACTAATTTTTTCTTTTTTCTTTCTTTCTACCTAATCTTTCTTTCGTTCTTTCTTTCTTTATACCTAATCTTTCTTTCTTTCTTTTCTAACTAATCTTTCTTTCTTTTTTCTTTCTTTCTAACTAATCTTTCTTTTTTCTTTCTCTTTCTTTCTTTCTTTCTTTCTTTCTTTCTTTCTTTCTAACTTTTCTTTCTTTCTAACTATTCTTTCTTTCTAACTAATTTATCAATCAAAATTTAAACTACTTTAAACTTCAAACTACTTCAAACTTCAAACTACTTCAAACTTCAAACTTCAAACTACTTCTAACTACTTTAAACTTCTAACTACTTTTAACTTCTTCAAACTCTCTGGTCCGGCTTTCTCAAGCCAACTTAAAGTTTGTCTCAACAAACTTTTTTTTCTAGTTATTATTCTTCTTCTTATTCTTCTGACCCAAAATTTATCAACTCTAACTCCTCCTAGAGCTTTAACTCTACAAACTCCAAACTCGGGTCAGACTTTCAGACTGTTCTTACTTGGTGTGCTATATCTTTTCAGACTGATTTGACTTTCAGTTTTCTTAAAAATTAATATTAAAAACCATAAAAATCCCATAGACTTACATGGCAGACTGCTCAAATTGAGCCAAGACTACGGTGGCCCATTAGTGTACAAGCCAAAAACTCAAATCTAAACTCCCTGAAGCCCTAGACTCAATTAAACTACCATTCAATGACCTAATAAACTTCTATCTATCTATCTATCTATCTATCTATCTATCTATCTATCTATCTAACTTATCTTTCTAACTAACTTATCTTTCTATCTATCTTTCTAACTAACTTATCTATCTTTCTTTCTTACTAATCTATCTATCTTTCTAACTAACTTATCTATCTATCTTTCTTTCTAACTAATCTATCTTTCTTTCTAACTAACTAATCTATCTTTCTTTCTTTCTTACTAATCTATCTATCTTTTTAACTAACTTATCTATCTTTCTTTCTAATCTATCTATCTTTCTAACTAACTTATCTATCTTCCTTACTAATCTATCTATCTTTCTAACTAACTTATCTATCTATCTATCTATCTATCTATCTATTTTCAAACCTTATCTATCTATCTATCTATCTATCTATCTATCTATCTATCTATCTATCTTTTTAACTTATCTATCTATCTATCTATCTATCTATCTTCTATCTTTTTAACTTATCTATCTATCTATCTATCTATCTATCTATCTATCTTTTTAACTAATCTATCTATCTATCTTTTTAACTTATCTATCTATCTATCTATCTATCTATCTATCTATCTATCTTTTTAACTTATCTATCTATCTATCTATCTATCTATCTATTTAACTAATCTATCTATCTATCTATCTATCTTTTTAACTTATCTATCTATCTATCTATCTATCTATCTATCTATCTATCTATCTATCTATTTAACTAATCTATCTATCTATCTATCTATCTATCTATCTTTTTAACTTATCTATCTATCTATCTATCTATCTATCTATCTATCTATCTTTTTAACTAATCTATCTATCTATCTTTTTAACTTGTCTATCTATCTATCTATCTATCTATCTATCTATCTTTTTAACTCTATCTATCTATCTATCTATCTATCTATCTATCTATCTATCTATCTATCTTTTTAACCAATCTATCTATCTATCTATCTATCTATCTATCTATCTATCTATCTATCTATCTATCTATCTATCTATCTTCAAACATTATCTATCTATCTATCTATCTATCTATCTTCAAACCTTATCTATCTATCTATCTATCTATCTATCTATCTATCTATCTATCTATCTACAAACCTTATCTATCTATCTATGCTACAATCAGTAAATCATACTTGAACATGGTAAATCATGGTATACTATAGTAAATCATAGTAAACTATGGTAAATCGTGGTAAATCATGGTAAACTATGGTAAATCATGGTAAACTATGATAAATCATGTTAGAATCAGTAAATCATACTTGAACATGGTAAATCATGGTATACTATAGTAAATCATGGTAAACTATGGTAAATCGTGGTAAATCATGGTAAACTATGCTAAATCATGCTAAACTATGGTAAATCATGCTAGAATCAGTAAATCATACTTGAACATGGTAAATCGTGGTATACTATAGTAAATCATGGTAAACTATGGTAAATCGTGGTAAATGATGGTAAACTATGGTAAATCATGGTAATCTATGATAAATCATGCTAGAATCAGTAAATCATACTTGAACATGGTAAATCATGCTATACTATAGTAAATCATGGTAAACTATGGTAAATCGTGGTAAATCATGGTAAACTATGGTAAATCATGGTAAACTATGATAAATCATGCTAGAATCAGTAAATCATACTTGAACATGGTAAATCATGGTATACTATAGTAAATCATGGTAAACTATGGTAAATCGTGGTAAATGATGGTAAACTATGGTAAATCATGGTAATCTATGATAAATCATGCTAGAATCAGTAAATCATACTTGAACATGGTAAATCATGGTATACTATAGTAAATCATGGTAAACTATGGTAAATCGTGGTAAATCATGGTAAACTATGGTAAATCATGGTAAACTATGCTAAATCATGCTAGAATCAGTAAATCATACTTGAACATGGTAAATCATGGTATACTATAGTAAATCATGGTAAACTATGGTAAATTGTGGTAAATCATGGTATACTATAGTAAATCATGGTAAACTATGGTAAATCATGGTAAACCATGCTAGCAACATGGTAAAAAAATTCTAGCATCATGCTAGCAACATGATAATCATGCTAGCATGGTAAACTATGGTAAATCATGGTAAACTATGGTAAATCGTGGTAAACTATGGTAAATCATGCTAGAATCATAGTAAATCATACTTGAACATGGTAAATCATGGTATACTATAGTAAATAATGGTAAACTATGGTAAATCATGGTAAATCATGGTAAACTATGGTAAATCATGCTAAACTGTGGTAAATCATGCTAGAATCAGTAAATTATACTTGAACATGGCAAATCGTGGTATACTAGAGTAAATCATGGTATACTATAGTAAATCGTGGTAAATCATGGTAAACTATGGTAAATCATGCTAGAATCAATAAATCATACTTGAACATGGTAAATCATGGTATACTATAGTAAATCAGGGTAAACTATTGTAAATCGTGGTAAATCATGGTAAACTATGGTAAATCATGCTAGAATCAGTAAATTATACTTGAACATGGCAAATCGTGGTATACTATAGTAAATCATGGTATACTATAGTAAATCGTGGTAAATCATGGTAAACTATGGTAAATCATGCTAGAATCAATAAATCATACATAGATCTATCTATCTATCTATCTATCTATCTATCTATCTATCTATTATCTATCTTTTGAACTTATCTATCTATCTATCTATCTATCTTTTGAACTTATCTATCTATCTATCTATCTATCTATCTTTTGAACTTATCTATCTATCTATCTATCTATCTATCTGACTTATCTAACTTATCTAACTTTTCTTTCTTTCTACCTAATCTTTCTTTCTTTCTTTCTTTCTTTCTTTCTTTCTTTCTAACTTTTCTTTCTTTCTACCTAATCTTTCTTTCGTTCTTTTTTTCTTTATACCTAATCTTTCTTTCGTTCTTTCTTTCTTTATACCTAATCTTTCTTTCTTTCTTTCTTTCTTTCTTTCTTTCTATTTCTTTCTATGCTAGAATCAGTAAATCATACTTGAACATGGTAAATCATGGTATACTATAGTAAATCATGGTAAACTATGGTAAATCGTGGTAAATCATGGTATACTATAGTAAATCATGGTAAACTATGGTAAATCATGGTAAACCATGCTAGCAACATGGTAAAAAAATTCTAGCATCATGCTAGCAACATGATAATCATGCTAGCATGGTAAACTATGGTAAATCATGGTAAACTATGGTAAATCGTGGTAAACTATGGTAAATCATGCTAGAATCATAGTAAATCATACTTGAACATGGTAAATCATGGTATACTATAGTAAATAATGGTAAACTATGGTAAATCATGGAAAATCATGGTAAATCATGGTAAACTATGGTAAATCATGCTAAACTGTGGTAAATCATGCTAGAATCAGTAAATTATACTTGAACATGGCAAATCGTGGTATACTATAGTAAATCATGGTATACTATAGTAAATCATGGTAAACTATGGTAAATCATGCTAGAATCAATAAATCATACTTGAACATGGTAAATCATGGTATACTATAGTAAATCATGGTAAACTATTGTAAATCGTGGTAAATCATGGTAAACTATGGTAAATCATGCTAGAATCAATAAATCATACTTGAACATGGTAAATCATGGTATACTATAGTAAATCATGGTAAACTATGGTATATCGTGGTAAATCATGGTAAACTATGGTAAATCATGCTAGAATCAGTAAATTATACTTGATGGTAAACTATGGTAAATCGTGGTAAATCATGGTAAACTATGCTAAATCATGCTAGAATCAGTAAATCATACTTGAACATGGTAAATCATGGTATACTATAGTAAATCATGGTAAACTATGGAAAATCGTGGTAAATCATGGTATACTATAGTAAATCATGGTAAACTATGGTAAATCGTGGTAAATCATGGTAAACTATGGTAAATCATGGTAAACCATGCTAGCAACATGGTAAAAAAATTCTAGCATCATGCTAGCAACATGATAATCATGCTAGCATGGTAAACTATGGTAAATCATGGTAAACTATGGTAAATCGTGGTAAAATATGGTAAATCATGCTAGAATCATAGTAAATCATACTTGAACATGGTAAATCTTGGTATACTATAGTAAATAATGGTAAACTATGGTAAATCATGGTAAATCATGGTAAACTATGGTAAATCATGCTAAACTATGGTAAATCATGCTAGAATCAGTAAATTATACTTGAACATGGCAAATCGTGGTATACTATAGTAAATCATGGTAAACTATAGTAAATCGTGGTAAATCATGGTAAACTATGGTAAATCATGCTAGAATCAATAAATCATACTTGAACATGGTAAATCATGGTATACTATAGTAAATCATGGTAAACTATGGTAAATCGTGGTAAATCATGGTAAACTATGGTAAATCATGCTAGAATCAGTAAATTATACTTGAACATGGTAAATCGTGGTATACTATAGTAAATCATGGTAAACTATGGAAAATGATGGTAATCTATGACAAATCATGCTAGAATCAGTAAATCATACTTGAACATGGTAAATCATGGTATACTATAGTAAATTATGGTAAACTATGGTAAATCATGGTAAATCATGGTAAATCATGGTAAACTATGGTAAATCATGGTAAACTATGGTAAATCATGCTTGAATCAGTAAATCATCTATCTTTCTTTCTTTCTTTCTTTCTTTCTTTCTTTCAACTAATCAATCTTTCTTTTTCTTTCTTTCTCTCTTTCTTTCTTTCTCTCTTTCTTTCTCCTTCTTTCTTACTAATTAATCTTTCTTTCTTTCTTTCTTTCTTTCTTTAAACATTTTCTTTCTTTCTATCTCTTTAAACATTTTCTTTCTATCTATCTATCTATCTATCTATCTATCTATCTATCTATTTATCTATCTTTTGAACTTATCTATCTATCTATCTATCTATCTATCTATCTATCTATCTATCTATCTATCTGACTGACTTATCTAACTTTTCTTTCTTTCTACCTAATCTTTCTTTCGTTCTTTCTTTCTTTATACCTAATCTTTCTTTCTTTCTTTCTTTCTTTCTTTCTTTCTTTCTTTCTTTCTTTCTTTCTAACTTTTCTTTCTTTCTACCTAATCTTTCTTTCGTTCTTTCTTTCTTTATACCTAATCTTTCTTTCTTTCTTTCTTTCTTTCTTTCTTTCTTTCTTTCTAGCTAATCTTTCTTTCTTTTTTCTTTCATTCTTTCTTTCTACCTAATCTTTCTTTCTTACAATCTTTCTTTCTTTCTTTCTAGCTAATCTTTCTTTCTTTTTTCTTTCATTCTTTCTTTCTACCTAATCTTTCTTTCTTTCTTACAATCTTTCTTTCTTTCTTTTTTTCTTTCTAGCTAATCTTTCTTTCTTTTTTCTTTCATTCTTTCTTTCTAGCTAATCTTTCTTTCTTTTTTCTTTCATTCTTTCTTTCTACCTAATCTTTCTTTCTTTCTTTCTTTCTTTCTTTCTTTCTTTCTTTCTTTCTTTCTTTCTTTATACCTAATCTTTTTCTTTCTTTCTTTATACCTTATATTTTTTTCTTTCTTTCTTTCTTTCTTTCTTTCTTTCTTTCTTTCTTTCTTTCTTTCTTTATACCTAATCTTTCTTTCTTTCTTTCTTTCTTTATACCTAATCTTTCTTTCTTTCTTTATACCTAATCTTTCTTTCTTTCTTTCTTTCTTTATACCTAATCTTTCTTTCTTTCTTTCTTTCTTTCTTTCTTTCTTTCTTTCTTTCTAACTAATCTTTCTTTCTTTCTTTCTTTCTTTCTTTCTTTCTTTCTACCTAATCTTTCTTTCTTTCTTTCTAACTAATCTTTTCTTTTTTCTTTCTTTCTACCTAATCTTTCTTTCGTTCTTTCTTTCTTTCTTTCTTTCTTTCTTTCTTTCTTTCTTTCTTTCTTTCTTTCTTTCTTTATACCTAATCTTTCTTTCTTTCTAACTAATCTTTCTTTCTTTCTTTCTTTCTTTCTTTCTTTATACCTAATCTTTCTTTCTTTCTTTATACCTAATCTTTCTTTCTTTCTTTCTTTCTTTATACCTAATCTTTCTTTCTTTCTTTCTTTCTTTCTAACTAATCTTTCTTTCTTTTTTCTTTCTTTCTAACTAATCTTTCTTTCTTTCTTTCTTTCTTTCTTTATACCTAATCTTTCTTTCTTTCTAACTAATCTTTCTTTCTTTCTTTCTTTCTTTCTTTCTTTCTTTCTTTATACCTAATCTTTCTTTCTTTCTTTATACCTAATCTTTCTTTCTTTCTTTCTTTCTTTCTTTATACCTAATCTTTCTTTCTTTCTTTCTTTCTTTTTTCTTTCTTTCTTTCTTTCTTTCTTTCTTTCTTTCTTTATACCTAATCTTTCTTTCTTTCTAACTAATCTTTCTTTCTTTCTTTCTTTCTTTCTTTCTTTCTTTATACCTAATCTTTCTTTCTTTCTTTATACCTAATCTTTCTTTCTTTCTTTCTTTCTTTATACCTAATCTTTCTTTCTTTCTTTCTTTCTTTCTTTCTTTCTTTCTTTATTTCTTTCTTTCTAACTAATCTTTCTTCTTTCTTTCTTTCTTTCTTTCTTTCTTTCTTTCTAACTTTTCTTTCTTTCTACCTAATCTTTCTTTCGTTCTGTCTTTCTTTATACCTAATCTTACTTTCTTTCTTTCTTTCTAACTAATCTTTTCTTTTTTCTTTCTTTCTACCTAATCTTTCTTTCGTTCTTTCTTTCTTTATACCTAATCTTTCTTTCTTTCTTTCTAACTAATCTTTCTTTCTTTTTTCTTTCTTTCTAACTAATCTTTCTTTCTTTCTTTCTTTCTTTCTTTCTAACTTTTCTTTATTTCTACCTAATCTTTCTTTCGTTCTTTCTTTCTTTATACCTAATCTTTCTTTCTTTCTTTCTAACTAATCTTTTCTTTTTTCTTTCTTTCTACCTAATCTTTCTTTCGTTCTTTCTAACTAATCTTTCTTTCTTTTTTCTTTCTTTCTAACTAATCTTTCTTTCTTTCTTTCTTTCTTTCTTTATACCTAATCTTTCTTTCTTTCTAACTAATCTTTCTTTCTTTTTTCTTTCTTTCTAACTAATCTTTCTTTCTTTCTTTCTTTCTTTCTTTCTTTCTTTATACCTAATCTTTCTTTTTACCGTCCTGACGGTAACAGTTCAAACAGGGAGTGTCCAGGGTGAGTGGAGTCTGTGATGATTTTACCTGCTCTCTTCCTCACTCTGGAAGAGTACAGGTCCTGGAGGGTTGGCAGGGGGGCACCAATAATCCTCTCTGCAGTCCGGACTGTCCGTTGTAGTCTCCTGATGTCCGATTTGGTAGCTGAACCAAACCAGACAGTGATGGAAGTGCTTAGGACAGACTCAATGACGGCTGAGTAGAACTGGATCATCAGCTCCTGTGGCAGGTTGAACTTCTTCAGCTGGCGAAGGAAGTACAGTCTCTGATGGGCCTTTTTCACAATGGAGTCAATGTGATTTGCCCACTTCAGGTCCTGAGAGATGGTAGAGCCCAGGAACCTGAATGACTCCACTGCTTCCACTGGGGTGCTGGGGATGTCCTCCTGAAGTCCACGATCATCTCCACTGTTTTGAGCGTGTTCAGCTCAAGGTTGTTATAGCTGCACCAGACAGCCAGCTGTTCAACCCCCCGTCTGTAAGTAGACTCGTCACCATTTTGGATGAGACCAATGACAGTGGTGTCGTCTGCAAATTTCAGGAGATGACAGAGGGGTCTTTGGAAGTGCAATCATTAGTGTACAGGGAGAAGAGCAGTGGGGAGAGAACGCACCCTTGGGGGCGCCAGTGCTGATGGTGAGGGTCCTGGATGTGAGTTTCCCCAGTCTCACTCGCTGCTGCCGGTCCGTCAGGAAGCTGGAGATCCACTGACAGATTGAGGATGGCATGGAGAGCTGGGTCAGTTTGGCTGCGAGAAGGTCAGGGATGATGGTGTTGAGGGCCGAACTGAAGTCCACAAATAAGATCCGTGCATAAGTCCCAGGTCTGTCAAGATGTTGCAGGATATAGTGCAGTCCCATGTTGACTGCATCATCCACAGACCTGTTTGCTCTGTAAGCAAACTGAAAGGGATCCAGCAGGGGTCCAATGATGTCCTTCAGATAGGCCAACACCAGTCTTTCAAACAACTTCATGACCACAGACGTGAGAGCGACAGGTCTGTAGTCATTAAGTCCAGTGATTTTAGTTTTTTTGGGAACCGGAATGATAGTGGAGCGTTTGAAGCAGCAGGGAACTTCACACTGCTCCAATGATCTGTTGAAGATCTGCGTGAAGACTGGGGCCAGTTGGTCAGCGCAGGCTTTAAGACAAGCCAATGAGATGCCGTCTGGGCATGAAGCTTTCCTAGTCTTCTGTTTTTTGAAGACTCGGCTCACGTCCTCCACACAGACCTTAAGCTCAGGTTGGATGGCAGAAGGGGGGAGGAGAGGGGTTGCAGGAGGTGATGGTGGATGTGTGAAGTGCACATCAGGGCGGGTGTGAGGTGTGAATCTGGGCTTCTCAAACCTGCAATAGAATGCATTGAGAGTGTCAGCCAGTTGTTGATTCTCCACAGATGGGGGGGATGGTGATTTGTAGCTGGTGATGTTCCTCAGGCCTCTCTAGACTGATGGCGGGTCGTTGGCTGAAAACTGTTTTTTCAGCTTTTCAGAGTAGCTTCTTTTAGCAACTCTGATCTCCTTTGTCAGTCTGTTTCTGGCCTGGTTATACAAAACTTTATCCCCACTTCTGTAAGCATCCTCTTTGGCATGACGAAACTGTTTGAGTTTCCCAGTAAACCATGGTTTATCATTAGTGAATGATAAGAATGTCCTGGTAGGAATGCATGTATCCTCACAGAAACTGATATATGATGTAACAGTATCCGTGAGCTCATCCAGATCGGTGGCTGCAGCTTCAAAAACAGACCAATCAGTGCAATCGAAGCAGGCCTGTAGATCCTGCTCTGCTTCGTTGGTCCATCTTTTAACAGTCCTTATTACAGGTTTAGCTGATTTCAGTTTCTGCCTGTAGGTCGGTATAAGATGAACCAAACGGTGATCAGAGAGCCCCAAAGCTGCCCGTGGGACGGAGTGATACGCATTCTTTATCATGGTGTAACAGTGGTCCAATATATTACTGTCTCTGGTAGGACATGTAACATGCTGTCTGTATTTTGGCAGTTCACGGGAGAGATTTGCTTTGTTAAAATCCCCAAGAATGATTAAAAGAGAGTCTGGGTACCTTTGTTCCATTTCAGCGATGTGTTCAGCCAGCTGTTGTAGCGCCGCGCTCACACACGCGTCTGGAGGAATGTAAACATTCGCGAGAATGAATGAGGAAAACTCCCGCGGCGAGTAGAAAGGTTTGCAGTTTATGAAATGCGCCTCCAAATTAGGAGAGCACATCTTCTTCAGTGTTGTTACATCTGAACACCAACTTTCGTTAATGTAGAAACACAATCCACCACCTCTTGTTTTCCCCGTTAGTTCCGCGATGCGATCCGCTCGGAACAGCTGGAAGCCCGGCAGATGTAGCTATACCATGTAGTTGTCCGGTATAGCTTCACTCAGCCAGGTTTCAGTGAAGCACAGAGCAGCAGAGTTTAAAAAATCCTTGTTAGTGCGGGTGAGGAGAAGAAGTTCGTCCGTTTTGTTTGGAAGAGATCGGAGATTCGCAAGATGAATACTGGGGAGTGCAGTGCGGAGGCCGCGCTCGCGGAGTTTAACCAGCGCGCCGGCGCGCTTCCCGCGTTTGCGTCTGACCGAGCGTTTGACCAACGCCGCTGCCCCTCCGACGAGAATCTCCAGTAAGACGTCGGAGTAATAAAAATCTGTGAAACAATTGTCTGGTGTGTGTTCTCTAATGTCCAGTAGTTCGTCTTTAGTGAAACTGATAGGAAATGAGTTACAAAACGCAGAACAAACCAACAAAAACAACACAATGACTGGAGAGCTCCACACCGAGGCAGCCGTCCGCGGCGCCATCTTGAATGCAAAAAAAAAAAAAGTGTTTTTTTTTCTCAGTGTCTCTGTGTGATATTAAACAGCCTCCAGTAAGAATCATCAGTGATCCACATGTCACCAGGTAAGTGAAATATATTGTGTGTCTTAGTGACAGATTTTTTCAGACTGTGACTAATAGTTCAGGGCTCTGTTCTTCATACATCATTAGGGCTGGGTATCAAGTTCTATACTTTTTAGGCACAGAGCGAATTGCCTCAATACCATTGAGTTTCGAAAAACGTCTCGTTGTTCAGTACTAAACTTAGATACCTAAAATTTTCTTCTGTTTTGTTATTAATGATGGATGTCATAGGTGTAATTTGCTATAATTTATACTAGCTAGCTTTTCTTTCTCTGTGAAACATCTGGTCACAAAAATATATTTTAATATGATTTAGAACTGCTGAATATACATATCAAAACATGGATTTCTGGTGGGAACTTTATTTTACAAAGTCTTCTGATGGTGAATTTTACACAAATGCAGAAGTTGTTAAATGTGAGAATTGTGATATTTTAGTTTTCCTTTTTAGCGTTAGTTGTTGCTGTTGTTTTAAGACAGTTTGTGTGTTGATTTGAATATTTTACTTCCTTTCATCACTGAGGATCAGACTCTTATCCTTTCAGTTTGTACCCTGTTTGTGTGTAAGACAAACATCTCTCTTTCATTCTGTCTTCAGGTCCTGTAACCGCAGATCTTCTGGGCTCAGTATTGAGCCTCTGCTGAAGTGTCAGTCTTGCGTTCATATAGCAGATCCAGATCAGTGGGTTCAGATTGAGCCGTCGGTCTGTACAGATAAAGGAGTGTCAAAGTTCAGGGTCAGCACTCGATCAGGCCGTTACGAGTGTGTCAGGACCTGGATGCGATGGGTCTGTGATTGTGACATCACTCTTCAGTATCAGACTGTAGATGGTCAGTTCCTCAAGGCAGAGCTGGAGAGACTGCAGTGCAACAGAATCGCTCCAGTGATGGATGTGACGGTGATCTCAGGAAAACTGGAGGAAGTTCATCTGCCACATTACATCTGTTTAGGAGAGTCTGAAGCTTCCCTCAGAGATGCTGTGAAAGTCCTCAGTGTAGAAGATGAGGGAATAACTGTAGAACCTGTTCTGCTGACACGATTCCATGCCAAGATTCTCCAACCAGCCTTCACTGCGATCTTCTTCTCTACATGTGCTCTGAAGTTCCTCTCATTCTACATGTCTACCTTTTTCCATTTGAAGATTGTGCGAAAGAAAAAATTGAGAAGATTGAAAAGTCAAATGTTTTGATCCAACATCCCAGACCTGACAGACCATTTCGCATGAAGACGCCACACATACTTGATGTTCCTGGTGCCTCTGTCCATCCCAAAGAAGGCATCACACTCAGAAGAGAGACTGATCAAGACACGTCTGGAGAATGATCTTCAAATGACTCTAAGAGAGGAGGACAGGGAAATTGTCTGGACTGCGATAATTGAGAAAGATGAACTTGATCAGATTCATTCACAGAGAGACGAGTCTCGTCTGAAGAGTGAGGCAGATAAAGCAAGATATTTTGATAACCACTGGCCAGATCTCATTCAGAGAGTTAAAAATATCCAGATCATTGCAGATAAACGTCTTCAGCAGCAACTAATTCATGAGGAACAATATTCACAAATCAAACAGAGTTTAACCAGTCAGGACGGCATGAGAAAGATCTGTGACATTGGGTCTCATTCATGAAACATGAGCAGAACGAATTTGTGTGTAAATCGTGTGTAAAGTGGTTCTGGCGTAAATTTTCGGATTCATTAAAATGTTCGTATTTGCCAAATGGCTGCTCCCAGCCACGCGTAAATAGTGCGTTTACCATCCGAACGTTTTGCTCATTAATAAGCTGCATTTTAATTCACCGTAATCGGGTACATATTTACACAGCATTTTGAAAAAATATTATATATAGTAATTACATACGGTTTTTCTTTTTACTTTTATTACGAGAGCCAGTAATAGCATCAGCAAACAGAACACAAGTCCGCAAGTCTTTTTTTTATTTTAATTTTTTATATTTTTTATATTCAAGCTGTTTATTTATTTTTATTTTTTTACAAGTCCGCAAGTCACAAGTGTTGCAGTCAAGCTTCATGTCGAACCATTTTCCTTTCATTTCTGGGACTGTTTGATTAACAGATGTAACTCTATTAACTGCATCTTTAATATGCTGCCAAGCATTATTACCTAAAAAATCCTTTTTTTAGGACCTGATACGCCACTATGTACGCTTGAAAATAAAATGTGGCGTCATTATAATGACGCCTTCTCATAATAAAACTTCAATTTCTGCATCTGAGAAATTTCTTTTTCATTCGCTTTTGAGAAGACATGTTGAAATCCTTGGTTCTCTTACGAGAGGTCTCTCGTACTGCGTAAGATATCTTACGCTAGGGGAAAATCCTTTTCCGCGAGATATTGAAGCCAAAAATTATCCTTAATTTTGTAATAATGCAAAACGCGTTGCAGCAGCAATGCAGACATAGGCGAGACAGCTCGCGCGCCTATTGGCTGCTCTGCGGCAACTGCAGCAGCCTATCGAGCGAGGCCTGGCGTGACGTCAGACCCAATCAGGGCACTTCGCGCCCGCTGCGTCACGTCCCGCCGAAATGGGCGTGGTCTAGGCCTATAAATATCGCTCGCAGGCAGCTATTATCTGATTTTTCATCCTTCAAGCGAAGCACACGCATCGCTGGAGCTGGATAAGAAGCTGCGCCGTCTGAAAGAGAGCACCTTCAGCGGGACGAGTCACTGAAGTCGCTGGCCGCGCCGCCTTCCTTGCCTTCCTGCTGCGCTATCCGGCGTTATATCCTTTCTCTGCTACTGTGTTTATGTATGTGTGTGTGCTCGCCGCCGCGACACACACTCCCATTGCACTAAAAGAGCTGGGCGTCTTTTTCAAGACGCCCCTTTTCCTGATCACGCAGCTCTCGCGCTCGCTGACGGCGACTGCCCTCACTGCGAGCTAGTTACTGCCTATGGTGACTCTGAGGACTCACCTGGCATCCTTCTCCGAGACTGCTCCTCCGCCACCCCCCCCCCCAACCCGCAAAGCTTGCCGGTTCGCCCGCTTGCCTTGCCTGCTTGGGGGACGATACCTGTTCTCCCTCTGTTCGAGCCGCGCACACCGCGCCGCTCACAGAGGATGTCAGGAGCGGGCGGTCACGGGGCTAGCTTTCTCTCTCCCTCTGTTCAAGCCGCGCAAACTGCGCCGCTCACAAGGGAGGCTGGAAGCGGACGGTCGGGGTTAGTTTTTCTTTACGTTATAAGAAAGCTACCCTGCCTCTGCGCCCCATTCATGCGTCACTCACCGGCGAAAGGAGAAAGGTGTGTTTTTAGTCCCTCCGAGGATGGACTGACCTTCAATTTCTCATACATTTCCCAGTTCCCTGATCATGCGACTGAAAATATCAATATTGCAGCAGGCGAGCCTGTTTTAATACAAGCGCGCCTGCAAGCAAACGCCGAAGAAAACATGTGACGCTCTTATATGCTCGTGCATCCGAAAGCCTTTGTATTCCCCCCCTGTGGCTCAGTGGCGGAATCATTGGTTTTCCTCACGAGAGACCGGAGTTCGAATCCCGGTCTAGCGGCAGTTAAAATTATGCCGCCAATGCTTCGCTCTGTCAGTTCCCTGAAAAGCGAATGCAGATTTGCATTTTGCAGCCAACGAGCGCGTTGCACAACCCGCTCGCCTGCACCCAAACACCGTTTCTATGGTTTCCGCGCGTCACTGGCGAAAGGAGAAAAGAGCGTTTCTGGTCCCCCCGCGGACGGACCGACCTCCTTTTTCTCGTACATTTCTCATTCCCCTCTGAAGTTCGGGCGACTGGAAATGTCAGTATTGCAGTGAGCAAGCCTGTTGTAATACACGCATGCCTGCAAACAAACGCCAGCACGTTGACGCTCTCTTATAATACTCGCGCTAACTGAGTTATAATGTGTCTCCCCCTGTGGCCCAGTGGCAGACACTCTGGTTTTGCACGCGAGAGACCCGCGTTCGATCCCCGGGTCTACCGGCAGATAAAATTATGCCCGTCAATGCTCGCTCTGTCAGTTCCCTGAAAAGGCGACTGCAGATGTGTATTTTGCAGCCAACGAGCGCGTTGTACAACCCGCTCGCCTGCACCCAAACACCGTTTCTATGGTGTTCCGTGCGTCACTGGCGTAAGGAAAAAAAGGGAGTTTTTCTGGTCCCGCTGCGGACGGACCAACCTCCCTTTTCCTATACATTTCCCATTCCCCTCTGGACCTCAGGCGACTGGAAATGTCAATATTGCAGTGAACAAGCCTGTTGTAATGCACGCAGGCCTGCGATAAACGCCAGCATGTTGACGCTCTCTGTTTCTATGGCAACTTCTCGCTCGTTCAGTTCCAGTAAATGTGACTGTTCCAGTGTATCCTGCAGTAAACAAGTCGGTTCTGTCACCCGCTTGCCTGTACACAAACGCCGTTTTTACGGCTACCCAGATAAATCCCATAAGCATGAATTTTTCTGGTGTCCCGGCCACGGCCGATGGTGCTTTATGTGTAGAAAGAATGCCCACTGCCCAGTGCCCATCTCTACACACAAGCACAGCCCGTCACACAGGGCTTGCGCACATGAATCGACTCAGATCGATTGCGCTTCAAACATGGTGAATGTGCCCACTACCCAGTGCCCACTAACACCACGTTATGCATGTCTCACGGTTTCTGTAAAAACAAAACCAACGTGCACTCGCTTCACTCAAGCGAACGATGCTTTCGGTGTGATATGTGCCCGCTGTCCCGCGCCCACATTCACACATAGACATGACAGTTCCTACGGGAACCGCCCAGCCCTCCCCCTCGCGGTTGACCACCGCAGAGGAGTCGAGCGCGGGCAATCTGCCCGCTGTTATCAGCGCGCCCCATGCCTCAAATGTCACGAGCGCCATGCTTGTGTTACAGCACGCCGAAGCTTCTCCATCGCTGAGCGAGCGGAGCGCGCTTCGTATTCAACCCCTAGCTATCCATGCAGACGCATGGGCAAAGCTACCCGGGGTCTCGAAGTGGGTGCTGAACATTATAGAAAGAGGCTATTCGCTGCAGTTTCGCCGACGCCCTCGCCGCTATGTGGCGCGCGTCGAGACCACGGCAAAAACAGAAGTAGCACATCTACTTCGAGCCGAAGTGACGAAACTATTGAGCAAAGGGGCCATAGAGCCTCTCTCTCAAGTTCAGAGCGAAGGAGGGCTATACAGCAGATACTTCCTGGTACCGAAAAAAGACGGGTGTCTCAGACCCATACTAGATCTAAGGCAACTGAACAAAGTGCTTGTGAAGCGACAGTTCAGGATGCTCACGACCAGGCAAATCCTTGTGCAGATTCGCCAAGGAGATTGGTTTGTGTCAATAGATCTGAAAGACGCGTATTTTCAAATACAGATAGCGTCACGTCACAGGCGATATTTGAGATTCGCCTTCGAGGGCCAGGCATATCAGTACACAGTCCTGCCGTTCGGCTTGTCCCTGGCACCCCGTACATTTACGAAGTGCATGGATGCGGCGCTCGCACCCCTCAGAATGAGAGGCATGCGAGTGCTAAACTATTTGGACGATTGGCTGATTCTAGCGCAATCTCGCGCAGTGCTCATAGAACACACGACCATTTTACTCGATCACCTCGAGGATTTGGGTCTGAGTGTCAATTGGGCGAAGAGCTCCCTGTCACCCAGTCAGAAAATATCTTTCCTGGGCACAGAACTGGACTCACTATCCATGATAGCGCGACTATCACAACAGCGCGCGGTAGACATTCGACGCACAGCGAACTCTTTTCGCTGCGGCGCGTCTGTCCCGCTCAAGAGATTTCAGAAGATGCTAGGTCTCATGGCCTCAGCATCGTCAGTGCTCCAGCTGGGCCTGCTCCGCATGCGCCCGCTGCAGTTTTGGCTGAAAGCGCGAGTCCCACGCGAAGCGTGGGCACCCGGTTTGCTTCGCCTCAGGGTCAATCAGAAGTGCGTCACAGCTCTGAAACCCTGGAAAGCGAACGACTGGTACCAATTAGGTGTAAGCCTGGGGAATTCCTCGAGGGTGAAAGTGGTGTCCACGGACGCGTCCACCTCGGGATGGGGAGCGCTGCTCGAGGGCAGACCGTTCTTCGGCCAATGGTCAGAACGGGAGAAGCTCCTGCACATAAACTGCCTCGAAAGGCTGGCAGTAGACAACGCGCTGACGCGTTTTTGTCCCCAAATAAAAGGTCACCACGTCTTGGCCCGTTCGGACAACATGTCTGTGGTGTCCTACATAAATCGCCAGGGCGGCATCAGATCCGAGAAACTGTACAGGCTGGCAGAACGCCTCCTGGTATGGGCTCAGTGCAACCTGCGCTCGCTCAGAGCAGCGCACGTGCCAGGGATCTTGAATATAGGACTGGACAGACTGTCCAGGAACAATGTTCCGGCAGGCGAGTGGTCTCTACACCCACAGACAGTCCATCTGCTGTGGAAGAAATTTGGCAGAGCGGAAGTGGACCTGTTTGCGTCTCAAGAAAACGCTCACTGTCAAGAATTTTTCTCCAAGAGCAGGAGCGCGCTGGCCCATGTGTGGCCCCTCCGCCCGCTCTATGCTTTTCCCCCCGTCTCTCTCCTGCCTCAGGTGATAGAACGGATCAGGGAAGAAGGATGCTCAGTACTGCTGGTAGCACCGTTCTGGAAAAACCAACCTTGGTTCCCAGTCGTGATGCAGTTAGCAAGTACTGCCCCGTGGCCAGTACCAATGAGGAGAGATCTCCTCTCACAGGCCCGCGGCTCGATCTGGCATCCTCACCCGGAACTATGGTCCCTTCATGTCTGGGCCATCAACGGGTACATGTTGGACTCCCTGAAGGAGTATTAAACACGATCACGCAGGCTAGAGCTCCGTCTACAAGACGACTCTATTCTTCGAAATGGTCGGTGTTTTCGGGCTGGTGCACAGCCCGTGGTGTGTCACCCACAAACTGTGGTGTGATGGAGGTGCTTTTCCTTCCTACAAGAGCTGTTGGATGGGGGCAGGGCCCCCTCCACGCTCAAAGTTTATGTGGCGGCTATAGCAGCGTTCTCAGAAACAACGCTTGGTCAGTCAATAGGAAGGAACGATTTAGTCATCCGCTTCCTTAGAGGGGCTAAGAGACTGAATCCTCCCAGACCTCCCTCAGTCCCCGTATGGGACCTTTCTACGGTTCTGGAAGCCATGAAAGGTGCGCCATTTGAGCCTTTACAGTCAATCGATTTGAAACACCTGTCTTTCAAGAAGGTGTTTTTGCTGGCTCTCGCTTCAGTGAAGCGCATAGGGGATCTGCACGCGCTCTCTGTGAGCGCGGCGTGCATGGAGTTTGGGCCCAATGACTCAAAAGTTATACTCAAACCTAAGCACGGTTATGTTCCAAAATCCCTCAACACACCGTTTAGGGCGCAGGTTATCTCCCTGTCAGCCCTACCGGTCCCTGATGAGGAAAGAGACGCGAGCCTCCTCTGCCCAGTCAGGGCATTACGAGCTTATGTGTCTCGCTCGTCTGTTTTCAGACAGACGGAGCAGCTTTTTGTTTCGTTTAGCGGACGTTCTAAGGGACTAGCCGCGTCGAAACAGAGCCTATCCAGATGGATAGTTGATGCTATAGCGCTGGCATACGCCTCCAAGGGCATGCAGTGCCCATTGGGTGTCAGAGCGCACTCCACGAGAGGTATGGCCTCTTCGTGGGCCTGGTCAAGTGGGATTGCCTTGCAAGATATTTGTATGGCGGCAGGCTGGGCCTCCCCGTCTACATTTATAAGGTTTTATAACCTAGAGGTTCCCGCCCTGCAGGCCAGGCTGCTGTCGGTCTAGATTTACCAGTATTATCTGACCTGATGCGATCAGCTCAGAATGCTGCGTCTGCTGAGCACAGCTCAATGTTCGACAGTATAAAGCTGGGCAAACTGTGTAAGACCCACATTTCCCCATCAGTTCAGGCCGTACCCCGCCCTGTCTGTATGATGAAATTCGCGTCCCATCGACGCTGCTATATGTGGAAGAGTGAGGCTGCACCCCTCCCTCTTCCCGGACTCCCTGTGAGTTCCCTGAGTGATTGTGCACTATATGTACCCCGGACTTTCGCCCTTGGGTCTTTGGTGTCAGATCTCAGCATGCACGGCGTTTTACATTGGGTCCCCTAGTGTAAGATATCTTACGCAGTACGAGAGACCTCTCGTAAGAGAACGTACTCGGTTACTAACGTAACCTCGGTTCTCTCTAGAAGAGGGAACGAGTACTGCGTATCTTGCCGTGCATGCACACGCTCTGGTTGCTTCGATGATGAAAAACCAGATAATAGCTGCCTGCGAGCGATATTTATAGGCCTAGACCACGCCCATTTCGGCGGGACGTGACGCAGCGGGCGCTAAGTGCCCTGATTGGGTCTGACGTCACGCCAGGCCTCGCTCGATAGGCTGCTGCAGTTGCCGCAGAGCAGCCAATAGGCGCGCGAGCTGTCTCGCCTATGTCTGCATTGCTGCTGCAACGCGTTTTGCATTATTACAAAATTAAGGATAATTTTTGGCTTCAATATCTCGCGGAAAAGGATTTTCCCCTAGCGTAAGATATCTTACGCAGTACTCGTTCCCTCTTCTAGAGAGAACCGAGGTTACGTTAGTAACCGAGTACGTTTCGTAATGGGTGGGATTTATGGTAATTAAGAATGAGCGTGCACGCGCGTCCCATTTACGATTGATTGGAATCCATTAACACACACACACATTTCACTATCAAATCTGACGTTTACGAAGTATTTGTGAATCAGGAGAAGAATTTTCGGCAATGTCTCTTTATGCGCAAATCACTCACATATTTACTCGAATATTTACGAATGTTTCATGAATGAGACCCATTGTGCGCAAACACGGGGATTCTGTGAAAGCTAAACTCATCTCAATTCTTCAGGAAGAGAAGCTATTCCACTTTTAAACATCGGTCTGATTATACATTTGGAGCTAAAGGAGCATCTTTTTAAACTTCTTCAAAACAGCAGTCTCAGACGGTGGCTCATCATCTCGATGATACAAGAAAAAGAATGCTTTATCGAAATACACTTGGTCTGCAATGACAAAATATAAGTCTTTCAAATTATGAATTGATAGAAACATGACAAATATGTTTTGCATGTCTAAGCAAATGTTCTTCATGGCAGGGAAATCAGTTCACTGTTACAGCAAATTTAGAGCAAGATTTATATTTATATTTGTCTAATCGTGTTGTTCATGCTTGCTTTTATACATCAGCAATTCACCAACATTTTGGGATATTTCAGGTATTTAGGTTCAGTTTTAGTTTAGTTGTTTTATGAAATCAATTTTCTGAGACCAAGTTATTCGCTTTTTGAACTTTTGCCATCTGGCTGGCGCTTCAGAGCCCCAAATACCAGGATAGACAGGCACAAGAACAGTTTCTTCCCCCAGGCAATCTACCTTTTGAATCAGAATCAGAACAAGCTTTATTGCCAGGTGTGCTTACGCACACAAGGAATTTGTCCTGGTGACAGAAGCTTCCAGTGTACATACATTGTAAAGTGACAAGACAGGTGGCAAGTAACATGGGAACAAAAATGTAAAAAATAAATAAATAGGATATCACACAATGGTGGAAATGCAATCTGACAGAAGAGCTCCGGATGGAATTGGATGTGTACAGATGTTTTATAAATATACAAGTTATAAAGTGCTATATATTTAATGTTGAGGGAAAGTATTGCACATGTTTATTGCACGGTAGGGTTTCAGATATTAGAGGAACATTTAAGTGTTCATGAGGTAGATGGCCTGAGGAAAGAAACTTTTCCTGTGTCTGGCTGTTTTTGTGCTCGGTGCTCTGTAGCGCCGCCCAGACGGTAACAGTTCAAAGAGAAAGTGTGCTGGGTGTGAGGGGTCCAGAGTGATTTTGTGAGCCCTTTTACTCACTCTGGATGAATATAGCTCTGGAAGACTGGGGAGGGTAGTGCCAGTGATACGCTCAGCAGTCCGGACTATTCGCTGTAGTCTTCGGAGGTCAGTTTTGGAGGCTGAGCCGAACCAGACGGTGATAGAAGTGCAGAGGATGGATTGGATGACAGCTGAGTAGAACTGTACGAGCAGCTCCTGTGGCAGGTTGAACTTCCTCAGCTGACGAAGGAAGTACAGTCTCTGCTGGGCTTTCTTCACAATAGAGTCTATGTGAATGTCCCACTTTAGATCCTGAGAGATGGTGGTGCCCAGGAACCTGAATGACTGAATGACTCTACTGCAGTCACAGTGCTGTTTATGATGGTGAGTGGGGGGAGTGCAGGGGGGTTTCTCCTAAAGTCCACTATCATCTCCACTGTTTTGAGCGTGTTCAGCTCCAGGTTGTTGTATCTGCACCATAGAGCCAGCTGCTTCACCTCCTGTCTGTACGCAGACTTATCACCGTTCCGGATGAGGCTGATAACAGTAGTGTCGTCCGCGAACTTCAGGAGCTTGATGGAGGGGTCTTTAGAGGTGCAGTCGTTGGTGTACAGGGAGAAGAGCAGTGGGGAGAGAACACATCCTTGTGGGGCACCAGTGCTGATGGTGCCGCTGTCAGACGTGATTTTGCCCATTCTGACTAGCTGTTGTCTGTCTGTCAGAAAGCTGGTGATCCATTGACAGACAGAGCTAGGGACAGAGAGCTGGGTCAGTTTGTTCTGGAGCAGTGATGGGACGATGGTGTTGAAGGCACAACTGAAGTCCACAAACAGAATCCTTGCATAAGTCCCTGGTTTGTCCAGATGTTGAAGGGTATAATGCAGTCCCATGTTGACTGCATCATCCACAGAACGGTTTGCTCTGTAGGCAAACTGCAGGGGGTCCAGCAAGGGTCCAGTGATGTCCTTCAGGTGCACCAACACCAGTCTTTCAAATGACTTCATGGCTACTGATGTTAAAGCCACAGGTCTGTAGTCATTGAGTCCTGTGATCTTGGGTTTCTTCGGGATTGGGATGATGGTGGAGCGTTTAAAGCATGAAGGGACTTTGCACAGCTCCAGTGATCTGTTGAAGATCAGTGAGAAGATAGAGGCCAGCTGGTCAGCGCAGGTTTTCAGACAGGCTGGTGAAACACCGTCTGGGCCTGGTGCTTTCCTTCTCTTCTGTTTTCTAAAGATCTGACGCACGTTATCCTCACTGATCTGAAGTGCAGGGGGGGAGAAGAGGGGGATGGCTGGAGGTGTTGATGGCTGTGTAGAGAGATGGTCAGGATGGGTGTGGGGTGTCAGATCGGGGGTCTCAAATCTGCAGTAGAATTGATTGAGATCTTCAACGAGCTGTTTATTGACGTCGATGCTGGGGGATGGTGTCTTATACTTGGTAATGTCTTTTAGGCCTTTCCACACTGATGCTGGGTCGTTGGCAGAAAACTGGTTTTCCAGCTTTTTGGTATAGCTCTTCTTAGCCACACCAATCTCCTTTGACAGTGTGTTCCTGGCCTGATTATACAAGATCCTGTCCCCGCTCCTGTAGGCATCCTCTTTGGCCTGACGAAGCTGTCTGAGTTTTGGTGTGAACCATGGTTTATCATTGTTAAATGATAAATAAGTCCTAGTAGGGATGCATAAATCCTCACAGAAACTGATGAATGATGTTACAGTCTCTGTGAGCTCGTCCAGATCGGTGGTAGCAGCTTCAAAGACACTCCAGTCAGTGCATTCAAAACAGGCTTGTAAGATCTGCTCTGTGTCGTTGGTCCATCTCTTTACAGTCCTTATTACTGGCTTAGCAGTTTTAAGTTTCTGCCTGTAAGTTGGTAGAAGATGGACCAGGCAGTGATCAGAGAGTCCTAGAGCTGCTCTGGCGACGGAGCGATATGCACCCTTTATTGTAGTGTGGCAGTGGTCCAAAATATTATTGTCTCTGGTGGGGCATGTAATGTGCTGTTTGAATTTAGGCAGCTCACGTGTGAGTTTTGCCTGAAGTCTCCGAGAATGATAAAAACAGAATCCGGGTGTTGTTGTTCTGTGTCTGTGATCAGATCAGCCAGCTGTTGCAGTGCAGTATTCACGTGTGCTTGCGGTGGAATGTAAACACTCACGAGAATGAGTGAGGAAAACTCCCGCGGTGAGTAGAACGGCTTACAGTTAATGAAAAGCACTTCCACCTCAGGACAGCACATCTTCTTTAACACAGTTCCATCCGTGCACCACCTTCTGTTGATGTAAAAGCATGTTCCACCACCGCGCGTCTTCCCCGTTGACCCCGTATCGCGATCCGCTCTGAACAGCTGAAAGTCCGGTAGATGTAACGCGCTGTCCGGAATGGCTTCGTTCAGCCAGGTTTCCTTGTTTTTGCGTAAGAGCAGGAGAAGTTCGTCCATTTTGTTGGGTAGAGAGCGGAGATTCGCCAGATGGATGCTTGGCAACGCCGTTCTGAAGCCGCGCTGTCTGAGCTTGACGAGCGCGCCGGCTCGCTTCCCACGCGGCATGTCTCTTGCGGCGTCCTAGCAACGCCGCTGCTCCACTGACTACAATGTCCAGCAAAACGTCAGAAAAATCAAAAACTGGTTTCAAATTAGGTGGTGTGCACTGCCGAATGTTCAGCAGTTCGTCCCTTGTAAAACCGACAGTGTGTGAAAGACATAAAACGGGGCAAACGAACAAAAACAGCAAAACAACTGGAGAGCTCCACACCGAGGCAGCCATCCGCGGCGCCATCTTGATGCATCAGTTAACGAAAATTCTGAGCCTCGTCTGAAACGCAAAGGGGGAGGAGTTGCTGTAATTTATAGTAATATTTTCAAAACCACTAAGAAACCAAGTTTTAAATATAATTCTTTTGAAGCATTGGTGCTTAATGTAAAAATATATAGTGTAAATGATAAATCACGCTTGAGATTTATGCTGGCTACTGTATACAGGCCACCAGGACACCATACAGACTTTATCAAAGAATTTGCTGACTTTCTATCAGAATTAATATTGACTGCAGATAAAGTACTAATTGTTGGTGATTTTAATATACACATCGATAATGAAAAAGATGCATTGGGACTGGCATTTAAAGACATTGTAAACTCAATTGGATTTAGACAACACGTGTCAGGAGCTACTCATCGTCGTAATCATACTCTAGATCTAATATTATCACACGGAATGGATGTTGAGGCCGTTGAAATTCTGCAGCAGAGCGATGACATCTCAGATCATTATCTAGACTTGTGTAAATTACATTTAGCCAAGGCTGCAAAGCCGACTCCGTGTTTCAAATATGTTAGACCTATCACTTCTGCCACTAAAGATTGCTTTATTAATAATCTTCCTGATCAGTTTCATCATCTCAGCATCCCAGATAGCTTAGAAGAACTAGATACTGCAACAGAAACGTTTAACTCTCTCTTTTCCAGCACTTTAGACACAGTTGCTCCGTTGCGCTTAAAGAAGATTAAAGAAAATAGTCCAACGCCGTGGTACAACGAGCACACTCGGGCCCTTAAGAGAGCAGCCGGAGAGATGGAGCGCAACTGGAAGAAAACAAAACTAGAGGTATTTCGCATTTCATGGAAAGAGAGCTCGATTGCTTACAGAGAGGCTTTAAAAGCTGCTAGATCTGCTTACTTCTCAACCCTATTAGAAGAAAATAAAAATAATCCTAAATATTTATTTGAAACGGTGGCTAAACTAACGAAAAAGAAAGCTTCAAGCACCGACATTTCCAAGCAACACAGCAGTAATGACTTTATGAACTTCTTTACTAACAAGATTGATAATATCAGGGACAAAATTATAACTATGCAACCGTCTACTACAGTATCGCATCAGGCAGTGCATTGTAGTCTCCTTGAAGAAAAATTTTATTCATTCGTTGCTATAGGAGAGGAAGAATTTACTAAACACATTAAATCATCTAAATCGACAACATGTATGTTAGACCCTATACCGACTAAGCTACTGAAAGAGATGATTCCAGAGGTCATAGATCCTCTTCTTAATATCATTAATTCCTCTTTGTCTCTAGGATATGTACCGAAAACCTTTAAGCTGGCTATGATTAAACCGCTTCTTAAAAAAACGCAACTTGATCCTACAGAACTAGTCAATTACAGGCCGATCTCGAATCTACCTTTTCTGTCAAAGACACTAGAAAAGGCATTATCTTCACAACTATGTTCCTTTTTAGAAAGAAATGATATTTGCGAGGATTTCCAGTCCGGATTTAGACCATACCATAGTACCGAGACCGCTCTCATTAGAGTCACAAATGATTTGCTCTTATCATCCGATCGTGGTTGTGTCTCTCTATTAGTGTTACTCGATCTTAGTGCTGCATTTGACACTATTGACCACAACATTCTTTTAAATAGACTCGAAAACTATGTTGGGATTAGTGGAATTGCACTAGCATGGTTTAAATCATACTTATCTAAGCGTTATCAGTTTGTAGCAGTAAATGAACAGATGTCTCATCGATCACAAGTTCAGTATGGCGTACCACAAGGCTCAGTACTAGGACCGCTGCTGTTTACTCTGTACATGCTACCATTAGGAGATATCATTAGGAAACATGGCATTACTTTTCACTGCTATGCTGATGATACTCAGCTCTATATTTCTTCACGCCCAGACGAAACTTACCAATTCACAAAATTAACAGAATGCATAGCGGATATAAAAAATTGGATGACTAGTAATTTCCTACTTCTAAATTCGGAAAAAACAGAGTTTCTAATTATTGGACAGAAAACTTCCTCACGTAATAATCTAGAATACAGTCTAACACTCGATGGCTGCTCTGTTAAGTCTTCGTCGTCGGTTAGGAACCTGGGTGTGCTCTTTGATACCAATCTTTCATTTGAAAGTCACGTGTCTAGTATCTGTAAAACCGCATTTTTCCATCTTAAAAATATATCTAAATTACGCCATATGCTCTCATTGACAAATGCGGAACAATTAGTTCATGCGTTCATGACCTCAAGGCTAGATTATTGTAATGCTCTACTAGGTGGTTGCCCTGCACGCTTAATAAACAAATTACAGCTGGTTCAAAACGCAGCAGCTCGAGTTCTTACCAGAACCAGGAAGTATGACCATATTAGCCCGGTTCTGTCAAAACTGCACTGGCTGCCTATTAAACATCGCATAAATTTTAAAATATTGCTGATTACTTACAAAGCACTAAATGGTTTGGCTCCGCAGTACTTGAGCGAGCTCTTAACGCATTATAGTCCTTCACGTCTATTGCGATCTCAAAATTCCGGCCTGTTGATAATACCTAGAATATCAAAATCGACTGCTGGCGGTAGATCCTTTTCCTATTTAGCACCAAAACTCTGGAACAGTCTTCCTACCATTGTCCGGGAAGCAGACACACTCTGTCAGTTCAAAGCCAGATTAAAAACACATCTCTTTGACCTAGCATTCACATAACACATTAAAGACTTCTATAATTCCATATTAGGCTAAATAGAGTAGGCCAGCCGGAACCGGGAACACTTCCCATGAATCATGATGTACTTGTTACATCATAAGAAGAATGGCGTCTACGTTAATATTAGTCTCTCTGCTTATACCGAGGTTTACCGCAGTCTGCCAGATCCAGGCCGTATCCAGATCAGATGAAGGACCTACGCCTGGACGCGACGTCAATGCAGTGCTGAAGTGTCAACTAGTCTCTCCGTTTTCTGAAGTGAGGTGGACTCCGGCCGTATCCAGATTAGATGGTGGATCTGCACTTGGACCCAACCATGACGCATCCCTGAAGTGTCGGCTTCATCGACACGACCGATCTGACTTCTGCCCTGTAACGCTGCCTGGATCATAATCATACACTGTTCGCTCGTTGGCCAGAGGAGAACTGGCCCCCGACTGAGTCTGGGTTCTCCCAAGGTTTTTTTCTCCATTCTGTCACCTGGTGGAGTTTTGGTTCCTTGCCACTGTTGCCTTGGCTTTGGCTTGCTTAGTTGGGGACATTTAATATTCAACGATATTATTGATCTGCCTAATTAGGGTGGACAATGATGTAATTTTCTTCTAGAAACATACTTTGTTGTATTATTTTCATTTTATCAATGTGAAGCTGCTTTGATACAATCTGTATTGTAAAAAGCGCTATATAAATAAAGGTGACTTGACTTGACTTGACTTTTAGGTACAATGCATTTTAATGTAATAATTAAGTTGTTTATTTACCTGTATGTAAGCACAGTGCGGTGTTCATGTTCAAACTGTGTATTTACTATGTTAAAGTGGCTGACAACTAAATATATTTTTATTAGGAATAAAACGGCCTTGTTTTTGAAGTGTGCAGAGTTGTAGCTGAATAGTTAGGCCTGCTACGCTACTGTATTTTAATGTTGGTCATTCTGGTGGTACTTGGAGAGGTATAAAAAGTTTGAGAACCACTGGTTTAACACATTACACAATCCCACAATGTGTTACTACCCGAGATCAGCAAGATTTTCTTCTTCTATTACCTGGACCACGTCGCTGCAGATCGATGATGCTCGGTTTGGTCACCTGTTATTACAGTCATATCCTTTGATGAATTCCTTTTATATTAAATAACATGAAATTTTAACAAAATAAAAGGAAATTTATTTGTCTATCCTTATTGCATGGCTATTTTTTAAGCTATTATTACCATTATTAAAAACTGATAGTTTTGGACGCATGTTTAATGCAATACACTTATGATCGGTATATTCACGCAGGATTACAACTTCTGGTGAGGCCCTTGATCGATTTCTTCAGAAAACTGAAAGAACCTTATGTCATCAATATCAAATGAACTGGCTCCAAAAGACTCTGAGGGAGCTGCTCATCAATTTCCTTAACATGTAGAAAAGAGACACTTCGAGTAGTGTTATTGTTTCCCCCCTATTTTTTAATGTATGTATATTCTGCCGGATGTCTTTACGGATTATAAAATGCTGTCAAGGTTTAAAGAAGTTAATTTTCTTAAATTCCCGCCATTTTAAATCCACACAGTTGTCCGTTGAGCTCGTCTTACACTCTGTTTGAACGGTCTCTAATGCAGCACTGGGCTCAAATAACACACACCAAACTGTATTATTATTGTTCTCCATAAATAAATTCAGCTCAGTACCGCATGGGAGAATATTTATATGGAAAATACTGTGGAACTTGTGTATTTTGAGGCTTCAGAGTACTAGAAAATATGACTCTTTAAACCATACTTGTACTCTGCTGAGACAACATACATTTTTATCTACACACATTAAACCAATAAATACAAATATTTACTTACCAAATTTGTATTTTGAAAAAATTTCCAAAGTTTGTGGAGAAGCTCACCAATATGGCTGACGACCATCTTCTCTTCTGACTGCAATGGCCTTCACAAAATCCCGCAATAAGTGATGTAGTGATTGTGAATGTTGTTATTGAATTTATTCAATACATTTTTTTAAGTTGAGAGGACAAATACTCAGTTCAGCCAACTTACAGCTAGTTGAGACCGTGAAAACGTAAAAAGCTATGTTCTCTCTTTTTCTCTTGTCTTAAAGTATTTGATTGTCATGCAAAAAAAGCAAGGAAAGTAACCAAAAAAATATGAAGATGGCAGGAAAAAGGATAATGTTTTTTAAATTTTAAAAGCTTACAGTTTGAAGGTGTTCAGTTAAAGAGGTCTGAAGTTTGATTAAACAGTAGTTTGTTTGTACAGCTTGAAGCTGAATATTTTACGGTCATGCTGTCAATCACATAGATAGCTACAGGTTGGAAAGATAGAAAGGTTGGATAGAAGTTTGATGGTTTTCAGTATGAAATTATTGCAGCCTTGGTGATCTTATGAGTCTTGAGAAGCATTACAAATTAAGGTTTGTGTTTTTGAATTCATCTGTGTGTGTGTGTAAATGGTGTGTTCTCAGCCCATTACATATGCTTGTAAGTTTTCTTGTTTTATCTGTTTGTATATGACATTAATTGTTTTGTAGTCCTGCTGTGGGTGTGGGGGACTGGTTGAGTATGTCTTCTGTTTTGCATATTTGTGTGTGTACATGTTTTGTATGATTGTTTTGTTTACGTTGTAATATTTTATTTTTTGTGTTTTTAGGACCCCTGGAAAATGAGATGTCACATCTGAAGGGGCTGTCCTTTCAATAAATTCAATATATTCATTAAAATATCACTTTGAATAAGGAACAACGTAATATCTTTCCTGTCAGTGGTTCAAGTTGCCATTTTGATTGACCTTTCTTAGAATTTGAAAGAAAATAAAGCTATTGTTCGGTAAGTGAGATCTCTGATTGTAGTTCCTAACCCAAGAGCTGATCGTGCTTAAGTCTGTTGATACCAATAAAATGAGCTTAATGTGGAAATTTGCTGATCTGAAGACATCAGCGTAGCGAATGAGGTGAAAAAAGGATCTACTGACATGAAATACAGAGTCTTTTCAGCTGCTCTGATAATAGTGATGGGCCATAGACTATCAATACCAATTAAACAAGCCATTCAGGATCAGCAGCAGATCATCTCACTTTAATCTGAGTGTTTTTTTTTTTTTTTTGGCCCGCCACCACCCCCCCTCTTCGGAGGACAACTTTATTATTTAATACAGCAAATTATATACACAATATATTGCAATACTGACGACAGATTTTTATACAGTGCGCTACCATTCAACCAGTTTAGTGAGACCCTGGGTTCATGAGATGAGGGTGGGAGGAGGGGGGGGGGGGGGGGGGGGGGGGAGGGGAGGGGGGAGGGGGAGGGGGGTTATAAGTCAAGTCAAGTCACCTTTATTTATATAGCGCTTTTTACAATACAGATTGTATCAAAGCAGCTTCACATTGATAAAATGAAATAATACAACAAAGTATGTTTCTAGAAGAAAATTGCATCATTGTCCACCCTAATTAGGCAGATCAATAATATCGTTGAATATTAAATGTCCCCAACTAAGCAAGCCAAAGCCAAGGCAACAGCGGCAAGGAACCAAAACTCCACCAGGTGACAGAATGGAGAAAAAACCTTGGGAGAACCCAGACTCAGTCGGGGGCCAGTTCTCCTCTGGCCAACGAGCGAACAGTGTATGATTATGATCCAGGCAGCGTTACAGGGCAGAAGTCAGATCGGTCGTGTCGATGAAGCCGACACTTCAGGGATGCGTCATGGTTGGGTCCAAGTGCAGATCCACCATCTAATCTGGATACGGCCGGAGTCCACCTCACTTCAGAAAACGGAGAGACTAGTTGACACTTCAGCACTGCATTGACGTCGCGTCCAGGCGTAGGTCCTTCATCTGATCTGGATACGGCCTGGATCTGGCAGACTGCGGTAAACCTCGGTATAAGCAGAAAGACTAATATTAACGTAGACGCCATTCTTCTTATGATGTAACAAGTACATCATGATTTATGGGAAGTGTTCCCGGTTCCGGCTGGCCTACTCTATGCAGCCTAATATGGAATTATAGAAGTCTTTAATGTGTTATGTGAATGCTAGGTCAAAGAGATGTGTCTTTAGTCTGGCTTTGAACTGACAGAGTGTGTCTGCTTCCCGGACAATGGTAGGAAGACTGTTCCAGAGTTTTGGTGCTAAATAGGAAAAGGATCTACCGCCAGCAGTCGATTTAGATATTCTAGGTATTATCAACTGGCCGGAATTTTGAGATCGCAATAGACGTGAAGGACTATAATGCGTTAAGAGCTCGCTCAAGTACTGCGGAGCTAAACCATTTAGTGCTTTGTAAGTAATCAGCAATATTTTAAAATTTATGCGATGTTTAATAGGGAGCCAGTGCAGTTTTGACAGAACCGGGCTAATATGGTCATACTTCCTGGTTCTGGTAAGAACTCGAGCTGCTGCATTTTGGACCAGCTGTAGTTTGTTTATTAAGCGTGCAGAACAACCACCCAGTAGAGCATTACAATAATCTAGCCTTGAGGTCATGAACGCATGAACTAACTGTTCCGCATTTGTCAATGAGAGCATATGGCGTAATTTAGATATATTTTTAAGATGGAAAAATGCGGTTTTACAGATACTAGACACGTGACTTTCAAATGAAAGATTGGTATCAAAGAGCACACCCAGGTTCCTAACCAACGACGAAGACTTAACAGAGCAGCCATCGAGTGTTAGACTGTATTCTAGATTATTACGTGAGGAAGTTTTCTGTCCAAAAATTAGAATCTCTGTTTTTTTCTGAATTTAGAAGTAGGAAATTACTAGTCATCCAATTTTTTATATCCGCTATGCATTCTGTTAATTTTGTGAATTGGTAAGTTTCGTCTGGGAGTGAAGAAATATAGAGCTGAGTATCATCGGCATAGCAGTGAAAACTAATGCCATGCTTCCTAATGATATCTCCTAATGGTAGCATGTACAGAGAGAACAGCAGCGGTCCTAGTACTGAGCCTTGTGGTACGCCATACTGAACTTGTGATCGATGAGACATCTGTTCATTTACTGCTACAAACTGATAACGGTCAGATAAGTATGATTTAAACCATGCTAGTGCAATTCCACTAATCCCAACATAGTTTTCGAGTCTATATAAAAGAATGTTGTGGTCAATAGTGTCAAATGCAGCACTAAGATCGAGTAACACTAATAGAGAGACACAACCACGATCGGATGATAAGAGCAAATCATTTGTGACTCTAATGAGAGCGGTCTCGGTACTATGGAACGGTCTAAATCCGGACTGGAAATTCTCGCAAATATCATTTCTTTCTAAAAAGGAACATAGTTGTGAAGATACTGCCTTTTCTAGTATCTTTGACAGAAAAGGTAGATTTGAGATCGGTCTGTAATTGACTAGTAGGATCAAGTTGCGTTTTTTTAACAAGCGGTTTAATCATAGCCAGCTTAAAGGTTTTCGGTACATATCCTAGTGACAAAGATGAATTAATGATATTAAGAAGATTAAGAAGAGGATCTATGACCTCTGGAAGCATCTCTTTCAGTAGCTTAGTCGGTATAGGGTCTAACATACATGTTGTCGATTTAGATGATTTAACGAGTTTAGTAAATTCTTCCTCTCCTATAGCAAAGAATGAATCAAATTTTTCCTCAGGAAGACTACAATGCACTGCCTGATGCGATACTATAACAGACGGTTGCATAGTTATAATTTTGTCCCTTATTTTATCAATCTTATAAGTGAAGAAGTTCATAAAGTCATTACTGCTGTGCTGCTTGGAACCTTCTGTGTTTGAAGCTTTCTTATTCGTTAGTTTAGCCACCGTTTCAAATAAATATCTAGGATTATATTTATTTTCTTCTAATAGGGTTGAAAAATAAGCAGATCTAGCAGCTTTTAAAGCCTCTCTGTAAGCAATCGAGCTCTCCTTCCATGAAATGCGAAATACCTCTAGTTTTGTTTTCTTCCAGTTGCGCTCCATCTCTCCGGCTGCTCTCTTAAGGGCCCGAGTGTGCTCGTTGTACCACGGCGTTGGACTATTTTCTTTAATCTTCGTTAAGCGCAACGGAGCAACTGTGTCTAAAGTACTGGAAAAGAGAGAGTTAAAAGTTTCTGTTACAATATCAAGTTCTTCTAAGCTATCTGGGATGCTGAGATGATGAAACTGATCAGGAAGATTATTAATAAAGCAATCTTTAGTGGCAGAAGTGATAGGTCTAACATATTTGAAACACGGAGTCGGCTTTGCAGCCTTGGCTAAATGTAATTTACACAAGACTAGGTAATGATCTGAGATGTCATCGCTCTGCTGCAGAATTTCAACGGCATCCACATCTATTCCGTGTGATAATATTAGATCTAGAGTATGATTACGACGATGAGTAGGTCCTGACATGGTGTATGGTGGCCTGTATACAGTAGCCAGCACAAATCTCAAACGTGATTTATCATTTACACTATATATTTTTACATTAAGCACCAATGCTTCAAAAGAATTATATTTAAAACTGGTTTCTTAGTGGTTTTGAAAGTATTACTATAAATTACAGCAACACCACCCCCTTTGCGTTTCAGACGAGGCTCATGTTTATAACAGTAGTCTTGCGGGGTGGACTCATTTAAAGTAATGTAATCGTTTGGTTTTAGCCAGGTTTCTGTCAAACACAGCACATCTAGGTTATTATCTGAAATCATATCATTAACAATGAGTGCTTTTGAAGTAAGCGATCGAATATTCAGCAACCCAAGCTTTAGCATTTTCTCATCTGTATTATAGCTGTTTTTTATTTGTTGAACATCAATTAAATTTTTAACCTTAGATAGGTTTAAACGTTTTTTGGATTTCCAAGTTCGGGGAACAGACACAGTCTCTATATGATGATAGCTAGGTAAAAGAGGCTCTATGTGATGGGATTTATCTGACCTTGGTGACGTGAGGCCGCTAGCAGACGGTCGGTTTAGCCAGTCTGTCTGCTTCCTGACCTGAGCCCCAGATTGTCATGTTTGAGCTCTAAGACTATGAGCCATATTACTAGAGAGAAGAGCAGCACCATCCAAGGAGGGATGAATACCATCTCTTTTCAACAGGTCAGGTTTGCCCCAAAACCTTTTCCAATTGTCTATGAATTCTATATTATTACACGGACACCACTTAGACAGCCAGCCGTTAAGCGAAAACAATCTACTGACTATCTCATCACTCCTGCGAACAGGAAGGGGGCCAGAGCAAATTACAGTCCTTGACATCGTACTTGCAAGTTCACACACCTCTTTAATATTAATTTTGGTGATCTCCGACTGGCGGAGTCGAACATCATTAGTGCCGACGTGAATAATGATCTTAGAGAATTTACGATTAGCATTAGCCAGCACTTTTAAATTTGCTTTGATGTCAGGCGCTCTGGCTCCCGGCAAACATGTGACTATGGTGGTTTGTTCCTCTATTTTCACGTTCCGTGTAATAGAATCGCCAATAACTAGGGCACAATCATTCTCAGTGGGTGTTTCACTGAGCGGGGCAAATCGATTTGTTATGGTTATCGGAACGGAAGAGTGGTTTTTAGATCCGCGACTAGAGCGATCCCTCACTGTCACCCATTTGCCCGGCTGCACAGGCTCTACTTCAGCTGGAACCGACTCATGTAGAGAGTTCACTATGCTAGACACATCCAAGTCAGTATATAAATCTCTAGCACTCTTACTATCCTCAATTAAAGTTTGGATACGTGTTTCTAATTCTGAAATCTTCTCTGTCAACCTAACTGTCTCCTTACATTTATCACATATAAATCCTATATTGCCGACAGAGAAGGCTATGCTAAACATGTGACATGAAGTGCAGGTGACAATAACAGGATAAGACATCAATCACCGTGTTTTTTGACTGATTCTTACTCACCTGAGCTTTTTATGAACTCAAAGGCGCAGGCACGTGCAATACAAATAAATAAATAAAAATAGCTGAGCGCACGGGTGGCGCGTTAACAGGCTAGCGAGTTACTAGCGTGTTGTGCTAGTAGTACTAGTAACGGAAGCTAGCGATGTCAGACTAATCTGAGATGTTGGGTAAGATGTATTTTAGTAGTATAAACAACTAGAAATTGTAGTAAATTATGGTTCAAAACAAAGAAATACGAGGCTAAGACGAAGCTTACAGCACTGAAGCAAACACACTCACAGCAGGCAGCGAGGCAGACAGGAGCAATCGATCAATAACACCACAGAGTGTAACACGTAACATATAAGACATGACAAGGTGACAGAGGGACAAGCAATTGACAAACACAAAAACGTATTATTATTGATTAAGTAGAATGATCTTAAGCAAATTTGATTTGTTAATCTAAGATTTATATTAGTTGGTCATGGTTAGGGTGTTTGAGGGAAAAAGGGTTTGGAAACATGTTATGCATAAGTGTGGATAGTGTATGCCTATGTGTATGTGTGAAGTGATAGCTGCAAGAACAAAAAGCTGGTAATGTACAATTTATTTTTAAATTTTTAATTTTTTTTTAATCTGAGTGTTTGCTGATAGAAACAGATTGTTTGAGCCAGAATATGTGCTGCAAGCCTGTTCTGACCTGAATTGATGTTATTCAGTTTCCGCATTCAGAAGAATAGTGTGAGCAGCACATGGTAGCTTAGTTTAGTTTATAATGTCATTCCATCATATTAACAGCACTTAACAAGGCACTGCCGGTAAGTAAAGTTTGATTACTGTTGATCTGTATATGTAGAGATAATCAGTCATTATACGCGATTGTGAAATACATAGATCTGTTTATAATATAAGATCTTTGAACAGCTTAAGATGTTATTAAGCACTTATCCCTCAGTACATTTGCATGATTATCTCATGTTGAATATAATTGTACTCAACATTCTTTATGTAACAGTTGATTTATACAATATTTTTGTTTTATTTACAGCTTTACACATTTTACTCCGTAAACCATCTGCACAGAACCCTGTCGATGAAAACCTGTCAGAAGTGACCCTCTAAAATGTTGCTTTAAACTGAATTTTAGCCGAGGCGTGAAAACTTTTGAACAGAATGAAGATGAGTACATTTTTCTTGTTTTGCTTAAATATCTTATTCTTTTTTTTATTTAGTACTGCCCTTCAGAAGCTACAGAAGATACGAAGATACTTGTATGTTTTCCAGAAGACAAATCAAGTTGAATTTACCTTGATCTTCAAATTCAAAAAGCTTTCACGCCCTGGCTCTTAATATTATATAATGTTTGGTTTGGATATGATACAAAATACATAATTTGGTTACGGCAGAATCTAAAATAGTCGTCATGGCAACCACGAGGTGTTTTAGCGGTGGCTCCATTTCCGAAAATGTTTAGGGCCACAATCTATACAAGTGTATCAAGTTTCATGCTTTTATGAAAAAGTGAACATTATTTTCACATATCACCTGGACTATAATGCATGGTTTTTCCTTCTGGAGCATCAGTGAGCGTTTGAACATTCTGTAATAATTGCAAATGAGTCCCTCAGTCATCCTCAGTGTGAAAAGATGAATCTCAAAATCATACAGTCATTGTTGGAAAGGGTTCAAATATCAAAAACCAAAGAATTTGTGGGACCTGAAGGATTTTTCTGAAGAACAGGAGGCAGTTTAACTGTTCAGGACAAACAATTTCCTAATCCATTTCATTAGTGTTAACAGACTAGGGGTGTCCCCGAGTAAGGATTTTCATAGTCGAATCGGAATTTTCGAATCTTGCTGATAGTCGACTGATAGTCGAATCATATGTTTGGGGGCAAAATTCATTACATTAAATTTTAATCTATATTAGGGGTGGTTGGATTTATACACGCACGTTAAAGTATTTATTTAAAGCTTTTTTTTCTTTTCAGATTCTTATTTACAGCATTATCATAATAGGCTGTATATTAACTTATTGGGAGAAAACAGGTAGCTCTATGTGAAATCAGACATTGAGCACCCCCATATAGCCAAAATGGCATGATCATAACACCCTGTGAATATTCAACTGAGATTGGGAGTCACATTCTTATGACATTGTTAATTCTGACCAACATGTCATAAGAAATGGATAGTTTGAATACTTTTCACAAACACGTGGTGACATCAATTCAGGATTTCTTTTAAGCATACTAAATATGTGAAGACTAAAAATTTAGTGTTTTATGTTATGTATCTGTACTATTATTCTTTCTTATAGAGTTGTGAGTTTTATGTGCATGACAGTTTGAGTGCATGAGGAGACTATAGATAACGTGGAATGTGAAACTCATGTCACATGAGACAGGTGGATGAGCTATATTTTGTAGAGGGTGCATAATGTAACATGTTTTCAACTGATGCAGATGTAAACAACAGAGATCGTTTCTTAATATGGAAGTGAAGTGTACCATGTGTTCGTATGACATATACGCTACATTTTTAAAGCTCAAGCAACATAGTTTGTTACCTTAAAAGGAAGCTGCTCTGTAATGTATTTAAGCTCAACCTTACTGTACCACCACAGAGAAACAGCAACTTCAGAGAATGCATAGACCTGGCATGAATGTAACATCTTCTGAAGTTTCTCTCCTGACATATAAGAATACAATTCTTCTTGGCAAGATAACTGGTGGAGTCTGGCCCTGTGAATCTAATAATAAGGGGAAAGACTCAATTTTAAATCTACAATATCCCTGTAGTAAAAAGTGTAACTGAAACAAAAAAATTTCTGATGGTTTTTGTTTATTTTTCCAGACTACATCCAAAACAGCGTTTCCACATCTGAGATAAAGCAAAATGATAAGCTCTTTAAAAATGAAACCTGCCTGAATAACGAGGGAAGAAATGTGCATGATTGCGTGATTTGTAAATAAACACTAAATACATTTAGTGTAACTCTCGGCCTGTTATTTTAAATTTAAAGGAAAGTAAAACCCTTTATTGTTGCATTGCTGTTTGAGACATTCACTGTTGTTTTTTACCTTAATTCATTATATTGCAGATGTGTGCAAATAAAACGTGTTATTCTGAATATTCTGGTTGCATTTCAGTGCTACTGTACAGCATTTCATTAGTATTGCATCGGCTCAGTTATGGAGATAACTGAGCCTAATACATCGGCATGAAATTTATTTATACATGTGTTAATATATTTCGCTGCCAGTACTGGAAGATTATATATATATATATATATATATATATATATATATATATATATATATATATATAATTCATTTTATATATACATTTAACTAAAGAATCCTGTAAACACTTTAATTTTTCTCCGTTGACTTGTACTGCACAAAAACTGGTTCAATAATGTTAAATGTGACAGGGACTGATTATTGAAAATGCAGATTCCAGTGTGTTCTGGTTAAACAATTTTTATTTATTTATTTATTGCTAAGGTTTGCATATTACGACGGCGTTTTAGTGCCACGCTAAAACTAAAAAAATATCTAACATTACGAGATTAAAGTTGAAATGTTTCGAGAATAAAGTGAAGTGTTTCGAGAATAAAGTCGAAATGTTTAGAGAATAAAGTCGAAATGTTTAGAGAATAAAGATTAGTTATAATATTTTGAGATAGGCTATTCTAGACGTTGGCGAATGCAAATGGACAAATGCAAATGGATTTTTAGCACCGGGATATTCCAAAGTCTCAGCTTTCAAAATATGTCAGTTTTATAGCGAAATGCAAACAATATGTAGGCTATATTGCAATAATGTTTGTCAAGCGGCATGTGAGTCAATCATCTTTCCGATTACAATTTTTCTATATTTTCATTATAAATTAGGCTAAACATTTTATTTCATGCCTTATGATGTTCCGTCACTTTTATATAGTGCTGTAAACATGAAATAAAGAGTTTTATTGCTGTTTAATTAAACAGGTTACATGTGAGGAATGAAAGTTTGGACGCCACATGCACGTGTAGATAATGAATTAATTCACATAAATATAGCTATCAATGTGTCACGCCACATTAAAGAGCTTGAAAATCACATTATTGCAAGACACATAATTTGTGTTTCACCTGATTTTGAAAGCTGAGACTTTGTTTTATATTAAAAGCACAAATGCTATTTGAATGCAATGGAAGAGATTAAATATTATTTCCAAGCATACTGTCCCCGCGGTATTCTGCTAATAATCCCACATACGTATTAAAAAAGGGTTAAATAAGAAAGCTACAGCGCCCCCCGAAAGGAATGTCGATTGAGTGAGCTGATGTTCAGATAAACAGTTGTTCCTGTTCAGTCTGTTAATAAATATCATATTTCTTGATATTATGCTGTTTCCAAGTTGCCTTAAAATGGACTCTTCCAGTAAGATGCTGCAGCCGCTCGGACGCAACAATATTCAAATCAATTCCAGCGGCCTGGTCGCTTCTCCCGGTGCCCTCAATGAGGGCCATTTGCATGCGCAATATAGGCTATACTCTCAAAATATTATAACTTTAATTTCTACCATTTAAAATCTCAAAACATTTCGACTTAATGACAGCTTTCCAAAAAATATATATAATATATAGAAATATAATATATTTCTTATATAATAAGAAATATCGCAATATATCGCCTTGCTTACAGTATCGTAATGTATCGCAATATATCGTATCGTATCACCAGATTCTTGCCAATACAAAGACCTACTCTTCTGTAACACACACACTGTATGTCTTGGATTTTCAGTTTTTCACAACTGATTTCTCAAACATAGAGTTGATGTAGATTTTTGACACATAGGCCTATTAGACATTTTATTGAATGAGGTGCAGCACAAACTTGATTAGCATAAAAATGATTATTTGCACTTGTACTTTGAAATAAACATACATCAATGCAACATCAGGGTGTCATTTATATTCTTTATGTACTTTTTAAGCATTATGCAATGTTGTTTTGTTTTGTTTTTGACAATTTGTTTTATCTTTCCACAGGAGATGTAGAAGAAGATGCCATAGGGAAATTTCAAAATCGAGTAGGAAGGGTTCACTCTTCGAGGGTTCACACATGGAACTGTCACAGTGGGTCAAGATAATGCAAAAGTCGGTTTATTTTTTATATTCATTTTTTTTTTTTTTTTTTTTTTTTGTGTCACTATATTGAGTTAAATGTATTATTTTATCATTTGTGAAAATCTTGTTTCTATTTGAGATAAATTTAGTTTAGTGAATCTCATAGCCCTGGGACACACAACTAAGTTTAATGGAGTGAAAGGGATAGTTCACCCAAAAATCTGAATTCTGTCATAATTTACTCGCAGTTCGTCGTCCCGGAGCACGGCGAGGACACCAGATTCCCCTGTTTACTTTGGACACTTTTCCCCTTGGACACTTTTATTTTGATATTTTTGTTTAATAAAAGCCTCTCTGTCGTTTGCTCCTCCCGAATTTTTTTTATTTTTGGGTGAACTATCCCTTGAAGATGTTACTATCTCGTATATGGTTTAACAACATTTTGAATTGTCAGTTTTGCTCAAGGTCTCAGGAGAAGACGTGTCAAATTGATTGAGGAAGGGGCTGCTGGAAGTAGTTCATAAACTACAAGCGTGTATGATACTCTTCCCCACTGCTGTGTCACTGCAATTAAAAGACTTGAGAGAAGAAAAAAGATGTGAATTTGTGGAAGACATGCTTTTGTTGTCATTGATAAAAGCTAATTTCACCACAAAAGAAAGGTACAACATTGAATGGCAGATGCTGTTGAGATTACAATCAAGATAAAAGATATTAAAGATATTTAAGTAATAAATAATAACATTCTATCATTTTGATTCGACTGTGTGTAGTACAACCGTGGACGATTTGGGAGAACACAGCAAAGGAAAAATTTGTTGGTCTTGGAATGCTGGAGGTGGGTGCCACACATCGAAGACCAATATTGAAGTTGGTCAAACACCGCTCAAGAAGGCATCTGCTACACATCTTACGAAAGAATGTAAGATCTGGGAGGTCACATTCTAAGTGAGTGCTGGAGGGCATACAGCACCGTGCAGCAGCATTACATTCATTATCAGGTGAACCACCGACGATACTTTATCCATCCACAATCAGGCGCCCACACCCAGCACATGGTGCACATACAAAGAAAACACACACAGGTACAAGGGAAACCTCACCAAACATTCCCTGAGAAGACATCTTTGTCTCATTGAGTGCAACTACTGGCTTGGTAAAATCTATGTTCTATGTGTGGTGTTCTCGGTCATCATTACACACTCATGTAATTGTTAAATGTAATTATGTTAAAAGTGTGAACAAGTAATTTTTGTCTTGGATATTACAATGAAGAATTTTTGGTTATAAATTACCCATTATTAAACACACACTGTTCAATTGTCATTGTTGAGGTTGATGTATTATAATTTTTCCTATGGTATTCAGAGTGTTGTTTTCTGCATAATGCAGGTTGATTTGTTGCAACAAGTTGCTAAGTGATGTTGTGATGTCATTGTGTGTTTACGTCAATACATAACAGAAACTGCATATTCGTCAAGTCACCTTTATTCATATAGCGCTTTTAACAATATAGATTGTGTCAAAGCACTTAACAGTATCATATCGCAGGATAGAGTGTCAGTAATGTATAATAATAAGATTAAACACTCAATTTTCAGTTAAAGGCATTTCATTATTGAATTCAGAGATGTCATTGTCTAGCTCGGTTTAGTTTAATTAGTATCTGTGAAATCAAATTGAAGATAATCGCTGGAAGTTAAGTGTCACCAACTGAGCAAGCCAGAGGCGATAGCGGCAAGGAACCAAAACTCGCTCTGAGGCGGAATAGAGAAAAAAACAACTTGGGAGAAACCAGGCTCAGTCGGGGGGGCAGTTCTCCGCTGGCCAGGATATCATTGCTTATTGTTTACGTATTGTTTTAACTTTTAAAAGTACAAATGTATTATATTTCAATTTTTTGTCGCAATTTTAACAATAATAGTATTATGTAGTTCAGTATTTTATTATATTTGTAGTTATGTTTTATTTTAAGTTTATTGTATTTTAAGTAGAGGTCTTCACTGGGGATATGTCCCTGGGGCTCATCCAGGTGTCCGGACTCCGCTGACTATCAGGGCCCCATAAATCATCTCCCGGAGCCGATCCACCATCTGATCTGGACACAGACTGAGAAACAGAATAGAAACAGACCAATATTAGCGTAGATGCCATTCTTCTTACGATGTAACGAGTACATCATATATTATTGGGAGTGTCCCCGGTTCCGGTTGACCTAATTAATGCAGCCTAACAATCCTTTAACGGATTTGAATATTAGAAGTGTATTAGTGTGTTATGTGTACGCCAGGTTAAAGAGATGGGTTTTTAATCTAGATTTAAACTGACAGAGTGTGTCTGCCTCCCGAACAGTGTTAGGTAGATTGTTCCAGAGTTTGGGCGCTATATAGGAAAAGGAACTACCTCCCGCAGTTGATTTTGATATTCTAGGTATTATCAAATGGCCAGAGTTTTGGGAACGCAGCGGCCGCGATGGACTATAATGTGACAAGAGCTCGCTCAAGCACTGAGGAGCTAAACCATTCAGGGCCTAATAAGTAATTAACAGGATTTTAAAATCTATACGATGTTTGATAGGGAGCCAGTGCAGTGTTGACAGAATCGGGCTAATATGGTCATAAACGCATGAATAAATATTTCTGCATTTGATGTTGAAAGCACAGGTCGCAATTTAGATATGTTTTTGAGATGGAAAAATGTTTTACAGATGCTAGAGACATGGCTTTCAAATGAAAGATTGCTATCAAATAGCACACCTAGGTTCCTGACTGATGATGAAGAATCGACATAGCAGCCGTCAAGTGTTATATAGTGTTCTAGGTCCGATAATTAACACCAGTTTTTTTTCTAAATATAGCAGTAAGAAGTTACTTGTCATCTAATTTTTTATATCGACTATGCATTCCGTTATTTTCTCAATTTGGTGTGTTTCACTGGAAATATAGAAAGAAATATAGAGCTGAGTATCATCAGCATAACAGTGAAAGCTAACCCTGTGTCTCCTGATAATATCTCCCAACATGTAAAGTGTGAAAATCAATAACCTGAATGTTAGGAGCTTTGAATTTTGTATTGCTTTTATTGAAATATAAATCCTTGCAAAAATCAGTTAATTTCTTAAAAATGAAGTGTCCCATAATTTTTTTGCATAAGAAATGTGGTAGCTTTAAGTTTAAAATTTAATTTCCAGAGTTCTGTGAACAAGATGTTTCCATTAGAAGAAATATTCACCATATGTTTCTAACAATGATGATATTGTGTTTACAGCTAACATTTTAAGGGTTCCCGTTGCTTGTAATATTTCAAAGCACATATATAAAATAAAATCCTTAAAGTAATACCAGATATATTTTAACATTATTACAAAAAAACTAAATCTTACATACATTGTTGTCGAAAACAAAGATTTTGTTACCTAAACCAGTGGTTCTCAACCAGGGCACTAGTACCCACTAGGGGGCCTCAGCACACTTCCAAGGTGGCCTCAAGGTGACATAAAATTAATTTAAAATAAGAAATATTAAAATAATTCTACTTAATTAAATGCTAACTCTTTCTGAATTTCTAGAATCAAAAATTATCCATGATGAATTATTTTAATCTGACCTGTCTAGTTTCGGGCGAGGAGGCCTTTTGCCAATCTTTTGAAATATTGTCTTGGACAATGGGGGGGCCTTGAAGTCAAAAGGGCTGAGAACCACTGATCTAAACTATTAATATTTCAATTAACCTCACCAAAATGGCATCTTATCGGCTTATCAAATTTAGAACTCTACATGATAATGGAGGAGGATGAAGAGGAAAGTTAAGGGTGATGGTTATGTCCATCTTCGTCAACCCAAATGTTTGCACCATACTTCTGCAATTTGATGCTATCATTGGCAGTCACGATGAAAGACCGGTCGCTGGGGATATGGAAATTGAGGCAGACGACCTCAACGCAGTTTTTGTTGTCATTTTCATCTTCCACAAGGACAGAGGCATAGATGGTGCCTTCCCCGGCAAAGTTACATGTCTCGTTCTTTGGCAGGTGAATGTAACGGATTCGGCTGTCTGGTTTAAAAACCATCTTCATGTCGCCGGAAATTTTTGATTCTGTACCTCCAGTCTCTGCCCCCACATTTATCACCATTTCTTCCAGACTCATTTTATCCATGATGTATGAAATATCACTAGCTCTATAATCAAGAATATCAAATAAATACTTACTGGAGAGTTGAGAGAAAATAACTGTTGTATATTCAGTTCAGGAGACAAATGTTTCCTATTAAGAGTTGGTTCAACAGGTGACTGGCAGTCAGTGTGTGCAGTAATTCACAAAAAGCGACTTCAAAACTTTATATAGCTTATGAAACCTTACGCCCACAGCAGATGACGTATTTTTCACCATTCCGTTGCAACCTGTCAAACTGCAATAGCAACAGCAGCATGTCTAAATGACTACCGCCCAGTTGCACTCACACCCATCATCATGAAATGCTTCGAGCGGCTCGTCATGAAACACATCAAGACTCTGCTGCCCCCCTTAATGGACCCATTGCAGTTTGCGTATCGTCAAAACCGTCCGACGGACGACGCCATTTCCACCACACTTCACCTGGCACTGACACACCTTGACAAGAAGGACACTTACGTCAGAATGTTGTACATAGATTTTAGTTCAGCATTCAATACAATCATCCCCCAGCACCTGATCGGGAAGCTGGGCCTGTTGGGCCTCAACACATCCCTCTGTAACTGGATCCTGGACTTTCTGTTTGAAAGACCTCAGGCAGTGCGGATCGGGAACTATACCTCCAGCAGCACCACACTGAGCACTGGGGCCCCCCAAGGGTGTGTGCTCAGTCCCCTGCTGTTCACGCTGCTGACTCATGATTGTGTAGCGACACACAGCTCCAATCATATCATCAAGTTTGCTGATGATACGACCGTGGTGGGTCTTATCAGCAAGAACGACGAGTCAGCATACAGAGAGGAAGTGCAGAGGCTAACGGTCTGGTGTAAAGACAACAACCTGTTTCTGAACGTCGATAAGACAAAAGAGCTGGTTGTTGACTTCAGGAGGACAAGGAGCGATCACTCTCCGCTCAGCATCGACGGCTCTTCTGTGGAGATCGTCAAGAGCACAAAATTCCTGGGTGTCCACCTATAAGAGAACCTCACCTGGTCCCTTAACATCAGCTCTCTGCACAAGAAAGCCCAACAACGTCTTTTCTTCCTGAGAAGGCTGAGAAAAGCCCAGCTTCCACCACCAATCCTCACCACCTTCTATAGAGGAACCATTGAGAGTATCCTGAGCAGCTGCATCACTGTCTGGTTTGGTAATTGTACCACATCTGACCGCAAGACCCTACAGCGGATAGTGAGGACAGCTGAGAAGATCATCGAGGTCTCTCTCCCCTCTATCGAAGACATATACATCACACGCTGCATCCGTAAAGCCACCAGCATTGTGGCTGACCTCACACACCCCTCACACTCACTCTTCACCCTACTGCCATCTGGAACAAGGTACCGAAGCATTCGAGCACTCACATCCAGACTATGTAACAGTTTTTACCCACAAGCAATCCGTCTCCTCAACACAAAGGGATTGGACCGATATGTACACACACACACACACACACACACAGTAAACACACAAATCATTCAGACGAACTGAATAACTGTTCTAAATCTTATTCCATTTAATTTTTAAATTAATTATTTTAAATTACTGCTGAATGTCAGTTGTTTTTATTGTTGTTTACTGTTGCTCTTCCCATAACTCATACCTCATTACAAAAAAAGTACTGTAACGTGTTACGTTGTTGTGTTTTTCTGTAGCTCTTTTTGATTGCACATTTGCACATGCACTTTGCTGCCTTTTTTTTTTTTTTTTTTTTGTATGTAGCACCTTGGTCCTGGAGGAACGTTGTTTCGTTTCTCTGTGTACTGAACTGTATATGGTTGAAATGACAATAAAGTCTACTTGAACTTGAACTACTTGAACTTGATGATACCATTGCACAATCATGTTATACAATCATGAAATATGTAACAGGGTGAATGAGACGTGAGATATGCGGATACATTTGCGAAGCTTTATTATTAAACATGGTCATATACAGGTAGGGTCAGTGAACAGCAGACGGGTATGTCAGGGCCAAGACACAGAGCAATCTGTAGAGCAAGCATGGGTTGACAATCAGCAAACAATAACCAAGGTTCAAGGTTCTCGTTTATTTGTCACATACACAATCATACACAGTATAATCAGTAGTGAAATGAAGGTCAGGACAGGTCCGCTCAGTGGACAGTGCAAGAAAAAAAAATTAAAAACAAAAATAAATAAGGATACACATAACACAGGACAAGATAAAAAAAAATACAAGTAATAATAATAAGTAGTAAATGTGCAATGGGCTAAAAAAGTGCAAAAGTGCAGCTAAAATGTGCAAGATGAATGTGCAAACAGGTTGTACCGGGTATTTACACATAGCTGCAATGCGGAAGATGGAGAATGATGGGTGTACCGGTTAATTAAATTGAGTCCTGTAGATGTTATGAGGCTGAGTTTAGGAGCCTGATGACCTGAGGGTAGAAGCTCCTCCTCAGTCTCTCAGTTTTTGCCATCACACTTCTGAAGCGCTTGCCCGATGGCAGTGTGATGAAAAGACGGTTTCCGGGGTGATTTGAGTCCTTGATTATTTTTTCAGCTCTGCTTTTGCAGCGTTTCAGGTAGATGTCCTGCAGAGAGGGGAGGGCAGACCCAGAGATGCGCTCAGCTAAACGCACGACTCTCTGCAGAGCGTTACTGTACCACACTGAAATACACTGAGTCAATACACTTTCTATGGCCCCTGAATAGAAAGTTTTCAGGATTGCTGGTGAGACCCTGAATTTCCTCAGCTGTCGCAGATGGTACAGTCTTTGTCTGGCTTTCTTGACCTGTGTTTGAATGTGTGCAGTCCAAGTCAGGTCTTCGGAGATGTTTACACCGAGGTACTTGAAGCTGCTCACCCTCTCCACAGGGGTCCCGCTGATCATGAGAGGAGTGTACCAACAAGGGCTAGGCAGACAGATAATCCAGGTACACAAGCAATAATCCAAACAACACTTTGCTGGTGCTGAGTATGGCTGCTAAGCCATGAACTCTGACCCCGGACTTTAAATTCTTTGTCTTTAAATTCTTTGTCTTTAAATTCTCAGCTCTTTGTCTGGGCTGCTCAGCTTAGCCGAAAAAGGGGAATGAGAGCTGCCATTCTCGTAAGACGTCACGCGAATCTACTAGCATTCTACTGGCAAATGTTCAGTCTCTGGAAAACAAGCTCTGCGAGCTAAAAGCGCAGATCTCTTTCCAATGAGAGACGAAAAACTGCTGCATTACCTGCCTTACAGAAACTTGGATGTCCGCGGAGAGTCCAGACTCCGCCATCAAACCTGTGGGGTTCGCAGTGCACAGAGTAGACAGAGTGAAAGACCTCACAGGTAAAAGCACAGGAGGTGGTGTATGTTTTATGATCAACAAATCCTGGTGTGGGGGAGTCGTGTGACGCCAAGCGAGGGTCGGATGTGTATTTGGCCTTATATTTACAGTGTAATGACATATAAGTCACTCTTTCTCTCTCATTGCTGACACAGCGCTCACTCTCTCCTGAGTTTTGATCACACGCACCTAAACATCATTAGTGGATAATATTATATTATATTAAATTATATTAAATTATATGTGTTTTTCAGGTAAACTTTAAAATCAATCAGGTTTTTATTTCTTTTATAAGCTGCAATGGGTTTATGTCCTTGCTGATAACTTGTGCCAGTGAGAAATTTGGAAAAATTCGGTTTGATAGCATTATTAAGTTGTTTGCATTGTGTTGAATTGAAAGCCACAAAGGGGATTATTTTATCCTTAGGATGTATTTCCAGATCAGAGTTTACTGAGGTGTGGAGAGATCTTCTGAATGATTTCAAAGTTTTTTGAAGCATTGATCTTGAGTAGGCTCTTGTTCTCAAGGCTCTGAACAGTATTATAACAGCTTTCCCCAAATCCCCTCTCCTGGGAGCAGATTCTGTGGAGTTGTGATTTAAAAATTTCTCTGAATGTGTCGTGGGTGAAAACGGTGTGCATTAAGCAATGACTGAGTATCTGTCTCCTTGAAGTAAACTCTGTAATCCAATTTGTTTTCTTTAAGAAACTTAGGGCCTTTATAGGTAACCACAACTAGAAAATTAATTTGAGTGCCATCTATTTCAAATTTGACCTTTATGGATCTTTGATGCTGATTCCCCAAATATCATCAAGAAATTTGTAATATGCATATAGTTTGAGTGAATATGAGTCTAGTGCTGTCTCCTCCCAACACGCCATGAAGATGTTGGCGTACGAAGGGGTGAAGGTTTTTCCCATAGCTGTGCCTTCTGTCTGTAAATAAAATGTATCCTTAAATTGATTTCCAATAGTTTCAGCACATATTCTTCTGGCCTCTTAGGATCTGGATATTCCTTCATGCAATTTTTCATGGCCTCCATGCCCACTTACATCTCAATGTTTGAATACAAACTATCCAAGTCTATGGTGAAAAGAAAAGCATTTGATGGAATTACAAAATTTTTGGTTTTACTAATAAAATCGTATGTATCTTTTAAGTAACTCTGATGTTTTGTGAAATGGCATTTAAGTGATACTTGACAAACTCTGCTGTGTGGTATGTCTCACTAACACAATCTGAGACAATGGGCTTTCCTGGAGGTATTTCGTGTGGAACGGTCCAACTATCTGTTTTTTGGTTTTTTGTGAATCTTGGGAAGGAGATAAAATTTCCTTGGCCTCAGGAGACCAGGGCCAAGGATATATTATTTTTGTTTACCACTAATAATTTCTTTCTCATACATTTCTTCTAATATTTCTCTTATTCAATTTGTGTTTGGGCTGTTGTAATGGCAATTTTGAGAAGTTAATATCAAACAGCATCATAGGTGTAAGAAAACTTTCAAGAGACAAAAGTGTAATAAAGAGAAAAGGTTTATTTCAATGAGGATTCTTTTCACAAAAGCCGCAGCCACCCAGCTTTGAAATAGAATACCTATCAGACATAATAAAACATACAGATCTTATACAGTTTCTTGGCAAAAACTCCTCCTTCCAGCTTTCTTGTAAATTTCCAGAAAGATACCCCCTATCTTCAGCTAGTTCGGACTGGTTTCTACCCCCCTGGCACAGGTCACACTGTTCTTTGTCCCTGAGACACCCAAAGGCCTTCATCTACGACCTAAATTGCCTCCCGCTTCCCTGTCCCTCCTCAGCTGCTAGAAAACCTCACAGAAACATATGATTAAACAGTTTGGAAACGAATGATTATAAGAAATGCTGAATTTTCCAAAACAATTCCTCCTCTTTATCATGCTCTGATAAACGTATTAAAGGAAAATTTACCCTTGTCTTTTAATTTCTTGATCAAACATCATTATGTCACAGGTCGGGGTGGGCCAAGCCAGACTGCACCCACCCCTGGAGACCGGGTACCGGTCGAGTACCGTGTCAAGGAACCAAACAGCAGACAGAGGATAAAGGAATAACAATTTCTTTATTGAGTTAAAAGCAGATAATTTGAAAAGTCCTAATTAAAATCTTCCTTCTTGTCGCCAGAAGCAATTCGATGGGCCCCTGGACCGGAGCGAGATGGACGTTCGTGGACACCCTGCGGCTCGTCGGAGAGGAATCAAGGAGGACACACACCATCCAGGTAGGTCACTGGGTAGGTACTCTTTACAGGGCTCACAAGGACGTCTTGGCTACTCGGACCCCATTCGGACTGGAACCAGGTCAATACTCGTGGTGAGGATGGAACGAGTGCCGGAGGCTGCCCAGAGGTAAGTATCCAGAGGACGGGGATCCGCAATTCAGACGGGTCACAGGGGCGCCGGTGGCGAGCAGGCCGGGCCAGGAGGGGACCGTGGACAGCAAGACGACACTTTGATTGAGCCACGTGCCGCGGCTATTCTCCTTCCTTCCGAACAGCAGCAACAATTTGCAACACGGGCACGGAAGGCCACCCGGCAGGAGGACACTTCACTTTGACTGTGCCCTACAACAGTACAACAGGGTTCAATGGTTCAACAAGATGCGACGCTCAACAGTGATACCTTCTCTCCTTCTGAACAGGGCGGAGGCTTTCAGTGGGGACAGGTGGGGACCACCAGGCGGAGGAGACGCTTGAGGGAGACACTCCACTTGACTGTACACTGTAACCAGGTAACAAGATTTAACTTCCCAACAGCATATGGAACGTTCAATTGAAATACCTTCTCTCTTTCTGAGCAGGGCGGAGGCTTTCAGTGGGGACAGGTGGGGACCACCAGGCGGAGAAGACACTTTGAGGGAGACACTCCACTTGACTGTACACTGTAACCAGGTAACAGGATTTAACTTCCCAACAGCGTATGGAACGTTCAATTGAAATACCTTCTCTCTTTCTGAACAGGGCGGAGGCTTTCAGTGGGGACAGGTGGGGACCACCAGGCGGAGAAGACACTTTGAGGGAGACACTCCACTTGACTGTGCACTGTAACCAGGTAGCAGGGTTTAACTATTCAACAGCATATCAAACGTTCATTTCAAATACCTTTTCTTAACCGGACAGCGACTTTCGATGAAGCATGTGGAGACCACCAGTCGGAAAGGATGCTCTAAGCAAGACACTCCACTTCAGCTGTACACTGTATCGATGCAACAGGATTTAACCATTCAGCAGTAATAAAACATTCAGCTGCAATACCTTCTCTCGTTCCAACCAGACAGCGGCTTTTGATAGGGACGTGTGGAGACCACCAGACAGGAAGATTGCTTTAAGCAAGACGCTCCAGTTCAACTGTACGCTGCAACAATGTAACAGGAATTAATGGATCGGCAGCATTCACAGAGTGGGACTGTCTCAAATGGTAAGTTGGACGCTGGATGTAACGAACCCCGTTCAGAGACAGCGGGTGAAAGACTATAGAAGCGAGTGCACAGCAGACTATTAATACTTCTCCACACGATAAACTTCACTCCATAACACAAACCGTGTGAATCGTCACTTCAGACACTGCATTCCACTCGCACACGTGCATTCGGGCCAGCACTCACCCACCGGTCTTTCTCCCACCAGATCGACTCTCGTCTCTACACGGGCTCCACTTCTCTCAGAGACAGTCAAACGGATGTAGTCACCGTCACATTCAGTGCAGGAAGAACAAAGGTTGGAGACAGATCATTAATTCACTCGGTGTAATACTTCACTCGTGCCACACGCTTTCCAGACTTTCCACACCACTTCAGTGTCAGTGCATATAAACAACGGATCAAATACTCATCACTTTGCGTCTTTCCCACTGTTGACGATATCCCCTAGATCTCATTGACAAAACTTCACTCTCTCATGTCCATTTCTCGGCTTCAATCTTCGCCCTGCTTCACAGTCCAGCTTCAAATATAAACAACCCGCCGACAGAACACAGTATCTCACGGGAGGAGAACCACCCCGACCGTCTGTTTCCTCTCTCTTTTTAAAGCCCCATCCTAATGCGCGTTCCTCTCACAACACTCTCTGTAATTCTCCTCACCTGCTGTCAATCAGGCAATTGGCCTCGCTGCCATGGCAACAGATTTCGCGGTGTGATGAGACGACCATCCACAAGAGGTCTCCAAATAATACTGCCTTCAAGAGGATTTTACTCTCTCTCCTTATCTGGCTTTTGTCACCCCGTGACAATTACATCTCAAGAACAGAATTGATTCAAGTCTTTACATCACAGTTATACTCTTCATGTCTGACTTTTATATACCTGATCATTTTACTTGAACCTTCATTAAAATTTAGAATGAAAAAGCTTAGGCTGTTTTTTTCAGGATAGGCCCCCTATAGCAAGCAAGTAAAGGTTTATTCTGAAACCGGGCTAGATGAATAAGCACTGTTATTGCATCCCCGACACTATAGATCGGACCCTCAGTCACCTCAGTATAAACAAGAAATAGTATAGATCACATTGGTAAGGAAGAAAACATATCAATTCATAAAACACTCCTAAAAAGATGCAAAGAAATAGTATACATAAAAATCCCTCAGCTCAAACCCTTCCACTTGTACGTCACCTCGTAACACGGATGACCGCTGTTTTTAACCTTCTGAACATATCATCATTCTTACAATGGAAAAAGAAATAAAAATAATGAAAACAATAATAATAATAAAAACAGTGAATAGAACAGTCAATCATTGACATCAAACCCTAAACAATCAAAGTTTAGAAAATCCCTTTCCTGGTCCCAGGAAGGCAAACAAAAAGAAAGAAAACACATTTAACTCATGTCTGTATACACGTCATCGCTGTCATAATCATCACATTGCTCTCCATCAGTTATTGGGTACAGAGTCAGTTTCACTGCTTGGACTGACGTCACCTTGCTAACCGTCCCTGCCTTGATCAATCTCTGCACTAAGCTGGAAAGGCACTTCATAATGCATGGTAAACAAAACAGAATCAGTAATCCCATACCCACAATTGGCAAGACAGTTTGAATTATTCTATAAAACCACCCTGACCATGCAGACATCAGCCACCCCACCCACTCACTACCAGTAGCTTGAGGCGGCTCTTTTACCGCTTTCCTCATGTGCTCGATGATATTGGTTGTGTTGTCACTATAATCAGGAATGTTAAAACAACATGATACCCCCAACATTTTACGAACTCCACATTTCTTTGAAGTCAAAGCTTCAGAGCACAGCTGCTTACAGCGTTTGCTCTCCTCTTTTCACTGTTTGTTTCAGGACTCTTCACAAAAGTATAAGAATTTGTACTACATGTCATCAATTTCATTAAAACTGTGTTGAAACAGTATTCCTCTATCAAGTTGTTAGTCTGCAGATTCAACTTAATGTTATCAATCTTTTCTCAGTCCCACTTATCTCTGCTGTTTCACAAAAAACAAAATATCATATTACTCATCTCTCAATCCCTAAATCGCACAGGCTCAGTTAACAGCTTTTAGCTGACATTGAATGAGAGAGACCCTGAGGCATTTAGGACTGGCACACTGTACTCTCATAAACTTCTAAAATCAAACTTTATCTACCACTTAAACTTTTAACTCTAGCCCAGCAGTAAGGCCTCTTTGCCAGAATTTACATGCATTTTCAAATAAACATAATTTTTAGATTTGTCTTTTGCCCACATCAGGGAAGTTAGACATTACATTACCACTAAAATACAATTGTTCCCCATTCTGCTTAATAAAACCTTTGTTCATTCCTCATCTTTATGTCACTTAACTTGACATAAATACTTCCATAAATTCTATCAGAAATTTTATTTTCATAACATACATTTCACTATATTTCTTCTCATCTTTCCCTACATGCTAGTTCCTTCTGCATCCTCCAATCTTCTTACGACTTCCATCTATTAACTTTCCTTTAAACTTTCTTTTCTCCCTTATTTACTTGCACATTCTTTTCACTTTCTTTAGCACTGCATTCACATTCTTAGTTCTTTCTCAGACGAAAACTTTAACATCGTCATTTAAATACTGTTCTACTTTCAAACCCACATTAATACACGTCACTTTCACGTTATCACTTTCTTTTCTGAGTGTCCATTTACAATTACGGGCTAAATGGCCCTGCTGACCATAATTAAAACACTCTCTTTGCCTATAGTTTGATCATTGAGCTTGCAAACGGCTCCAACTTACTGCACACCCTTGAAGCAGTGTGTCCCCATCAGGAATGTAAACACAGCCACTGATAAGCAGTTCTCTGTATTTTTTTACAGTCCACCAGTGGCGGATTCAATCACAATAGCCGAATCATAATCTTCATCATTATCAATGGCAGCACATTCATTTTAATAAACTGCACAGAAAATCATTCAACATATTCTAAGGGGTTTTCACTAAACATTTTCTTTGTTAACTCCAACCACCTTGTTTGGCAGATACACAGAAGTTCCCACATTCATTAAAGCTGGATAACAGCACCCTGACCAGTCCTTTTTCCAAACGGTGATATGATATTACCACAAACCCAAACTGCCGCCGGTGAACTTTGATACGGTTTATCGAATGGACACTTAAAGTTGATTTCTTCGTGGTTGGTTTTAATTCTGCAGTCTGACCACCCAGTTTTCAATTGTCTCGGTCTGACCTTTGCTTGTCCCCTCGTCTCTCATCCAGGCCAGCTCCTCTCCAGAGGCCCGTTCGATCTCGGGTGGCCCTGGCAGCACGATAGGTATCGCCGTTGTTGTTTGTCGTTGTTCGGGTTCCTCCTCCTGTTGCTCTCCTGATATGGGTGGAACTCTCCTGCAGTGATTGGCATTCACCCACATGGCTCGTTCTCCGACCTTCACCGCCGTATGCGTGATCAGCAAGACTTGGAACGGTCCTAGCCACCGTTTCGCCCTCCAGCTCTTTCTCCTGAGGTCTCGAATCACCACGTAATCACCCGGTCTGATTTTGTGCAGGAACGTCTCTGCTACTTTGCCCCTGGCATTTCTTTCACCTGCACAGAACTGTTAGATCACAAACACGACATCTCTTTGCAGTAATTCAACATTTCATTCTCACACACATCTGTTGATGGAAGCCTCCTTCTTTCCCCCGTTATACCCATGAATGGTGGTCTACCAAAGAGGATTTCAAATGGGCTCAAATTTGTTTTGACTCTCTTTTTCATTCTCATGTACATTAACACAGTGGGGAGTGCGTTCACCCACGAGAGTCCTGTTTCTTCACAGCATTTTGCCAATTTGTTCTTTACCGTCTGGTTTTCACGCTCAACAGCGCCCCCGCTGGCAGCGTGTTAGGCACAGTGTGTTCCATCGTGACCACATATCCACAACTACCAAACAATATTTCTGTTTTCCACACGGGGTTAGTTCAATGAAATCAATCATTAAATATTCAAATGGCCCGTCTGGGGCTGGCTGACATCTTTTGCAAAAATTCTCAGCGTATATTGTGAAACCTTTGGTAAACCACAATTCTCTCATTTGCATAATCATCCCCTCTTTTAATGCATGGTCCCACCCATGCATTAATTTAGCCTAATGCGGGAAAAAATGGCTGGGCAGTGGGCAGACATGGCTGTCCACCAACAGATCTCCATACACCATCAACAAGGCTGCAGCCTGCCGTCTTCCATTTGTTTTTCTCAGCTCCTGTGGAAAAAGACTGCATGCTCTGTAAACAATGAGAAACCAGGCCGCTGCCTTCGCAGCCATATCAGCTCTGGCGTTGCCTGTTGATACGAAACTTTTATCATTAATATGCGCTGCGCATTTACAAATTGCAATCTTGTCTGGCAGCATAACGGCCTCCAAACGGTCAGATACTAACGTAGCGTTCAGTATTGGTCGTCCGTCTGACTTAAAAAAATGTCTGTGCTTCCACAGAGCACCAAAGTCATGCGTGACCCCAAAAGCATAACGCGAGTCTGTGTAAATCGTTACACACTTGTCAGTCATCAGTTTACATGCTTCAGTCAAAGCGACTAATTCAGCTGCCTGTGCAGAGTAATGACATGGTAATTTGCCAGATCTTACAGTTTCAAATTCAGTCGTCACCGCATAACCTACGTTATTCTGTCCTGTTTGTGGATTCTTCGACGCAGATCCATCCACAAAAAGGACATTGTCACAATTATCAAGCGGAACGTCCAACAAATCTGGACGCGGTGTGCACACCTTTTAACAGTGACATTTGGCATGTCAAACAAAATTTTATGATACCTCAATCGAGCTGTAGACAAATGTGACGTTCTCTGCTCCTGCAAAATCAAAGACACCAAATGTGAGACCCCTAAAGTCAGATCAGCATAGCCTACAAACTCTCTTGAGGCCATTTAGGGCCAGTTCAGCTACCACCACCGCCCGGAGACAGTGTGGCAATCCCGCTGCCACGGGGTCGAGTTTTGTTGAAAATAGGCTACCTTCTCATCGGTCACCATGCGTCTACAGGAGAACAGAAGTCATAAGGTCATGCTTTTCATCAACCATGTGCACAATGGATGGTCTACACCCAGAAGGCCTAACAATCAAGATATCTCATTGTGCTTTCATGTTATCAAATGCTGTCTCAGCTTCACTTGTCCAAACAAGTCTGTCACATGACTTCAACCCTTTCCCTGTTGTCAGGGCTCGTACAGGCTGTTCTAAAATGGCATAATTGGGAATGAATGTACGACAGTAAGCACACATCCCCAAAAATGACAGCAACTGTTTTTTGTTACAGGCTTTGGGGCTTCTTTTATGCCCTGCACCCTTTTCTGTGACAGTGCTTTGCTGTTTGGTTTGATAACATGCCCCAGGAATGTCACTTCCTGTTTCACAAACTGCAGCTTTGAAAGGCTGACCCTGTGCCCCTCCCTTTCAAGATGCTTCAGGAGAGTCACAGTGTCAGCCCTGCAAATAGACTCACCTTCTGAACAGATCAAAAGGTCATCAACATAAGAAAGGAGTACGGTTAATTTCGGTTCTAACTTGTGAACCATCACAAGGCCTAATTACACCCTCTTTCAATAGAGCATCAAACACTGGTTTTATGCCCTCTATTGCTTCACGTTTCAGGGAATACTGTGCCTTACATGGTCTGAAATCTGATTTTGGTGTTATTACAACTGGCATCCTTTTATCAGCCCCACATCATATTTGTTTTTTGCCCACAAGTTTGGTGATATTTGTGCCAAAGAAATATCAATTTCTGAGGCAGAAATATCCCCCTCTCCCTGTCCTGTCACATTTTTCCCAATAGCAGTCACATTTCTCTGAACCCCCACCTCAAAGTCACATTTTGATTTAAATGCCCCCATACTCTGACTCTCTGCTGTGTGTGTGTCAACTCTCACCCAGTCTGTGGCCGATAGACACTCTCTCACAAAAAGGCCTGCATCTCTCCACTGCTGGCTTATGGCCTTGGAGACAGATAAGTGGCAGGCAGTGTTCTCTGACATAAGATAACAAGCTTTCTGACTTTCTGTCAACACTGCAGCCAATGCGCACACACACTTTCTGTCCAGAAAATCTGGTAAAATTTCACACTTTCATTCTTCACAGAATTAAACCACATCTTTTCAAAGTCTGAATCTCGTTCTGTTACGACATGTGATGTACAATGCATTTTATCATTTGTCATAAACTCTGTATTGACTGGGTCTGTACGATCTTTTGCCAATTTCAAAATCTTTTCTGCCCAATCAATATCTGTTACCTGCCAGACACAAGCCCACTTCGGCTCAAATTTAGAACAAGTAATTTGTGGTGCCTCCTCAATGCTAATTCCATAAGAATCAGCACAGAGGGACAAATTTAATTTACACTTTCCCGTAGAAAACATGGTAAATCACATGGTCGTAACGTGGACAGGCTTATACCAGAATCGACCAAAAATTCAATAATTACCCCTTTGACTAATAACGGGTAAATTGGCATTTCAGGAAACCCTGTACTTTTGTACAATCTCATACGCTCATCATTCACAACACTGCTCAAAGTATCAGTCATAGCTTTGCTCAAAGTTTCATCAGACACACAAAAAGATTTGCAAGCAGTTTTTTCATTGCAGACAGCAGAAAGAAGATCAGTGTATGTGTTTGTGTGTGTGTCGTGTGTGTGTGTGTTAGTAAAAATATTTTCACTTCCCTTTGCTGCAGCCAGAGAATGGCTTCCCAGAACCGGACTCTTTCCGTCCCGCTCTCTCAGCCCCCTCGGTTCAATCCGACTTCATGGTGGGACACGCGCTGCTCCAGTGTCCGTCTTCTTGCACACTCTATATTTTGTACAGTCTCGGAGCGAGTGGGCATTTGTGGCACAAACATAACAGCTCCATTTGTTTTCCCTCCAGCAGCTCTTCTCTGTCCTCTTCGGTTAGCAGGGTTTGAACGGGAAGATGCAGGTTTGTTGGGTTGTTTAGGTTGTCGTTGTTGCATAACCACCATTGTGAGGGGTTTTTTCTTCTCCTTTCTGTCCTCTTCAGCGTGAGTAGCGTGCCGCAGCGTTGCACTCAAACGCCCGTGTAACTGTGCATGAAACTGCGCTGTTAGTCTGTGTGCCACTCGCTCTGCGGCCTCTGCCCCCCCTCGCGCTGCTCTTGCATCTGCCTCTGCCTGCGCTGCTCTTTGGGCTGCCTCTGCCAGTTCAATTTGTGCTCGTGCTTCTGCAAGTCGTGCTTCTTGGGCTGTTCTCGGGGCCGGTGGAAAGCGGTCCAGATCGAGGTCCAGCCTGAGGGCCGGTATCTCTGCTACTGGGTAGTGAGCTGTATTGTAGGCAGGCGGCGGAGCCGTTGCCACCTCAGTCACATGTGGAAAAGCACATACATTCGGTTCATTAGTAGCATTCTGTTCCAGTGGAACTGTTTTTACACACACAACATTCTCAACATTACATGCTAATTCTTTTTGTATTTGCTCTCGTTCTCGCCTGTCAGCCTCTTCTACCCAACACATTATAGTCGGTTCACAGTTCTTACACACATGTTTGACACACACACAGCAGCTACTCTGTTTTCCCTCGGTCTTTTCTGCTGACTCTTTTACTACATTTAGTCTTATTTTACTCAAGGTCCCCGCTTCGGGAAAATCGTGATATTTGATCAGTTTCTGTATGTCAACCATACATTTGCCACCATAATTATTTCTCATTTGACAGAAAATTGATGTATAAAAATGATCTAATTTACTGTTAGATGACCCCATTTTTGGCTGAATTTCCCTTCGGGATTTCACTTTCGACACGTGTCTTACAGTATCTGTCAAACGTCTTCAACAGACCCGATCTTATTTCACCCAAAATCGGTCGGGTTTCAGCAAATATGCTGTGCTTTTGTAATTATGTTTTACTCAAAATCTTCTATTCACCCAATTAATCTGGCGTGGCTCTTCCGTCCACTCTTGCAAGACTTCTTCGGGTTACAGAGACTTCGAGCAAAACTAATTAACCAGCACCTGTGATTACCTGAATCACCAGTGGTACCCCTGTCCACTAACGAGCTAAGTGTGGCAGAAACCGGTCTGAATCTGTCAGATCAATTTCTCCCTCAAAAATTGTGATTATCTAAATCACCTCTCGCCCGTACCCAAAGCAAATTCAGCCAATATGGTTCACGTTCACTCACAATTATCAAATCACACTTAACATCAATAAAACAATTCTGCCGTTTCTTACCCAGAGATGCTTTCTCTTTTCTTTAATTGCCGCGGATTCTTTCTGATCCTGGTGGGAGTTCCTCCCTTGGTCCTGAACGCCGGAATTGGCTCTCTCTCCCTTAACCTGTTGAGTTACTATCTCAAACCGTCGGGGTATGAGACGGCCGCCTGATGCCGCCAGGATTGTACACTTCCGTCAAAATCCGTTCTTCAGGACCAGGAGAAGAAGATCCGCACAGGACCCCACGTCTGACACCAAGTTGTAATGGCAATTTTGAGAAGTTAATATCAAACAGCATCAGAGGTGTAAGAAAACTTTCAAGAGACAAAAGTGTAATAAAGAGAAAAGGTTTATTTCAATGAGGATTCTTTTCACAAAAGCCGCAGCCACCCAGCTTTGAAATAGAATACCTATCAGACATAATAAAACATACAGATCTTATACAGTTTCTTGGCAAAAACTCCTCCTTCCAGCTTTCTTGTAAATTTCCAGAAAGATACCCCCTATCTTCAGCTAGTTCGGACTGGTTTCTACCCCCCTGGCACAGGTCACACTGTTCTTTGTCCCTGAGACACCCAAAGGCCTTCATCTATGACCTAAATTGCCTCCCGCTTCCCTGTCCCTCCTCAGCTGCTAGAAAACCTCACAGAAACATATGATTAAACAGTTTGGAAACTAATGATTATAAGAAATGCTGAATTTTCCAAAACACTGTAATGATCTAAAATCTGCAACTGTCTCATCCCTCAAAAATGTAATCCTGAAGATCCATCAGCACGCTTGATGACTATATCTCTGTTTTCTCTCAATTGTTTCAACGCTCTCTTTTCACTCACGGTGAAATTCAGTTTTTCCACAAAAACCCAATTCAGATGTTGATCAGCATACCAGTCTGCCCTGATAATTAAAGCAATGACTTTGGGGAGTCAGGAATGAACGAAAGACCTTTTAGTAGAACTGCTCTCGTGTGAGGGCCAGAGAGGGTGCAAGGTTGATTATCAGTTTCTCAGTGCCGTTTATAGGGATGAAGGGCCCTGGAAGTTTAAATTTTGGACCCAGTGATCCAACATGGCCATGGCTGTTGCCGTAGTCCAGTGAACGTGGTCTCGGTCCACCTCAAACTGAGCATAAGGCAGTTCTACTGTGCTGTTTAGGGTATCCCTGATGTATTCATTCATTCTTGTTAGATGATTCTGTTCTTCAAGAGGTAACTGGTCTGAAAAGTTAATCAAAGGAAAGTAAAGCTCGGTATGAGGTAATTGGCTACGAGCCATTCTGTATGCTCTCTGTATCTCTTTGGTAGTTGTAACAAGACATCTCTGAGTTATTAATACCAAAATAAAAAAATCATAATTTCTGGTTCTACTGCCACTGTGGCTCTCTCCATTAAGTTCCCTGCATGTTGGAACTTTGCTCCTGGAACACTGAAACCCAGAATTCTGGCCACGTTCGAATCTCCAACAATGATGTATTTCTTTTTCAGTGTCAAGCTCCAGTCTGAAAGAGTCGTGTCAGAGAATCTAATGGTGTTTCCAGAGGGGCAGATTCTTTAGCCGGTGCCTCTGTCATTGCTCTGATTTCTTCTTCGTTTTCTTGTAAAAACTGTTAGTGGAATTTGATATGGCCTGAGTAGACATTCAGATTGCAGAGTCACTAGATTCTTCAGAAAACGCCAGAGGTGATGTTTCCACTCTTGTGAGTGACGGGGCCGTCTTTTCTGTGCGTTTATCTGTTTTATCTGTGTGGGGTTTTTTTTTTTTGTTTCTCAGCATTTTGTTTGACATCTGTAACTACTTTATTATTTGTGTTCATTTCAGTATTCACTTCATTATTCTGGTTTTCTACGTTTATTTCTGAGTTGATCTGTATCAACTGAGGTTCTGTCTGCTTGCTCTGTTGGTGGTGCGACAGTGGTGGTATCCACCAGCAGTTCAGTGAGAACTCTATGAGAATGCCTCAGAGGTAATGGTTCTGGAGGTCTGAGAGGTGTCACCACCAGAGAGGTTCTCGTCATGGGTGGTGGATCAAGGGGTGGAAAATTGAGGGGAGCCATGGCTCTTCCTCTTAGGGGATATTTGAATTTCAACACTGACATGTTGGATGCCTGTTCTGGGTCTGAGCACCATCTGTGTTTCACAAATCACAGCTTGTTAAAGTGCCACGGGGGGTAGAGTTAGTGGTTGGTTGTTGGGCCCCTTCAGTTCTACAGTTTTAGATGTCACTTGATATAGTGCTGGGCGGTATGACCAATAATTTATATCACAGTATTTTTCCAAATTGTACCGGTTTACTGTCTATGACGGTATTTTTTTTTTCATGCATAACCAGGTGTTAACCACATTTTCTACTGATTGAGAAAGTAAATGCTGCTGTAGACTGACTTAAAATGTCCTATTTTACTGTCATGATGAGTGAATATTGTAGAAAAATTGCACATTAATAGTGACTAGACACGACCCATTAATACATGTTAACCAGGAGTCACTCTCATTTACAATCACGACATCGTCTGATAAAATCAACATGCATAACTAAAGAGCGGCTATGTTGTGGTTTTGGCTATTATTTTTTGTCTTATGCAGAGCACTACTTGTGTCTGAGTAAAAAAAGAAAAGAGAAAAAAATAAATATGTGCATAATATTAACAAACGAACTATGCTCATATTTATGATTCCAAACAGTCAGTTAACGATGACAGGTGCATGGAAACGCTGTTTTGTACTCATTTAAAGGAGTCATAATGTTGTGTTACCTTGGATACCCAATGCTCTATTATAGTCTTTCAGGCACTTCTAAAAAAGAAAAGTGGAAAAAAAATCAACACAGAGCCCCTCAGACCCTTATTTCTAAAGGCATTATTGTCTCGCGAGATCTGATGCGATGTTTTGGCTGTCGTGGACGGTCATTATAATAATGCAAATGAGGGGCGCGTTGATTGGTCGTAGAAAAAATACACCATTTCCAGATACATTCTTACAGAAGCCCCACTAACTGAAAGCTATTTTCAAACTGCATTTTTTGCATGAGTTTGGCTAATAATGTTTAGTGGTATATTGTTTTCATACTTGCATTTAAACAGTTTTAGCCACTGAGCATGGACTCCTGTACCGTCACTACTGTAGCTGCTAGTGTAAAACAAAGTGGAAAGATGTGGCTAGCATTCGTAGAGTCCATTCCCCGTGTTTACCTCGAAGGTAACGTTACATACAATAGCCGCATTAGCAGTTAGCTGCTATTTGTTAACCACAGTAGAGCAATAAAAACACAGTCTTACCTTTTCAATTTCTGGCAAGTCCCTGATGGTTGGGATGGCACCTTTTCCCAAACGGAGCTTCGAGGCCAAGTTCGCCTGATACTGCCCCAAATTTGTAAATGATTCCGGTGTAAAATGTTTAGCGCACACACCTTACAATACGCCACTTGAAAGAGTTGTTGGGACAGCGTCATTAAAAATGAATTTCCTCCACTGTTCCCTGATAGTTTCGTCCGTTTTTGGTAGATAAAACACATTTGCATGTTGTTTGTGGCAGTCAACCACAGAGCATCTCAGGTGTGCACTCGGTTTCTCCATCTTTCTCGAGTCAACTAAACTGAATCTGAGGGGGAGAGGGGCGGGCTTCCCGCGGCATAGGTTTGCGGTGTCCATATTTGGTATATCCTTCCCCGTCTTGACGTCAAGAAGGGGAAGAAATCAAAATCTCGTTTTTTCGTGCGCGTGCACGTGGCCTATTTTACAAACCCCGAGGTAAACAAACGCTTCACTTTTAAATATCGGCTTCCCGGCCAGTGTACAATCATTATGCAATCATAACATACATTGATTCTCGTGGAAAAGTGAAATTTCTACATTATGACTCCTTTAATGACGAGTCTGCTGCGGTACGGCCAGCTGAATGCGCTGAATGCACTAGAGACATCTTCCAACTGAACCATAGCTAAGGTTTATCCAGAAAAGCCATTAGGTTTGTCAGTATGTACATTTAGGAAGAAAAAAAAGCAGCTAAAAGGGTCTGAAAGTTGCTAAATATAGTGCCAAAGTTGCGCTTGTGTGTGTGAGATGCGGGAGCTGATGGCAGCCGGCAGTGGATATTTGTGGCAGAGTTCACATTCTACTAGTTCTAATCTACGGCTTCACGCTTAGTAACACATACAGCTGTGTCCTCGCCAAAGTGCAAAAAAAAGAGAAAAGAGACCCCTTTCAAACAGTGTCGTGTTCCGAACATTGACTACGTTTACATGGAAATCAATAATCTAATTATTTACCATATTCGGAATAAGACAATATTATGATTAAGGTGTTTACATGAGTTAGTTTTAGAATAATCCTTTCATGTTCCCGGTTTACATGCTATAGTGCATAGTTCGATTAATGGCATGTGTCATTACGTCACCGTGTGATGCCATCTGACGTCCCTCCAGAATTTCACGTATAAACATAAAGTTCATCTCCGTGATGATGCCATATACAGTTTTGGGTGTTTTATTTTTAATTTTAAGAAAGCTTCAAGTGCAGTTAAATATTTGTACGTGCATACAGACGACGGTGATGTTGAAGCTCTTTTATTTTCCGTCAAATGGTTGACCACTGCCGTGTGTGTATCGGTCGCAAAATGCGGTGAAAAGTCCGACACGACGGTAATAGTGTGATTAAAGTGTTTACATGTCTGTACTGCACTTCAATAATGCAACTAAAATAAGAATACTCCACATGTCTTAATTTGATTTTTGTTTACTTCGGTTATGACTTTAGTCGGAATGAGGTAATCAAAAACCTCTGTTTACATTGTAGACTCTTAATCGCAGTATTGTCTGAATCGCATTCAAATTGGAGTATTAAAGTCCATGTAAACATAGTCACTGTTTAAATGACATGTACCGGTATTGTGGTATTTTAAAAATTTATATCATAAGAAAAATAAACACTGGTATTCAGTATGAACCAGTATACCGCAAGGTGGCGAAAGGCTCTAATGAAACTAAATAGATAAAAAGGAGTTTAATCCTGATTAATTCCACTCTCATTAGCATTATCAATCTGATTGGCCAAAGCTTACTTGAAGCATAGGCCCAAGGTGCATGTAAGTGGTATGGCTTAACACAGGAATCTGTCAACTTTCAGGTGGTGATAGGTTCAGATGAATGGACAGATAGATTAAAAAAATAAATGAAAAAAAATAATAAAAAGCTGGATAAACCTGAAGGATGGACTGTTTTTAATTCAACATTCTAAAAGAGCGATCCATTTTCCCCCCCAAGTATTATTTAGTTGTAATTTTACATTTTAAAAATGTACAGTATGAACGCACAGAGTACCTCTACTACTCGTCCCCGCAGCCCTCGAACAACTCAGACGAGCCAGATATTTCACCAAACTGGACCTTCATTTTGCCTAAAACCTCATTCGCATTTGTGAATGGGACGAATGGAAAACAGCATTCTCCACCACTACGGGGCACTACGAATATCTTAGGCCGTTCGGCCTGTCCAACAGTCCTTCCGTGTTCCAGGCTTTCATTAATGATGTTTTCAGAAATATGCTGAACCAATGGGTAATAGTATACATCGATGATATCCTGATTTACTCCGAGACCTAAGAAGACCATGTTAAACACGTCAGATCAGTCTTGAAATGTCTCATACATCATAAATTGTAAGCCAAGGCAGAAAAATGTGAGTTTCATCAAGAAACCATTTCATTCCTTGGATATGTAATCAGTTCCAGAGGAGTCGCTATGGATGATCAAAAGGTACAGGCAGTTGTTAATTGGCCCCAACCTAGTACTCTCAAAGAATTAAAACGCTTCTTAGTATTCGCCAACTTCTATCGTCGATTCATCCGCAACTTCAGTACGATGATGTCATACGGCTCCCATGACATCCATGATCAGAAAAGGCACCCAAAGTCTCACCTGGTCGTCGGCAGCAATAGCAGCATTCCGGTCACTGAAGGAGAGATTCACGAGTGCCCCTATTCTTCATCATCCCGATCCAGATCTTGAGTTCATTGTGGAAGTAGACGCCTCCAGCACAGGCATTGAGGCAGTACTTTCACAACGCCAGGGCGATCCTTCTAAACTATATCCCTGTGCATTCTTCTCCTGCAAACTCAACCCAACAGAGCAGAATTGTGATGCAGGCAACCATGAACTCCTCACTAAGAAGGCAGCATTCGAGGAGTGGCGTCATTGGCTGGAGGGGGTACCTAAACTACCATTCACTGTTCTCACTGATCACCGCAATCTAGAATATCTGAAATCAGCCAAAAGACTCAACCACCGACAAGCAAGATGATCACTATTTTTCAGAATTACTTATCATCCCGGCTCACAAAATATAAAGGCCGATGCTCTCTCTAGACTTCATGAATCCAACTCTCATTGCCCAGATCACAAACCCATTATCCCATCCACCATCATCCTCGCACATGTCCAATGGGACATCATGACTGAAATCACCGAAGCTCATGTTTCGAATCCACCACCGGCTGAAACTCCACTCCACCTCACTTACGTTCCACAGGTCTTAGGACAAAAAGTAATGCAGTTGGTACACTCAAACTCCAGCTCCCGACATCCAGGTATCGCTGCCACCTTACAACTCCTCAACAATAGGTTCTGGTGGCCCACATTTCGAACCGACACCATCACATTCATTCAGAACTGCAACGTTTGTAATACCTCCAAATCTCCACATCAACTACCTGCCAGCCTCCTTCATCCACTACCTATTCCACAACAACCATGGTCACACATGGCCATCGATTTTGTAACTGACTTAGAAACTGCTGAGGCTCTCTGCAATTATGTATTTAGATTCTACGGTCTACCAGAGGATATCGTTTCTGATCGGGATCCGCAGTTCACTTCCCCCGTCTGGGAAGCCTTCTGTCGTCAACTCAACATAAACGTAACCCTCTGACTTACCTGCAGTCAATTAATGGCTACAACGCAGTGAGGAGACATGGAATGACGCTCACGTTCATCTGCAAAGAGCAGTTCGTCGCACCAGAGAACAGGCCGATCATCATCGGCGTGCCAGCCCGACTACCAGCAAGGGCAATGTCCAGTGACCTAAGGCTCCGGTTTCCTTTCAAGAAGGTCAATCCCAGGTACGTGGGTCCCTTCAAAATCACAAGACAAAGACAAAGACCTATTTAAGCTGTTCTCCCAGTCACCTCATTGTGAAGTCTTGTCTTGCCATGCAAACATTTATGAACGTTTCTCCCGTGTGTGTTCTCCCGTGTATGACCTGGACTGTGTATTGGACTCTGATTCTTTGCCGCCTGCCTACTCTGACTCAATCTGCCATGTTACCTGTGTACTCTGAATTTTTGCCACTTGCCCCAAATTCCAGCCTGAACTCTGACTCTGATTCTGTCCTGTCTTCGAAGTGTTTAAAAACCGTGATTGAATTCTGCATGTCTGACTTACGATCTGCTTTAATAAAGCTGGACCAGGACACAGAGAATATAATGAGCAGGTGATGTATTGAACACCACAATAGCAAGAGCAGCAAAGCAGGTGAGTATCCGGAGCAATGATATGTTGTAGAGCTTGATGAGAATGGTAACTGCAGGCCTTGCTTACAGATCCAGGAGATTGTGGATAGCTTGATGACTGGAGGCAGGCACAGGAGCTGACTGGAGACAAGGAGAGATGAAGACGAGGAGACAACTCTGAGGTAAACACAGGAGGTAAGTACGGGTAAGGCTAGCGTTAGCGTAATGATGAGTCCACATAACATAAACAAGACTGGACACTGGAGTGAGCTGGTGATGGTGATGCTGAGTGATGAGTGACTGAATGAACTGCAGGTGTGGGTTCCTGGGACTGAGCTTTCTGCTAGGTCTATATAACCTGATGTCGCGGGTGGACAGCCAAACCTTTTGACCTGGTTGGTATGCTGGTGCTGTAGAATGTCTTAGGTCTGCTGTCATTTTATGTCTACACAGAGCTCTTTGCAGCTGATGGTGTGCTGCATCCCAGACTCTCTCGCTCTCTCGGAACCAGTGATCAATTGATGGTACCTCAGATGGCTCACCAGACCATGGAAATAGAGGGGGCTGGTAGCCGAGCATGCACTGGAAAGGAGTGAGTCCAGTAGATGGTTGACGAAGGGAATTTTGTGTGTATTCTGCCCAGCCCAGGAACTGGTTCCAAGAGTCCTGGTGGTCACGGCAGAAGGTTAGAAGGAAACACCCTATCTCCTGAATCTTCCTCTCCGTCTGCCCGTTTGACTGCGGATGGTAGCCTGAGGAGAGGCTAACGGTCACACCTAGGAGGGAGAAAAATGCCTTCCATACCCGGGATATGAATTGTGGTCCTCGGTCGGATACGACATCCTCTGGGATCCTAAAATATGGTTGAATATTTTGAACAACACGTGGTTGAATAGATTCTCAGACGTTTCCATGGCTGTGGGAAGACCTTTGAGGGAGAGAAGACGACAACTTTTAGAGAATCTATCAACAATAACTAGGATGCATGTATTACCGTCTGAAGGAGGAAGATCAGTAATGAAGTCTACTCCTAGATGTGACCAGGGGCGATTTGCAATGGGCAGCGGGAGGAGTTTGCCAGATGGTAGACACTTCCCGGAGATATTCCAGATTCTTGTGATCGGTCCGTACTGTGAATGGATGTTGAGCACCCTCCAACCAGTGTCTCCACTCCTCGAGAGCTAATTTGATGGCAAGGAGTTACTGATGTCGTAATTCTTCTCTGCCGGGCTGGAGTCTGGCTGGGTTCCCCTGCTGCTGAGACAAGACAGCCCCCACCCCGGTTGTGGAAGCGTCAACCTCGACAATAAAGGCTTTCTCAGGATCTGGATGGATGAGTACCGGGGCGCTGATAAAGGCCTCCTTTAAGGAACTGAAGGCTTCGGTGGCAGCTGGTGTCCAGGACAGTGATCTGTGTCAGTGGGTTTCTTGGAGAAAAATAATATCTGCGTTTAATTGCCGTAAGTGAGAGAAAATTTTACCTCTTTTAATAACATTGTTCATGCCTTTCACGTTCCACGTTATGAAGTTAAAGATCCAGTATGTGATTTTGGTAATTGACCACAAGAGGGTGCATTTCCAACAATAACAAAGGCTAAGCTTGATGAAGCAGGTGACGATGGGAGATGTCGGTTTAAATGCGTTTTCACCATAGCAATGTATCTAAATTGGATAAACGAATCATGATCACGGATGAGGTAATTTATTCGTTTTTGTATTACCTGTATATCTGATCAGCGTCCATTTGAGTCCATTTGCCACGTTATGTTATTTTCTCACAGGTAACGTTATTGATAAAAAAATGTTACAGTGACAGAATGTACAGGCATGTGGTGTAATTCATTTCTATTAAAATCATCTTTACTGTAACTATTACGTTACTTGTACAACGTCACCTGTCTATCAATACACTCGCGAGAGCAGACTCGAAAACGCCTGGCCGATATTTATCCTGGTTTTATTCCTCCGTTTGTCAGACAGTCTGCGTGTATCCAAATATGGACGCTTACGTTTTACTGGCACTTCAACACTCACCAAAGAGTAATCGTGATCCATAACAACGACAACCAAACCATACGCGCGGGCGCGGCAATAACATAACCACCACTTCTGCATTTGACCATGTGATATTCCGGCCTACACCGGAAAAAAGGATAGTGCGGACATTGCGTCACTGAGAGGCGAAATTTCTTTTCCGGGACGGCCAGTTATTTAAAATCGGAATTTCTCTGAAATAAAAAATCTTTGGAGACTTTTGAGATATTGTAAGTACACAACTGGAGGAAATATATCACACTGTGCAAGTTATTTTCGGAAATTTTATTACAAAATTCCTACATATTGGAGGTTTAAAGTCATATTTATTTAACTTGGACATGATACCAGGAAGTACCTAGGTAAGCAAATTGACTCCGATCAACTGAACAATACATAGTAAAGACAAAACAAAAAACAAAAACCCGAGCCATGTAATTATATCCACCTCCCCCACCCTTGTCACACACAACCTTGAACTCACCAGCTTATGTTTCTACTCTATTGAAACTAAATTACTACTGATAACAGAAACGAGTGACATTCTGAACTTAAAAGTGTGGATCAGACCAAACTTAAATTAGTCTCTTCAACTCTCCATCCTCTCGAATCACAAGGTTACCCGATTTCAGCGGAGAGTTGTATAAAGCAAGAATACAGACACATTCTCTGCCGTAATGTGTATCTTACACATTCACTGAAGGGGGGAGAATTCCCCTCACAAATTCCAAGGCCCGCTGCAGACAGTCAAAAAAATTTCTCTCTCCATCATGATTGATCCGTAGACGTGCAGGGAAAAGCAAGCTGAATTCAATGCCCGCTACTCTCGGTTGAGCCTTAACCCGATTAAAGACCACCCTCTGCTTTGCGACCTCGGTGCTGACATCATGGTAGAAGTGTATACGCGTTCCTTTGTATGACACCTGTCCTTTTTCCCTTGCCAGACGGAGAACCATTTCCCTCGTCTGGTAGTGATGCATTCGTCTTCGTCTTCAGTGACTGTTTTGTTTGAAGCGTGCATTTTACGGGTAAGGACGTTTTTACCCTTGTTATGGCAAGCACTAGCAAGGCGTTTAAGAGATGTGTGCATCCGTGTCCACGTTATCTGACACCTGATGACTCACATGATCTTTGCGTCTTTTGTTTGGGCAAGGAGCACGCACGCGATGTTCTCGAGGGGGCAATCTGCGTGCACTGCAAGCATTTTTCTATGAAAAAGCTGCACTCTCTTCTGTCTCTCTTTCCGAGGAAAGAGGGGCAGCCATCTGGCTCCCGCGGTTCAGGACCCTCTGTTGCCGAGGCACGGGGAAAAATGAGCTCATGGGCTTTGCAGGAGGGTCTCGCCGACGAGTTAGAGAAGGGGATTTCCCTCTCGCGCTTGTCAGCCGCAAGTGAGGGCGGGCCGCTCGATGACGATGACGATGACGCGATTTCGCTGACGTCATCTGATCCAGCGGCTAGTGCTCTGCTGGCAGGAAGAGGAGATGTCTGAGGGTGAAGAAGTTTAGACTGAGCCCTCTCAATCATCCTGCCCTGCGTATGATGAGTTGTTGGAGGTTATGGAACGCGCCTCGGTGAGGCTTGACTTGCCGTGAAAGCGGGCCAGGTGGTGCCGCAGGGCCGTCTCAATGAGCGTTATCTTTCTGGAAAGCCGTTCTCCTCTCGTATTCATAGATTCCAGCATACTAGTTATGCTAATATTGAGAGGATGCGCGAGAGCGGCTATGAGCAGATGCCCCCCGTAGAAGAGACGCTAGCTAGCGATCTCTCTAAGGGTAAGACATCCTCTCTTGAGGTTCCTTCCTTGCCATCTAAGCCCCCTTCAGGATACATCTCGCTTGAATGGCAAGGCAGCTGCGCAGCACCACAAATTTAGCTCTTCGAGCCACTAAGCAGGCCGCCTCTGCTATGGGCAGGTCTATGGCGGCCATGGTGGTAACAGAGAGACATCTGTGGATGAACCTGGCAGATATTGGGAAGAAAGAGAAGGGCTTTCCTCTCGATGCTCCAGTTTCGCCTTCCAAACTTTTTTGGTACCTAAAGAACCGTCGAGTCGGTGGTTGAGAAGTTTAGGGAGGCGAAGGCACGTTCAGAGGTTTTTAAAACCTTCATTCCAAGAAGGACCAGGCCTGAGCCCGAACAGCACAGGAGTCCTGGCCCATCCCAATCTGAGGATCAGAGATGGGCATAGAAGGCTAGTGTCGCGACTCATGCCCCTCCCCGGCCTGCAGGTAGGGCTTCAGGGAGGCGCGGGTCAAAGAGAGGTAGGCAAGACCTGAGGGAGGTGGTCCGGACGAGGCATTCGCAACGCTCTCGCCAGGGTAAGAATTAAACATCCCTCCTTTCCTCAGGGGGCCTGTACATTTGCCCTCATCTTCCCCTCTCTAATTCCCCTGCAACCTCCATTCACTCCACCTCACATTTCAGTCCCCACACTGGATCTATAAGGTTTGGCTAGGTTCTATGTTCCATAGAACCTACCTTACTGATGATGTGGACCTGAGGCCACTTCATACTTCGCCTCTAGGTCTGTTCTTATGTGCGGGATCCATGGATGGGTGAGTACCAGGTCCCCAAGCCAGTACTGCAATCTAGGACCTGCGGGTCCCTTATTTCAGTTTGCATCTGGGGCACTTTCTGGACTGAAATCTAGCAATAGAAATGCTCCCCTTCCTGAGGACTTTTAAGTAGCAGTCTCCCTTAGCCTGTGATGCCTTCTGTTCAGCATCTCTCTGCCTGTAGGTCGAGCTAGCTTTGCTCCCCTCGCCTTGGAGGGTCATCTACGAGCATGCTGCTCCCTTCTGAGCGAATGAGTCCCCTCTCATGATGAGAGTAGAGTCTCCTCTCCCAGAGCTTTGTTACTTAACTACGTGCTCCCCTCACCTTAGAGGGTCACCTATGAGCATGCTGCTCCCTTCCGAGCTCTCCTTATTGGTCAAGCTACATTGCTGCTGTTCCCATCCGAGCTCTCCTTGCTGGTCGAGTTGGCATTGCTCTCCTCACTTCAGAGGGTTGCCTATGAGCATTCTGCTCCCTTCTGAGCGCCTGAGTTCCCTCTCATGCTGAGAGTTGAGTCTCCGCTCCCAGAGCTCTGTTATTCGGCTACTTCAGGTTGTCAGGCTTTCTTGCCTCCCTGTTAGGCTTTTCTCCTCGTTGGTGAGCTAGCATTGCTTTTCTCCTCGTTGGTGAGCTAGCATTGCTCTCCTCACTGTAGAGGGTCACCTAAGAGCGTGCTGCTCCCTACAGAGCTCTCCTTTTTGGTCGAGCTGGCATTGCTAGCCTCACTTTAGAGGGTCACCTATGAGCATGCTGCTCCCTTCTGAGCTCTCCTCATTGGTCGAGCTGGCATTGCTCCCCTCACTTAAGAGGGTCGCCAAGCTGGCATTGCTCCCCTCACTGTAGAGGGTCGCCTATGAGCATGCTGCTCCCTTCTGAGCGTCTGAGTTCCCTCTCATGCTGAGAGTTGAGTCTCCGCTCCCAGAGCTCCGTTATTCAGCAACCTCAGGTTGTCAGGCTTTTCTGCCTCCCTGTTAGGTTGCTCTTCTCGTTGGTTGAGCAAGCATTTGCTCCCCTCACTGTAGAGGGCAGAGTATGTGAGCGGAGTGGAGCGGAGAGAATTTGCGCTCCACGCTCAACGCATTTCATAATTACTCCGCTCAAGCTCCGCTCTGGGTGTACAATTCTCCACTCCTCGCTCGCTCCCCACTCCGCCCTTAATACGCCTCGCTCCGTTTTAGCTCCACTGTAAATTTGTATTATTATTTTTTTTTAAATAACACCAACCTCTGATCAGAAGATGCATGTACTGTAAAACGAATACGGAGTAGGCTACTAAGAGAAGAGCATCCACATACTTTATTATTGGAATTTTGAACAGCCCCAAACCAATAATATCCTTTAGCTCACTTTAAAACAAAGCAAAATAGGAATCACAAGGAATCTTTTGCCGTTGTAATCACCTCCCCACGATCGCGTTCTCCTTTGTCATCACTACCTTTTAAAATACATTTATATTTTTTCCCCTTCTTCACGGTAATATTTCAGAAACAATCTGAAGAGAAAACGCTAAAATAATAACTTTTATTCTGCGCTTAGATGACCGTTAGGGAAATCTGCGTGCATATAGTGATGCAAAAGTGTGTGAAATTCAATGTAGTATGCACTCAGTGGCAATATGAAGCACTGATCGGTGCCTCACTGTCTAGCAGACTGGCTTTTACCGTTTAGACGGATAAACACGACGGTGGAGCGTTTTTAAGATTTCCACTCTGGAGGGTGGTTTCACTTGTTTTGCGTTTTTAAGCCCTAAAAACGCTGTCGCCGTCTAAACGAAAGGCACATCTGATAAAATATTTTCTCGTGTAAACAGCAGGGCCTTATAAAATCGTCCATCATATGATGGAGTTGCACAGGTAGAAATCGTGAGGGGGTCAGTAAAAATATCATTAAAAGCATGTGTAAAATTAATTACATGATATATACTTTTTATAAATGTTTGTGAAAGTACTAGTAAAACAATACACATGCAAACAAATGCAAAATATGATTAGAAACATTTTGAGTCCCCCTCCGTTGCCTCACAGTGGTTTGGTCCTGAGCGATAGTGGAGCGTTTTTGGAGCGAGACAAAATCACAACGCTCCGACATTAAAAAAATCCGCTCCTCGCTCCCGGCAAAATCACGCAACTCCGCTCCTCGCTCCGCTCCCACTCCGCACCGCTCACATACTCTGGTAGAGGGTAACCTGTGAGCATGCTGCTCCCTTCTGAGCATCTAGTCAGGGTAAGCTAGCATTTGCTCCCCTCACTGTAGAGGGTCACCTATGAGCATGCCACTCCCTTCTGAGCGTCTGAGTTCCCTCTCTGCTGAGATTTAGGTTCTCCGCTCTTCAGAGCTCTGCCTAGAACGTATTTGCAGATCCATATTGAGGCAAGTGCACACGCTAGTCCATGTGCACTTCCTGAAAGCCACATTGTGGTAGGTCCGCAAGCCAAGTGTATTGCGGTCTTTCTAAAATCCTATACGGTATGGGTTATGCGCTGCGGCTTCGTGCCCATTCTTTGAGTTGGTTAGGCCCCGGTTTGACCTTGGGCCCCACTCTAACTACTCGACAGGGTTTCGCTACCAAGGATCTGTTGAGACAGTTTCTTTAGCAAGCTCTTACGGAGTAAGCAGTAGCCCCTGGGTCTGGTTGGTCGAGCTGATGTTGCTCCCCTAAATTTAGAAGGTCACCTATGAGCATGCTGCTCCCTTCCAAGCTCTCCTTGTTGGTCAAGCTGGCATTGCTCCCCTCACTGTAGAGGGTTACCTATGAGCATGCCGCTCCCTTCTGAGCGTCTGAGTTCCCTCTCATGCTGAGAGTTGAGTCTCCGCTCCCAGAGCTACGTTATTCAGCAACCTCAGGTTGTCAGGCTTTCTTGCCTCCCTGTTAGGTTGCTCTTCTCGTTGGTTGAGCAAGCATTTGCTCCCCTCACTGTAGAGGGTCACCTGTGAGCATGCTGCTCCCTTCTAAGCTCTCCTTTTCGGTCGAGCTGGCATTGCTCCCCTCATTATGGAGGGTCACCTATGAGCATGCCGCTCTCTTCTGAGCGTCTAGTCTGGGTAAGCTAGCATTTGCTCCCCTCACTATGGAGGGTCACCTATGAGCATGTTGCTCTCTTCTGAGCTCTCCTTTTCGGTTGAGCTGGCATTGCTCCCCTCACTATGAAGGGTCACCTATGAGCATGCCGCTCCCTTCTGAGTTCCCTCTCTGCTGAGATTTAGGTTCTGCGCTCTTCAGAGCTCTGCCTAGAACGTATTTACAGATCCATGTTATGGCAAGTGGACACGCTAATCCATGTACAATTTCTGAAAGCCACGTTGTGGTAGGTCCGCACGCCAAGTGTTTTGACGTCATAGGCTGTCGCCGGCCAACATTGGTGTTTTTGTATGTATGCTTCAGACACGGGTCACGCAGACGGCGTTCCTCATAGCGACCCCTAGAGGACGCAGTGTCTCGTTCCCTACTCTTAGGGAACCAAGGTTAAATACGTAACCTGAGACGTTTTTCATTGTCTTTCAACAATGCTGAGGACATAGACTCCAGGACAGTAACACGGCCATCTACGTCGGTAAGAGATTCTTCCACATCCTTTTTGATTTAATGATGATTTAAGCTCTGCAAGGATCTCCACTCTGAGCACGGCTACCTCAGATCTATTGCCGCCAAGGAGTTCTCTGATACCTCCCTGGTCCGAGACGGCACCATCCACGCTCTGCGAATCGCCAGCATCCGCAGTAATATCAACTGTTTTTTTAGTATTGTTTCACGGCATGTTGTATACTAAGGCTCGCAAATAATATTCTCAAACTACGTCACCAATAAGTGCTAAGTAAGCCATTAAATAATAGGAAATGCGCGGAGCAGAAAACTTTGTGACCTCTCATGCCGCCATCTTTTCACCACCCCGCTATTGTTCATCTTTGCCTAGTTTCCTACATGTAAACACAGCTTTGTGTACTATGGCTCTTTAGACAACATGTTAAATGCTCTTTTATTTGTCACTTTGGAAAAGCACATCTGTCTGCTGATAAATGTAAACAAGTCATGTTAAAACCATTTATTCACATAAAGCAATTTTGGTCATTATCTTTATCCCTTTAATAACAATATAATCTCTCTGTATATGACACTTTCTTCTGTGCAACAGATATTTTGAGAATTGTCTCAGTTGTTTTGTGTTCATACAATGGAAGTCAATGGGGCTCAGTGTTGTTTGGTTATCAACGTTCTTAAAAATATCTTCTTCCGTGTTCTTAAAAATATCTTCTTCCGTGTTCTTAAAAATATCTTCTTCCGTGTTCTTAAAAATATCTTCTTCCGTGTTCTTAAAAATATCTTCTTCCGTCTTGTGCAGAAGTCAGTCAGTCATGCAAGTTTGACATGAGGATGGATAAATGATTAAATAATTGTCACGTGTGGGTGAACTGTCCCTTTAAAGAATGAGGAAAACTTTGTTGTGCCTCAACTTAACCATTTCAGGGTATTTTTGGCTGTAACTTCCTGTAACATTATTTGTTCTTCAGACTTTCCTCTTCAAATTCAAAGTTATCAGCTGCATGAAATTGACCCGCATATGGTTTAATAGGTACAATACACAGTACAATTTGCACATTAAGCCACGTTGAGATCTCTATTTCTCTGGAATTGTACCATATAGGGCCTTGCAAATGTAGTTCCCAAGAGTTCTTTTTTTATGAATTGGAATCTAAAATGATATTGGATATCTTTAAGCTGGGGAAGGTTCCTTAAATTGGTTGATTTGACATGGCAGTACTCTAAAATACTATTAAATGCTTCTTATTTGTGGTCATTCTTTTGTCTGTGTTACAGAATCGAGACAGGTCATAAATTCAGCCAGGAGAAACCTGATTATGTTTCCAATCTAATTCTGAATGATTAGTTGAGATAAAGCCTCCTTTCTATGAATATAATTTAAATAAAGTAATAATGATAAAGTAAAGTGCTTTGACACAATCTGTATTGTAAAAGGTGCTATACAAATAAAGGTGACTTAAAGTGCTGCTCAAAGGAACAAAATAATGAAAATGTAGAAGTTAGCATGTAAAAGTTTCAGTGTCAGGCTGGTAGACACTTACAGTACTTTGTCCAAGGAAGGTTGAGAATGCAGTTAGGCAAGCATGCACTGATGTAAATGAAGCAGAACGCCGGTATGAGGAAGGTTAATTCATAACTCACTTTCCCCCATACAGGATTAACTGCATAAAATGTACAATGATGTACAAAATTAACCTTCCATAATGGGTTGCTGAGCCCATTTATTTGTCAGAGAGTAATTCATTTACGCTGTACAAGCGTAAGTTTTAAATAGAGGTATAGGCATATTTATTTAGTCATTTAGCAGACGCTTTTATCCAAAGCGACTTACAAATGAGGACATAAGAAGCAATCAAAACCAACAAAAGAGCAACAATGTGCAAGTGCTATTACAAGTCTTGGTTAGCCTAACGTCGCAGTACAGATCTTTTTTTTTTTTTTTTGATAAATAAAAAGACGACAGATAAAATAAAATTAGAATAGATAGATAGATAGATAGATAGATAGATAGATAGATAGATAGATAGATGGATGTTTGGGGGTCGTTTCATTGTTGCCCATCTAGTGCACCTGTTGTTAATTTCATTAACACAAAGCAGCTGAAACTGATTAACAACCCCTTCTGCTACTTAACTCACCAGATCAATATCACAGGAGTTTAATTGACTTGATGCTATACTCTGATTAAAAAGTGTTCCTTTAATTGTTTTATACCATGTATGTATGTATGTATGTATGTATGCATGTATGTATGTATGTATGTATGTATGCATTGTTTTATGGTGCTTAATTTAACCCCTTGTTTGGGTATTAAATATAGACACCTTCTACCTTATTTTGTTTATTCTCAGGTTAGGTAAAGTCAGTCGAATTCGTTCTAAACAGTAAGTATATAAATTTCCATACTTACAATCCAGTCGAAAGACTGCTCCGTGGTTTAGTTCAGCTCAATATTTTGTAAAACAGAGACTTAAGGCAGGCGAGCTTCTTATTTCCAATTATATGTATTTTTTATTAAATAAATGTTAATTAGTTTACATAAATGGTACTAATATATAAAATAAAAATAAAAGTAAATCTAAACCAAATAATTTACAAGCTTTCATCTTCATGAGGCGCAATGGCAAGGCATCTAACACTGGAGAGGCCGTCCTTGGTGAATCAGCGTCTGCCTGGACATCTTCATTCCAGCTCTTTTAAAGTCCATCAACTTTTGGACATCTTCAGAAAATCTCCTCCTGGAAACTCCCTAAAACTTGTTCATTGGTCATCTTCTCCTGGAAACCCCCTAGGACTTGGTTATAAAGCTTTTGTCTCTCCGTCCTCCTTCTACTGGACCGTTTCTTCATCGCTGTATCTTCTGTGTCTCGTCCTCAACACATAGACGGTAATGATTGCATTTTTCTTCTTTCTTTGGTAAAGCTTTTCTCTCTACTCTGCCATATGCTTAATAAATGCTTACAACATTCAGTGTGGTCTGTTTTTCTTTATAACCATCTTCTCAATAAATGACTTTACATCACCAATTGCAGTGTCTCTTTTTTATAAACCATTTTCTCAATAAATGACTTTACAAACAACAGTTGTGGTGTCTTTTCTTAATGACAATTTCTTAATAAACATGTTTATAAAAACAAGTCTCAGTGTCTTTTCTAATGAACCAGATTCAAGGGTTTCTTATAAAAACTCTTTACAGTGTTTTTCTTAACAATTTCTTATAAAAACCTTTACATTGTTTCCATATAATAAGGTTTCTTATAAAAAACCTTATAAAGTGTTTTCATATAATAAGGTTTCTTATAAAAACCTTATAAAGTGTTTTTCTTAATAATAAGGTTACTTATAAAAACCTTTACATTGTTTCCATATAATAAGGTTTCTTATAAAAACCTTATAAAGTGTTTTTCTTAATAATAAGGTTTCTTATAAAACCTTTACATTGACTACGTTTACATGCAGCCAATATCCGGGTTATGGTCGGGTTAAGGTCACTATTCGGGTTTCTGAAACATTCGGAATAACCCGTTTACATGCGTGAGCAGAGAGAGTTACTCCTGTATACATGGCATTTGTAATCAATTGGTAATATCCCGATGTAAACGGCGACGCACGGTTAGCGTCTGGACGTACGGGCAACCTTAAGACGCAATATGCGTCATTTCCGATTCTGCTTCCTGTATCCAAAGACAACAACAACAACAGCAGCACGCGGATAATGAATACCGGTAGTTCGGGGCAGATAGCGATCGCCTTTGTTTGCGCTTTGGCGCTGGTACTGATCCACCAGCAGCACTTGACACTACTGTGCCTCATGGTCTTCATTAATAGAAGGAGAGAAGGTGAGCAAGAAATGGGAAATGTAGCTGGAGCTGTGCCACACATATCCACGGTACCCGTTACCACCAGAGCCCCCCGGACACTTTGGATGAAGGTGCGCAGTCAGGACTGGTGGGAACGGGTTGTAATGATGGAGTTCACCGACACGGACTGGCGTGACAATTTTCGTATGTCACGTCAATCTTTTGTTAAACTTTGCCGTATGGTGGAGAGAGTGATGGAGCCCTGTGAAGTAACCATTCGCACACCAGTGCCTATACGCTGATTTCACGCAGCCGTTATTTTGAAATCGAAAGCGAGGCTCCGGTGGGAAGAAAACCGGAAGTGTCGCCTTTAATCATAGGAGAGTCGTGAATGCGATGGCGTATTGTTGTGTTTAATGATGTTGTGTCAATTCTAAAACTGTACATACATTTCTTTCATACTTTAGACTATATACAGTGAAATTTATTTATAAATAAAATAATTTTTTTATATATAATTCAGAGAGTAAAAAACGAAGCAGGAATGAACTATATACATATCCTATATTGAATATTATCTTCCAATAGTGTAAATCGCGGCAGCAGCTTCAGGTTGGTAGTCCAAGGCATTGTTGTTTATCTGTACTTCCGGGGTTCTTCCCACCGGAGCCTCACTTTCAAGTTCAAAATGGCGGCTGCGTGAAATCAGCGTATAGGGATGCGTGTTGCCATGGTGCTATACAAACTAGCAAGCTGCGCAGAGTACCGTGTGATCGCAAACCAATTCGGAGTGCACAAGAGCACCGTGAAGAAGATGGTGTATTTATTCTGCCACGGAATGGTCGACTCTGTCATCAAAACACTTATCAGAGTACCAACTTTGGAGGAGGCATGTGCCATCGCAGAAAGATTTGAACGGGCCCACTCCATTCCTCAAATCATAGGTAAAAATATTTCCTGCTCTTTTGTCTTGATAATTTCAGTGCAGTTTTCTGAGAGTAGGCTAAATGTGAACTGTACTATGTGTGTAGGCTACACTGCAGTGTGTAAACTTATTTTTATTTTATTTTTTATCATAGGCTGTGTGGATGGGAGTCACATCCCTTGTTTGCCTCCAAGTGATGGCTACAGGGACTTCATAAATAGGAAGGGATGGCCCTCCTATATCCTCCAGGGAGTCTGTGATGACAAATACTGGTAAGTGTTTTGCCATTCCCAGCTTTTATATTAAAGTTTATGATGATAATAATTGTATATAATGTTGACAGACATACTCCACTAAGCTATAATAGAACCCCTCCCTAGCGTTTATTGAATATTTTACGAAGTTTTTGAAATTACAGTTCAAGGAGGTCCACTGTTAAAAAGAAAAATAGAAGTTTAAAAAAAAATCACATACTTCATGTTCAAATAATTATGATGTCATTATTGACCTGAAAGAATTGGGATTATAATGTTTGCCATAATCAAGCAGCCCCAATTACACTTTGATTCACTGTGATAATTTTTCCATAGCTTCTGGAGTGTGAGCTGCAAAATGCCTGGTTCTGCGCATGACGCTAATGCACTCAGGCAGTCCCAGCTGTTCCAGAATGCCCACTCCTTCCCAAAGGTAGGTAATGCATGAAAAAAGCATTTGAAATCTTGTTTGGTTGTTAAATGTAAGAGGTATGTTATTAATTTTCTATTAATGTTATTAAACCAGAGTTTTAGATTTTATACTTGCGACAAAATTAAAATGTGTTATGACATCATTTCGGACACTAATATTTATATCTCAATGTCCCGTTTTAGAGAGCAGTGCAGATCGGGGGGCAGGATGTGGATTTCTTCCTGCTGGGAGATCCTGCTTACCCTCTGATGCCCTGGCTAATGAAGGGCTATCTGCAGTCTCCAAGACTGACACCACAGGAGGAATCCTTCAATGTGTATTTGAGTTCTGCTAGAACAAGTATTGAGATAGCATTTGGTCGACTGAAATCTCGTTTCCGTGTTCTGTTGAAGCGCAGTGATTTCCATTTCACATTTACGCCATACATGGTAGCAACATGTTGTGCTCTGCACAATTTTTGTGAGATGGAGAAGGAGCATGTGAATCCCAGATGGGCAGAGGAGGCAACATCTGCAGGAAGGCAGTTTCCACAGCCTGTGTCACAGGCCAATAGGGCCAATAACAGTGCAGCCACAGCCATCAGACAGGCACTAACGGATTACCTTGCTGCACATGTCCCACTCCGTAGGCGCTTATAGGAGAGCGCGAGAGAGTAAGATGAATGGGGGGTGATGGGAAGGAAGCGGATCTAAGGTTATGATTTGTTATTTGCATCGCATTGTTTTTTTCTAAGGTCTTTAAATGTTTATCTGCTCTCTGGAGTGTGAAACCAGCTTGAGTTTGTTGCTCCCTAATTATGAAAGACAGAGAAGAGGTATCTAAAAGTTGTGTTTACAATTTCTACTAGAAGTTCAGCACATGCAAGTTTTCAAGTAACTTTTATATATCATTTATTCAAAATAATTCATAAAGTAACAGCTTTGTTTGTTTTGTTTTTACAAATGTGGTAAAACTGAGGTTCAAATAAGGGTCAACTTTGTAGTAGCTTTAAACATATGGACCAAGTGTGGCACAAAGTGCCTCTGAAAATGTTTTGTAATAAATAAAAATTGTTTAAAAAAAGGTGCAAGGTGTAAATGTTTTACAAAAATACTTTCAAGTACATACTTCGCAATAACAGAACAAAACTGTCACATTAATCAAAGTGGTATAGATTAAAAGGTGGGACACTACAGTTAGAAGAATCTTGTAAAACCTTGGTCACCATTGTTGTCATCACGTTCAGGCTGAGGTGTTTGTGAGTAGGGGACATGATGTGGAGGAGCAGGGGGTTGCCTGTAATTGTCAAAATGGTTGTTGTAGGGGATGCGCATGCGCAGCGGACGGTGATGGCTGCTTAATATCGACGCTCCACCTCAGTGCCTATTTTTCGCCCTTTTTCAATCCCTACTAAGTTTGTGGCCGCGTTTCATGTAAATATCTCGATCTAGTGCTATTCTAGATGGCATCTAAAAGAGATATAATCCAGTCCCCGGCGAAGAAAAAGCAGAAAGATGACGATCGCCTTCATGACGCCATTGCCGAAATGCTCGATAATCAACTGAGCGCAATAAAGCAAAGCATGACGATGATTGTTCGCGAGGAAATATCGACGATCACAGCACGACTCGACTCGCTGGAAAAAGATGTCAAATCGTTCGGCAGTAGATGTGACAAGATGCAGGCAACGGTCCGGGATGTTAAAAGAGACTCGATTGCTAACAAGTCCTGTCTGGAGGAGCTCCAGGAGAAATTACTTCTTTACGAGGATAAATCCAGACAAAATAACCTAAGGTTGGTGGGCCTAAGGGAAGGAGCTGAAGGCGGGAATGCAATTCAGTTTTTGCAGACCCATATTCCCAAGTGGATTCCGGCTCTTAAAGGGAAGACGATAGAGATCGAACGCGCGCACCGTCTGTACGCGAATGAGGATTCCTCTAGGAATAGAGCGCGCACTTTAATTTTCAAGCTTCTTCGTTACAATGATCGGCAGACGATCCTACAGGGAGCCAGGAGTGCTTCACCTCTGAGTTTCGAAGGGGGTATCTTACGGTTCTTTCCTGACTTCAGCAAGGGAACGTCCCAAAAAAGGAAAGCTATGGCTGAAGGTCGGAAACGTCTCCAACTACTAGGGATCGAGTCATTCCTGCTCTACCCCGCGTCGGTTAAAGTACGTCACGGCCAGGAGCAACTGGTTTTCAAGACCCCTGCGGACCTGGAGCGGTACATCTCGTCTCTGAGCGCTGCCACCACGGAGATGGATACCACCGCGCTATTAGATATGCCGCTGCCTGAGGATTAAATTCGGCCTTGTTGCTTTTGTTTTTTAACATCCTAAGTAGGGATATAGTTTTGATTGCGCTGTGATGGACACTCAGGTGAGAGATGCTGATGTTTGAGTAACTGTTACCCTTACAGTCCGAGTGCATGGCCTCGAGTAGATTTATTTTCCAGGCAGATAAGAGGGTGCGGTTTTCCCCTCTGCAAGCTGCCGATAGTAAATTGTTCTTTGTGTTATTGTTGTTAACTAATATAGAACTACCAGGGTTTGCTGTTTTTGTTATTTTACTGGTTCATGGGGGTGAAATTATTAATGATACGTTATGTTATATGGCTAACCTACCATTGTCTTATGGGTAATTATATTGTGACAGAATGAGGGATTGTAATGTGATATCGTGGAATGTAAATGGTCTAAATTCTCCCATAAAAAGATCTAAATGCCTAGATTATTTGCACCGTAAACGAGCTGACATTGCATTAATACAAGAATCTCATCTCAAGGCTTCTGATGTTACTCGCTTTCAGAATAGACATTTTAAAATGATAGCTTTCTCTTCGCATAATAGTGCCTCAAGAGGAGTTATTATACTCCAGAACAGGAAATTCCCGTTTCTAATAGAGAAAATAGGAGGGGACGAAAACGGGCGGTTTACTTATGCTTCTGGCTCATGGAACAATTTAAAAATAGTTCTCTTCTCAGTATATTCCCCTAATATTTACGATGTAGACTTTTTCCCATCTCTTACTAAAGTATTTCTTAACTTTGTAGACTACAAACTGGTTGTAGGTATGGATGCTAATGCAGTTTGTAACCCCTTAATTGATAGATCCCTTGTCGCTGTCCATGGTGATCCGGCTTCGCAGTCATTAAACGAGCTCATTGTTGATAACAACTTATGTGATATTTGGAGAGTGAAAAATGGCAACTCTAGAGATTATACTTTTTACTCGGCGCGCCACAAATCATTTTCGAGATTAGATTACATCTTGATTTCTAAATCTCTTATCCAAGGAGTAAATCACATTGATATCCTACCTATCCTGATTTCAGATCACTCCGCTGTGATTTGTAATCTATCTCCTCCGATAATTCCCTTAAGCTCCAAAAGGTGGCGTATGAATACAACTTTCTTGCAAAATGAAGATTTTTTGTCCCAGTTACGTTCTAAATTATCTCTCTTTCTTCAAGAAAACTTAAGTTCATCTATTAATAAACAAACTACAGCTAGTTCAAAACGCAGCAGCTCGAGTTCTTACCAGAACCAGGAAGTATGACCATATTAGCCCGGTTCTGTCAAAACTGCATTGGCTCCCTATTAAACATCGCATCAATTTTAAAATATTGCTGATTACTTACAAAGCACTAAATGGTTTAGCTCCGCAGTACTTGAGCGAGCTCTTAACTCATTATAGTCCTTCACGTCTATTGCGATCTCAAAATTCCGGCCAGTTGATAATACCTAGAATATCTAAATCAACTGCTGGCGGTAGATCCTTTTCCTATTTAGCACCAAAACTCTGGAACAGTCTTCCTACCATTGTCCGGGAAGCAGACACACTCTGTCAGTTCAAAGCCAGATTAAAGACACATCTCTTTGACCTAGCTTTCACATAATACATTATAGACTTCTATAATTTAATGTTAGGCTGCATAGATTAGGTCAGCCGGAACCGGGAACACTTCCCATAAATCCTGATGTACTCGTTACATCATGAGAAGAATGGCATCTACGCTAATTTTAGTGTCTGTGTTTATCCCGAGGTTTTCCTGCAGCCTGCCGGATCCAGGCCGTATCCAGATCTGACGAAGGTCCTTCGCCTGGACCGACGACAACGCAGTGCTGAAGTGCCAACTAGTCTCTCCCTATGGAGGATCCCTCTACCACTCTACAGATAAGGCGTTGTCGGGAAAATTTGTTTCGCGTTCCTACCCCAAAGCAACAAAATAAAATAAAATTCTTTATCAAAATTTATAAGGAAAGACAAGTACTTTGTTTAGGCTTGGCTTGTAGGGAATTCCAAACCTGCGTATTTTCAAATGCACATAACTATAGAACCCATTCTTAATGCGCATGTGAACGCCATCAGCGTTTCTCACAGGTTCGCGTTTAAAGTCTGTGTAGAGGGAATGGTGTCGTCTTAGCGGCCCCTAACTTAATAACAAATGATCGTTGCGACGGAAGCAAATCAATCAAAACTAACTTTAGATGGAAAATAACTTAACTCTGCTATAAAGCCAAAACAATCTCTGTTACCTTAAATTATACGCTTATCTCTGTGAAGCTGCTTTGAAACAATCTACGTTGTTAAAAGCGCTATATAAATGAAGATGACTTGACTTGACTTTAGATCGTATTTAGATATAAAATGTATGACAAATAAGGCCGTGGTTAACTTTGATTGACAGCTTGATTGACAGCTGATAACGAGCATAGGCTGCGCCAAGGAGAATGACAACATAAGAAGCGCCATTTTTTAACACAGTTGAAATATAATACTACTGTTTCTGTATCATGAAATATAGTTTTAAGAGTTTTTCAGGCGAGAATGTAGTTGTTTAAAGCTCAAATCTGTGGTTTATTTATAAAGATTTATGAAAATTGTATCCAGGTTGTGAGATCCAGACGATCACCGGGCGCTCGGCGCTCATGTACCCCGCCTGGAACAGCCTTTCCTCGGCTAGTCGTTCGCCGCTGACTCTGGCGTCTCTGTAGTGGTTAAACATGAGATATTATTCGTCTTGTGTATATCTAACGGGCGATTTTTGGTCTCGTGAATCTATAATTTGTTCCCTGGCCAATCGTTTTGGCTGAGGGGAAGTTTCATAACTTTATAAGCTATTTAACTTTACCGTTGTATGGTTAGAGAGCGCTGACTTTGTATGTTTGACTGAATTGTTTGCTTTATTTGTATAGCTTCTTGTACCATTTACTTATACTTTTATAATGGCTAATATTGATAAAACTGAAATTTAACAAAAAGAGACTGGGTTGAGTTTTGTCATTTTAAATTTTAATACAACGAAGATGATCTGTAATGTTGTTATATGCAACATCTGTTGTTTAATACAAATGCACATATTGCCTGGACCATATTAAAATGTTTAATATTTTTATATTATATTTAAACGAAAAGAGGCAGGGTTGTGTTTTATATTTCGTTTTGTTATAAATAGGCAAACGTTATGTGCAGTTGAATATAATCAATACGCGTTGCCTGAACTACATTTGTGTGGCTATAATGTTTAAGATTTCTTTAAATGAAAACGAAAAGAGTTAGTATGGTGTTTTATAACATATTTCGTTGCCTAAAATATACATACAGAGATAACCGGAGTAGCAGAGCGAGCTGAGTGACGCGCGCTGTTCTGTACTTGGAATAACCGGACTCGCGTCCTTAACCCATATATGGATTGGCCAGAAGGTGGGCGGGGTTAGGATTTCCCAAGGCTGCGTCCGAAACCGCGTACTCAATGAGTAGGTACTTATTTTCAATGAGTACTTACTTAACGAGCGCTAAAAGAGTAGGTACTTTATAGCCAAATCTCGTTGAGTATGAATGCGAACCGGACATCTGCCATGTTGACGTTATCATGTGACCTACGACGCATTATCACCATAGAGATTATCACACGCGCAACAACTTAAAAGATTTGAACGACACGTTTAATTCATCTATCTGTAAATATTGATATTGATTAAACTTTCTCATTTTGAAGAAACTGCTGCCCATTTATTTTGTGAGTACATTTAGGGTTGATTAAAGTTCTTATATTTAACCCTACTAATGTGACCCACCGTTTTATCCTTACAATATTATTTATTTTTATTACGAAATCCCAAAATGGTCATCTCTTGAATGTTGTTAATTTCTTTATTTTATATCAAAACATTTTTATCCACAAGCAAAAGTGGCTAACTGCTTTATGTTTTCCTCTTTTTCTTGTTGAATTTAACTCTTGTTTCATCCCTCAGGCCTAGGCCTATAAATATATATATATTTTTAAATGCATTTTTAAATGTATTATAATGAATTATTTAAGAAAAAATATATTAAAATATTCAACCTTGTACTAGGTTATTTTTTCCTGTGTAAAAAATCTCATATTATGTATGCAAACCCATGATATATATATATATATATATATATATATATATATATATATATATATATATATATATATATATATACACCTCATAACATCAGTAACTCAACAGCCCTACCTAGAACGGGTTTCCTCAGCGTTTGTAATGTCTGCACAAAGGGCAGCTGTGTGAAGATTAGCCTTTGGTGAAAACTGTTGATTTTATACTCAAAAAAATTTAGGTATCATTAATATTAAAAATTAATATTACCCCAGAATGAATTGCATTGATATCCCACCCCAAAACATACAATAATAACAACGATAAATGCTGACCAATACTTAATTATATTACTTTTTACTGAAAATAGTAGTAAAAAGTATATAGTGAACATATCTACATTTGCATTCAAACAATTAAATAAAGCATTAATTAAATAATTATATTGTATTTACTGACAACGAGAAATATTAATAAATTAGTACAAGAATGAATGAAAGTCACCATCACACAATAAACAAATGCATATACAAGTCAACACATGAAACAAAGCTTTATTCAAACTACAATCATGTATGTGGGCTGAAGGCGCTGAGGTTGTTGCGTGTTGTGTTGTGCTTCACAATCTGAGGCAATAAGGGCAGGTGGAGTGATGGAGGGACTCATAAGGGCTGGTGGAGTGATGGAGGGACTCGTAAGGGCAGGTGGAGTGATGGAGGGACTCGTAAGGGCTGGTCTCGTAAGGGCAGGTGGAGTGATGGAGGGACTCGTAAGGGCTGGTCTCGTAAGGGCAGGTGGAGTGATGGAGGGACTCGTAAGGGCTGGTCTCGTAAGGGCAGGTGGAGTGATGGAGGGACTCGTAAGGGCTGGTCTCGTAAGGGCAGGTGGAGTGATGGAGGGACTCATGGCACCATCTCCAGGATTCAGCTCTGGGCTCCTCATCCTCAGCACTCACACCAGCCTGCTGACATTTCAGATTCTACAAAATGCACAAACATAACACAAAAGCAGTCATTTTAACCACACGATGTCATATGATTTCAGTATTATTTAGAAGACAAAACCACTTTTTTTCACAAACGCCGCCATCATCTTCCCTTGCAGGTCCTGCTCCACCACAAAAGCTGTGCAGCTAATGCACAGAAATCAAGAATCAGAAAAGTGCTGTAATAGCTCTGTTTGAAATTACAATAATTAGTTATTGTTATTAATTTCTGTGGTATACTCACTCAAAGCCTTTGATGGCAGCATTCAGCTTCATGAGCCTCTCCACCGGATAAAAACACATCTGTTCATCTGACCCTGTAACATCCAGACAAGATTCACATTACCTCTGTGATTTATGAGCTTGTTTTAACTTTTTATCCAATATAAATGTTCCTCAATTTATCAACAGTACTAATGGACAAATAAAATAGATAACTTATGTTTAGTTACTTTATAGATTTGTTCTACATAATAGCACACATTCATCACTCTGATGTCTATTTCATGTTGTGATGTGCTCTTCTGCAATACTTACTGAAGATTTTCCTGTCAGAAGTAAATAGACATTTAAAATAAGCGTCTTTAGGATGTATATGGTTTATGTAAATCCACTTTAGAGACGTAACTTACGTGTCCTTACTGGAGCTCGCCTGTTAGCTAACGTTATACATAATAAAACGTGTTTTTACAGCAAAATCACAGCTATACTACACTGTGTAACGTCTTTACACCTTCAACAATTCAACAGTTTACTCTACAGTAGTTCAACACATGCAATTTTAAGGACCCGTGCTTACTCACATTTGAAAGCACCCGCGTCGCTGATCTCTGCGATGTTTGATAATGACGTATCCTCTCGCGTGGCCTCCTGGGATAGAAAAGTATTCATCTTCGAGCTCTTCAAAATCTGGGTTGAAGCAGTAAGCCATCCGGGAACTTCTCGCCTACTCTATTTTGAGTACTGAGGTTTCGGACATACTACTCTGTTCACGTACTGTTTTCCCCTACTATATAGTAGGAAAGTAGGAATATTCGGACGCACTATAAGTATATGTACGCCCGAATCTCGCGATAATTAGTACGTCACTCTGGTAATTCTCGCCTACTCTTTTATGGATACTAAGGATTCGGACATACTTATTCGCTCGCCTACTGCTTTTTCCATACTATATAGTAGGGAAGTATGCGGTTTCGGACGCAGCCCATGATTTTCCAAGATGGCGCCGCCCATACCCCCCATAAACGGCTTCAAACCCGTTCTTCAGAAAGTCTATGGGTGACGTCACAGACGCTTTGTCCATATTTTTTACAGTCTATGATTAAAACATGTTATTTTGGCGTATTGATTACCATTTGTATAACCATGCAAATACCATGGTTAAACTATGGTTCTTGTAAAAGATACAATGAAACATTTTTTATTTAGATAGGCCAGCACGTACCCATGGGTACCAGAGTCATACTCAACAAGGTCTTCTTTCCCCGCTGATTCTACCAAGCCCGTTGCCTTGGCTGTGATTTTGCTAGATAGCAGGTAGGGACAGTGGGAATCTCATTCTTCCATTCATGCGCGTCACTAATTAGATGACGAGGCATTTGGCTAGTTACAGAAAGTTACTGAGTCTTCTAATAGACGCCATAGAGTCTTCTAATAGACGCTAGGACCTCAATACATTGCAGATGTGCTCCTACAGTAATCACATTCAAATCCAGACTCAAAACACATCTGTTTAGCTGTGCATTTACTGAATGAGCACTGTGCCGCTGTTTGTCCGACTGTTTGTACTGTACTGTATTTTATTTTATTTTTCTAAACTTTTAATTATTCTTATTTCTTTTTCTTATTTTAATTTCTTCTATGTAAAGCACTTTAAATTGCCATTGTGTACGAAATGTGCTATATAAATAAACTTGCCTTGCCTTGCCTAATAGTAACATTTCACATACAGAATGACTCAAGAAAGCCCAGGGTACAAACCTGGCTATCAAAGCGTCCCCACGGGCGCAAGTGGAACAGATACAAGGGTACATCACTACATAAGCATATCATAGTATATTAAAACAGTTAAAACACCATGTCCCTCTCATATACAGATCATAACACTTCAGGGACCCCATTATAACTATCAGGCAAATGTCCATTAGGTCTCTGCTTGTCAGACCCAGTACACGAATCCCTCTTCCAGATGGAAGAAGAAGAAGAAGAAGAAGAAGTTTTATTTATATAGCGCCTTTCCATAGCTCAAGGTCGCTTTACATTGTACATTACAATACATTTAAACCCCCACACATACAATCACATAGGATACAGATAGTCACATTATCCAAAATGCATGTTATATAGATATGTTTTTAACTGGGTCTTGAAAGTAGCCACAGATGAGGTATTACGTAGTGTAAGAGGTAGCGAATTCCACAATTTAGGAGCATTAACACTAAATGACCTTCCACCTGCAGTAGACAGCCGGAAACGAGGGATGGACAATAAACTCAATAAAGACAATAAAGATGGACCATACAGCAAACCTCTGCTTGATAGTATGAATGACAATTGTTGTATTGACTGGGAAGATGAGGTCCACTTTAACAGGGCTGATGTATTCATTGGAGAACCATATTTATCTACTTTCAGTCTCCACGACCCTTCAAATCTATTCCCAGCCACAACTGTGACATCAATTACAGTTAGTTTCCGCCCGTCATCAATGACAATATCGGGCTTGATAAAGGATGTCTTGGTCGGAATAGTTGGCTCAATCCACACCTCTGATGTTCCTCTCCTCAGCCTTTTCTCCAGCGCTCTCATCACTCGATTATGGCGTGCACACCATGCATCAAGCGTGACTTTGCATCTCTGTAGTATGTGGTTGAGTGTTTCTGCAGACCTACAAGCACCTCTACAGGCCATGTCCATTGTTTCATCTTGTTTTCCCCTAGCTTTCCTTGACTTTGTTGGGAGGATCCCTCCTCACAACTGAATCCCCCTCAGATGTAATCTTGGGAAGACTCTCTCTGGTTGTTCTAGCCAGCGATGGCTGGCCCTATCAACATCTTAATGGGCCAATTCCCGGCCATCAACTGATTGAATTAATAGCTGCGCCCATTGACTTTTAGCCTCCGCTCCCGAGGAAACCGCCATTCCCCCAGTCCTGCTGGGCATATTGATTTTCCACATCATCTTCTTAAATGATGCTTGGCCCATCAACGCACGATACAAAGGATTCCCGCTTGACAGCAGTTTCTCAAAGCGTGCCCCCTGCATCCTTTCCTTTGCTGTTCTCCTGGATACCTGAGAGTCCAGGATTTCTCTTTTCATTTTCGTTTTCTGTCGCCAGCAAAATATCCCCAGCAGGGTAATTATCCCTACCGGGGGGTGGTCCGGATCTTAGCTTGGACAAATTGTCTTCCCAGCGGGCGCCACGAGGAGGCCTCCGGACCGTGTAACTATTCCTTTAACCTCAGTCATAGTTACTCCCACCGTTTACCCGCGCTTCATTGAATTTCTTCACTTTGACATTCAGAGCACTGGGCAGAAATCACATCGCATCAACACCCGCCGCGGGCCTTCGCGGTGCTTTGTTTTAATTAAACAGTCGGATTCCCCTGGTCCGCACCAGTTCTAAGCCGGCTGCTAGGCGTCGGCCGAGGCAGCGCGCCGGGTGGGCCCCGTGCCTAGATGACCCCCTGCGAAGGAAGACACCCAGACGGAGGTCCCGAAGCAAGCCGTAGCTGCGGAGATCCGCTATAAGGGCCAGGCGCACGTCCAGAGTCGCCACCGCACACTGTGGTGCTTCCCCCCCGCGGAGAGCCCGCCTCAGCGACCATGCCAGTCAGCCCCCCCAAGGGAGAATGCCGAGGGAGAGGGACCAAGCACACCCAGCCACACCGACACCTCGGACGGCAGGGCTTGCAGGGTCCAATCTTGGACCTGCATGTCTTGAATCGGTCCTTTCACAGGCTGCCGTTCAAGATGCTTACACAGAAACTCATCTTCAGGTACATCCGTCCCCAAGATTGGTTTGCATACTTTCATGTTTCGATTCTCCCTAGACAACGACCCTTTCTACGTTTCGCGTTCGAGGGGTGGGCATATTAGTACGAGGTCCTATTCTTTGGGCTGTCTCTTTCACCCCCTGTCTTTACGAAAGTCACGAAGGCTGCCATTGCTCCCATGAGAGAGCGTGGTGTTCTCTTCAACTGTCAACTATCTTGATGAATGGCTCATACTGGCCCAGTCGAGAGAGTGGTTGTGCAAACACAGGGATACGATACTCAGTCACCTCAGGTCTGTGGACAGTGCCTGAGTTGCATTAGCATATCAATTGCCTCAAATTTTTAACAGTACGTCTTGCACTAGGCCAGCTCAAGTCGCTGCTATGAGGCAAGCACATACTGATCCATACGGACAGCACTGCGGCCGATGCGTACATCAACCATAAGGTGGTCTACACTCCCGCCTACGCAAGTATGCATTTCCCCAGTGAGCCTTTCTTGCTCAGACACTGTGCAAAGTCAGGGAGGTGGAGGACGGAGGATGGAGATCTTGCTAGTTGCGCTTACTGTTCCAACTTGACCTGGTTCCCAGAACTGATGCTCCTCACGACAGCACGTCCTTGGCCCACTCCTCTGAGGAAGGACCTGTCCCTCCTCCCTGAAGGCTTTGGGGTAGGGAGTCAGTTTTTTTTTTCGGAAACCAGGATGATCAGCCTCAAACGTTCTCAGGTCCAGACGAATCACACGCGGAATCCCACTATCCTGCATTAGCTTGTTGCGGAAATTATCTATTTAGTGGTGAGACTGCAATGAAAACCAAACCCACTTCTCTTTGAAGTACTTTATTCACATACAGAGGGCCATTCACATACAGACATCAGAGTTTTCTGCTGCGTAGGGCAACCCCGCCTGTGCGGGCTGCCTTTTTATACATCACTTACACCTCACTCTGCTGTTTTCCTATTATGTTAACTCAGAAAGAAGATCTATACCATATAAATACTTTTTATTGTCTTATTCTCTTGACCCAGAGAAAGAGGGATTGTTTCTAAGAAATGGCAGGATGTCGAGTAGACATGCAACACCTCACATTTGGACACAGTACACAGCAATTTTCTACTAAACTATTGTCTGTTGTCATGCAAGCACATACATTACATGAAGTAAAATTAATTGCCATAACACGGGTCATCCTGTGGCTCCCTCGTACAGACCTCTGGAAACTCCATGGATGGGACGCGGAGGTTCTAGGTGACCTACCCCCTTTGGTGGTAGACACAATCACTTCCGCTAAAACCCCCTCTATGAGGCGCCTCTATGCATTGAAATGGAACTTGCTCGATCAGAGCAGTGCTTTCCTTCCTGCAAGATGGGTTGGAGTGAAGGCTGTCTCCCTCCACCCTTAATGTGTATGTTGCTGTATGTGTATGTTGGTGTATGTAAAAACGCGCATATCTATGGACTGAACATGTGATGCGCATGTGCGTGACGTTGGTGTTTGTGCAGAGGTTGCGTAGGTTTGCACAGAGATAACTGATAATCGTTTGCACCTTGGAACCTATTTCCGGGAGTGCGTTCTCGAGACACCAGGCACTGTTTTGTGCGGATGGGCGGCCGGAGAGCATTGAGGGTTTTCTGTTAGAACGGTGTTGTGTTAGCGGACCCTAAGTTAATAACTAATGATCTTTGCAACGGAAGTGAATCAATCAGTCAAAACTAACTTTAGCTGGACAATAACTTTATCCTAGAGCTGCTGTAAAGCCAAAAGCCAAAAGCCAAAACAATCTCTGTTACTGTAATTTCCTATTATCATTGTAAAGCTACTTTGAAACAATTCATATTGTTAAAGGCGCTATATAAATGAATGTGACTTGACTTGACTTAAGTAGGCGCTTTTATATATTTGACGTCGTCTTGTCAGTCAGCTCGCCTCACTCTCATGATAAATAAAATCGGACTCTTGTTCGGTTCACATTGGGCAGACACATTCAGTTTTTAATTGTAGTGTCTGTTCTCTAAATTATTTTTATTACTATAAAAAATCAAAACTGGTGGGGGGCGGTGTCGTGGTGGGCAAGTGATGTAACCGGTGTTGTGGCTGAACACCGGTAACAGCGGCAACACCAACTATCGCAGCAAGCTTACGGACAGGAAATCTAAACATTTGCATATCATCCATCAACCTTAAATATGGCTTATCATTTAAAACATGTAAGTAGTAGCAACTTTACATGGCCGCTCACTCTCACATTAACCTAGATTAATGTGCGCTAGCATATTATTAGGCACATATCCAAGTGTTTGTGTGGAGTGTGTGTAATGACTTTAGCTCAAAGGGGAAATGTTAATAATAATCCATAATTACCAATTATGATTAATTATTCATATTTGGGTCAGTTAATTAGATTAACTTTGAGGTAAGCCAAATTACTATTACAATCAATTAATCAGTTCCAACGAACTCTTTGATTATTCATTTATTCTAAGAAAAGCGTATCTTTCATGGTCACTGAAAAATAATTATTCCTTAGCATGTACAGCAATCAGAGCATGTAACAAGATCAAGATCGTAAAAGGGACTTTGTATGCAAGCAGAGAATCAGAAACCAAATGCATAATTGTGCACAAGTTAATAACTAAACTAAACAAACAAACAAACATACATACATACATTCATCCATACATACATGCATAGGTAAAGTGGTGAGTGTTATGGAACCGGAAGCAGGAAATAGAACTATGGAAAAGATCTATTTAAGTATGAAAACAACCATCAGCTGATCATTTTCAGAGCACCTCATTAAATCAGTGTTCATTTTGGCAGCCATTTTTGATTTAGTCTTAGTTTTCATCTTGAGACGAAAATACTTATTGGTCTTAGTCACATTTTAGTCATTTTGTCTTTCATAGTTTTAGTCTAGTTTTAGTTGACGAAAAGTCATTGCATTTTTTGTCAACTTTTAGTCAAACTGCAGTTACCGACATTAATTTTGGTAGCTATTTATATGTAGTCTTTAGACAAAAAATGTCCTAAATTTTTTATCTCTAGGCCAATTCAGTTAAGCTTATGAGAAATGTAAATTAAGGTAACAGGCTGTATTGACATTGCACTCTTTAGCAGTAGCACTTGTGCAATTCTACATACCCCTTTTCCTTAGTTCAGTGGTTTTTAGAGTGCCCTACCCTCTGGTACCCCCTCTCTTCCACTTAGACTGCAGTCACACTTTTTCCATTAAGGGACAATATATATATATATTTTTTTTTAATTAAACCGTGTTCAATAAATATGCAATGATGGTAAAAACGAAGTGATACCGGTACTTTTCAAATATTAAATTAAAGCCAGTAGTAAGTCACTGTCTTTATGAGTGAGTCATGGAGTCATTCATTCATTCATTCAGTAAGGAAGCAAGCTGCTATTTTTATGAACGGGTCATTGAATCTCACGATTCGTTCAAAGCCACAGATTCGCTCACGAATCACCGCTGTGTGCTGCAGTTCTGCTGTGGCTTTCGTTGCAAAATAGAGCAATAAGCCTACTGACTATACTGTTTTAAATGTAGTACATTATTTAATGTTACCCTTCTGTTTGTTGAACTGTTGTATAAAATCAATGTCACATTTGAAATAGTGTGGACATTCAGGAAACATTGCATTCTTGCTCGTATAATATGATCAACATTAAAAACACTGCTGGATATCAGCCTATATTTTGATCGCAGATTTAGTAGCACAGATAGCGCAAACGGCTCGTGGCAGAACACGGACCGACTGAATGACACTTTAAATGAAGATCGCTAAACTCCAGCTTACTCATCTGTGTTTTCAGATCATCCGCGGCTCTTCAGCAGTGTAGAGAGCGCACGCGCATGGTTGCCAGATACTATTGAAAAGACCGGGTAGAAAACGTGTTCTTTTAACAGAAAAGCTCTGATTGGGGGTTTAATTATTAAAATCTGGCAACGCTCGTAAAAAACAGTCAATGTGTTGTCGTCTCCTTTATTTGACACAAACAAGTGGTTTTGGTTAAGTTTAAAAAATGTTTAAACACATTTCAGTCTCGTCTTTTTTCGTCAACGATATTGCATGTGTTGATATAGTCACAGTTATCGTTTAATGACGTGGGTGTCGTCTCTCATCGTCTCGTCTTAGTCAGGGGAAAAAAGGTCGTCAACGAACATTTTTCGTCATAGTTTTCGTTAACGAAATTAACACTGCATTAAATTGATACTTGCATAGTTTGTGTGCGCGGATAATTCTTGAAGTGGTTGAAAATTGAGGTCGTTGATGAGTCTGTGAGTGTCAAAGGTCATGGTGCAAGTTGCCATCGTTTTCTTCTCTGCTTGATGGAGAAGATGATGATGAGCTTGCATGGTGGCTTCGAGCACATGGCTGTTGTGAGTCGAAGCCTGCGGCCCTGGCCTGCTGAGGACACGCTGGATGGCATGGCATCCTGAAGTGCCGAGAAGGCCAGGAGTTGATCGTTGCCCATTCCGCGGTGGTAAAGTAGCAGTTTTCTGGATTGAAGAACAGTCTGACTCCCTTTGGGAGTATGGCAGCATGGCAGACGGCATCAGGCCTGTTGGGCCCAGGGCCCGGGGTCCCCCCCAGTATCAGCAGAAGCAGTGTTGTAGCCGGATGAGACGAGCGAAGAAGGAGAAGGAGGCAGAGCTAACGGAACGGCCTTTTAAAGCTTGACAAAAGACACACCTTGTAGGCTGGCCCACCCAATGAGAAGGGTGGAATTTCTGGCGGGAGTTTCCTCTGTGACGAAGATTTATGAGCCTTTGTCTTAAGCGTGCTCACTCGGAACTGGCATGCTGAATTGGGGTTTGATGACGAAACTAAGAAAGATTCTTGTAATACTAATATGTTGCACAGCTATCGGCATATCATGTACACAATCATTTCGATCTTCAAAGTACCAATTTAATTGATTGATTGAACTTTATTGTCCAGTCTGTTTTCACAGAGCGGAAATTTTTCTTTGACACTGTAACATACATTCACTGCTTAAAAAACACATCACACATCAACAGCACAAATACAAAAAATTATATAGTTAAACACTGTAAGAAAGAAAAATTAAAAATATTAACAGCCGTTCTATTGTTTCAATTAAAACACTGTACGATTTAAGATAATCACTGCCATAGACCCCTTCAATGTTTGTAAACATCGAACGCCTAGGTTGGGTGCGCGCGCAGCATGGGGTCAGAAAAATGGTGCGGCTAATAGACCGGCATATTGTGTCAAGGGTATATGCACTGTCTTTGCCATCACAGGAACGGGAACAGAACCATAATAAACTTGTTTTAGCTAATGGCGATTGTCTGCCTGATTAGAGTCCTGCACGGGTTCGGATGGTTGACCTGCAAATTTTGCTCAAACGGGTGAAAAATATCCAACTGTGTCGGTTCGGACACGGGGGAAACACGGGTTTAAAACAATCACATGCAAACGTAAAATAATATTCATATTTTTAGGAACACGTCTACAAAAATATTCGTGTTGGATAGCCGCAAATGTGGAACTTCATCGCCGAGGAACCACGCAGATAACTGTGGTAACAAACCAAGCAGTTCTGTCGAACAGTATTTTTTCAAATTTAACACTATTAAGTATGTGTATTTTTTATATAATAAACGGGCAGACTGGGACAATGCTACGATCAAAGATGCTCGTGTTTGTAGTGTTATTGACAGTTATTGTGACAACTATTGTGACAACAACGGTATAGTTAAGCCCTGGTAAGTAAACAAATGTTTTCTGTAAACTGTAGACGGGTTTATTAGGTGAAGTTCGATATCTGGCATTAATTGTGACCTGTGTCATGCTACTTAGCAGATAGCAGTATCTATCTGAACCATAGACTGTAAAAAAATAGATCTGAACGTTTTTTTAAACGGATGAGATCCTGCAGGAATCCTGAAAAACTTGACTCCACAACTGGTGTGATTTTCACAGTCCACGACGCAACAAGTAGGCATTTTTTCTTAACGAGAAATTCTCTGGTTAACACACAATTCAATGGGATGGAATGAACTTTCTGACCCCGACATGCGCACTGCGAACTTAGAATTTTCCTGTGACGTCGACCGTGAAGGGGTCTATTGGAAGAAAAGATCTTTTATAGACATTTTTTCTAGCCAAGGGAATTTTTAGTCTACGTCCAGATGGGAGCAATTCAAAAGCAAAGTGAAGAGGGTGTGTGTTATCTTTAAAAATCGCAATTGCGACTTCCGGAAATGGCGCCGACACGTGCAGCAGCCTAATGTAAGTGCTCCCAGACGGTCTGGCGTTAATCCCCCATTATATACTTCTTATCAAACAACAAATTTAATTAAATAACATGGAGGGGGACAAAGCAAAAAAGGCTAGGCTTAAATCACAACCAAAACCTGAAAAGGCGGAAAAAACAGTGGAAGAGATAGCTGACGGTCCCGCTGATAACCTGTCAGCTAGTATCGCTGCGATACACGCTGACATTAAAGCCTTTCGTGTGGATATTAAAACTGAACTGGCGGCCTTTCGAGATTCTATTGCGAAAGACATGAAAGAAGAATTGTGCAATCTTAAACAAGAAGTCAAGCAAAAAGTGAATGAGCTAGTCACGGACCTAAACGCCACAGCAGAGCGGATCGACGAGGCCGAACAGCGAGTGGCAGATTTAGAGGAAAACAATGCTGAGCTGAAAGAGGTCCTGGGTCAAAGCATCCAAATACAAGATAACCTACAGGAGAGACTGTTAGATCTTGAAACACGCTCGCGCAGAAATAACATCCGTATTTTCGGAATACCGGAAGGATGCGAAGGGAATAATGTCCAAGAATTTGTCGAATCTATCATTAAAACGGAGCTAGCACTTGGCGACCTGGACCTCAAAATCCAACGATGTCACAGAGCACTCGGACCCAAGCCCCCCACGGATGCGTATCCGAGATCGGTGGTGGTATTCTTCCTGGAATATAAGACAAAAGATTTGGTTCTTCGTTCTGCGTGGAAGAAGAAAGAGGTGAATTGCAATGAGAAAAGAATTTTCTTTGACCACGATTATCCACCGGAGATCCAGCAGAAAAGAAGGGCATTCGCACCGATCAGGAAGATTCTTAAAGGGAAAGGAATCAAGTTCCAAACGCCACCACCTGCAAAGCTGAAAGTCTTTCTGGAGAACGGCCCGGTTACATACAATACGATGATGGATGCAATGAAAGACTTAAAAGAAAAGGGCCTGATAAACACCGAAGAGGCTGCTGGAATGGGCCCTCCTGAAAAAACAATGCAGAGATCGTGGGAAAAAGTGGACGCGACATCAAAGAAAAATAAAGAAACGCATCGAGCAAAGATCCGGGAGAAACTGCGCGGGTTTCAAAGAGATAACTCAAGCTCTATCTGAATGATTGGATTTAATTTGTTAAGATTTCGCAAGACTCAGAATACTGGATGAATAATGGACATATAACGTTAGGTCGACAAGAAGACTATAATTTCCTAGAATAAAACAGTTTATAGGCCTATAAGAAAAAAACAAAAAAAAACAAGGACTTAATTTATAAACCTAGCCGAAAACACAAGAATATAAGACCAGTCATTATGGGTGCTGAAAAGATAACACATTTTGTGCAATTTGCACAACAGAGAGGGGCCCTTTAGAGAAAGAAGGCCTACCCCTCACATGTGGAAGTTAAGAAAAACTTCAAGTTTGGAGGTCAGTTCTTTTTTGTTCTTTGTGTGGTTCAATATGTTCACTGTTTTGAATTGTATGTTTTGGTCACCTCAATTCCTACAACTTTTTTTGCTTAGATTACATGCTGAGACAGGAATATAAGGTAGTTACCTTGAATGTTAATGGGTTATTAAGTCCAATTAAAAGAAATAAACTTATTACTAAAATGAAAAGAGAAAATCAACAAATAATCTTTTGGCAGGAGACCCATCTTTCTGACACAGAACACAAGAAACTGGGGAAAATGGGATTTAGAGTATATTTCTCTTCATACAATAATGGCCGTAAACGAGGAGTAGCAACATTAATCTCAAACAAGGTTAATTTTCAGTTGCTTTCTGAGATTATTGATAAAGAAGGGCGATATATTGTTATAAAAGGGACTATTGACCAAAATGAAGTTACATTAGTAAATGTGTATAGACCACCTGGAGAAGACAAATTATTCCTCAAAAAAGTATTTAATATTATAGCAGTGGAGACATCTGGGACACTTATTTGCGGGGGAGATTGGAATTTGCAACTTCAACCTAAGCTTGACTCTTCTTACTCCAAGCGAATTAGTCAAGAAGCTAGACAAATGAGAAATATTATGCAAGAAGTTCCCACTCTAGAATTGATTATTTTTTTATGTTTGGCTCAGAAAGACATAGAGTCAAGGACTGCAAAATAGGGACAAGGGACATCTCAGATCATTCGGGAGTGTACCTAACGGTGCTCATGGAGAGTAGAACTAAGAACACATTCTGGCGGCTCAATGCAAACCATTTAAAGGATCAGGCATGTCAAGAATATATTCAGAAAGAACTCTCAGAATATTTAACACATAATGATAATGGAGAGGTATCACCCTGTGTCCTATGGGATGCCGCTAAGGCGGTTATGAGAGGAAAACTTATAATGTGGGCCTCACAAAAAAAAAAGGAAAAACAGAAATATTTTAAATATTTGAACACAAAACTTAAAGAATTAGAGACTAAACATGGTAAGAAAAGTGACCCAACTATTTTGAAAAAGATAAAAGAGGTGAAATCCGAGCTTAATAAGATTTATGATGAGCAAGAACAATTAAAACTGAAATTTGTAAGGCAGAGATTTTATGAAAATGGTCCAAAAGCAAAAAAACTTTTGGCTTGGAGAATAAAGAAACAGCAGGCAGAGAGAAACATATTTAAAATTAGAGATCCCAAGTCCAAAAAGGTATGTCATAAACTGGAAGAAATACAACAAGCTTTTAAAAGATATTATGAGGAATTATACACTCAAAAAAGGGATATCCAGACTGGAAGCATACAGAGTTTTTTGTACAAGTTAGATTTACCATCGATTGGATCAACACAAAATAAAGTCTTAACTCAAAATATAACTATAGAGGAAATAAACAAAGCTATATCAAAACTTAAAACAAATAAAGTATCAGGAATGGACGGTTTTCCGGCAGAGTGGTATAAAACATTTAGGGAACAATTGATGCCAATGATTCATGGATGTTTTAACCACACCTTACAGGAAGGTGATGCCCCTAGATCCTGGAAGGAGGCCGTAATATCTGTAATTCCAAAGGAAGGAAAAGACCGGATGGAATGTAGCTCGTATAGACCTATCTCAGTTCTAAATATTGACTACAGACTTTATGCATCCATAATAGCTAAACGATTAGAACACATTCTCCCAGACTTAATAGATACGGACCAAACAGGTTTTGTAAAACAAAGACAGACATATGATAATATATGGCGAACCTTACATGTAATTGATAAAATACGTCAGAATAAAATAAGTGCCCTCATAATTAGTTTAGATGCAGAAAAGGCATTCGATTCAGTAAGTTGGGAATTCTTATATTTAGTCTTGCAACGATTTGGGTTTAAAAATGACTCAATAAAAATTATTAAATCCTTATATTCAACCCCTACAGCAAAAATTAAAATTAATGGTGAGGTCTCTGATTATTTTAACTTAGAAAGAGGATGCCGACAAGGGTGTCCATTAAGCCCCGCCCTGTTTGCTTTGTTTATTGAGCCATTGGCACAACTAATCAGAGATGACAGAGAGATTAAAGGAGTGATAGTAAAGGATATAGAGCACAAGATATGTTTGTATGCTGATGATGTGTTGTTATTTCTCACATCCCCTGAGATCAGCCTTCCCAAAGTGATGTATTCCCTTGAAAAATTTGGATCATACTCAGGATACAAACTAAATGTACATAAAACCCAAACTCTCTCATGCAATTATAATCCGAGTAATAAAATACGTAATGAATACACATTTAAATGGAATACATCCTCTATTAGATATCTTGGAGTTCAAATTCCGGCTGATTTATCAATTATTTATAAACTGAATTTCGACTCTATCACAGAAAACATAAAGACAGACTTGAACAGATGGAGTCTCCTACCCTTAGATCTATATAATCGAATAGAGATTATAAAGATGATTATTTTGCCACGAATACTTTTTCTTTTTCAAGCCTTGCCAGTGGACATTCCAAAAAAGCAATTTGATGAATGGAAAAAAATTATATCACGCTTCATTTGGAAAAGTGGGCGACCTAGAGTGAGATTTAACACTCTACAACTTCCTAGAGAACAGGGTGGAAGAGGTCTGCCATCGTTAGATGATTATTATAAAGCAGCACAGATAAGACACTTGGTTTGCTGGTGTAATGATGAATACTGCGCAAAGTGGAAAGAATTTGAACAGTCACAATTTGAATTACCCCTTCAAGCGTTATTAGGAGATAGAAAGTATCAGCAGACACAATTACATAATTTGAACTGCTGGACAAGGACCCCCTTGGAAATATGGTATAAAGAATTAAAAAACCCTAAAATGGAAAGACAGGGAAGAATATTAAGATGGGTGGAGCATGACTTACAATTTAGACCAGCAAAACTGGATCTGAGATTTAAACAATGGAGTATAAAAGGTATAACATCCTTCTGCTTAATCTCTTCTGGGAATGGAATAGAGAGCTTTCAACAACTTTCCCAGAAATACTACTTAGATAAACAAGATTTTTTCAGATATCTTCAAGTTAGAGATTACTTCAACAAGAATATAAAGAATGTGGAAGAAGATGGTCCCACAATAGTGCAAATATTTATAGATGCATATAAAAAAAAGTTAAATAAGAAAGTAGTATCAAGAATTTATTCCTGTTTAATGTCAGCAAAAAATTACTCTACAACTTATGTGAAACAAAAGTGGGAAAAGGAAGCCAATATAAGTATTACAGGAGAAGAATGGCTAACTATGTGTAAAACGCAAATGAATACAACAAGTTCAGATTCATGGAGGGAATTTGTCTGGAAAAATACCATAAGATTTTTTATAACCCCCAAACTAAAGTATCAACAATCTGGGAATCCAAAAACTGGTGAATGCTGGAGAAAATGTGGAAATGTACTGGCAGACCATTTTCACATCTTTTGGGATTGTAACAAAATTCATACTTATTGGCAGGATTTAAATAGAGAAATGAATGCAATAATGGGGATGAATCTGGAATGTGACTTTAAAACTATGTACTTGGGCATCATCCCTTTAGATATGACAAAAGAGGATACTTATCTTTCTAATATACTACTAGCAGCCAGTAAGAAAGCCATTACAAGGAAATGGCTCAAAGAAGATCCCCCATCAATGTTTGAATGGCAAGAGATTGTAACGGATGTGTACAATATGGAATCTCTGACTTTTTTGTTAAGAAAACAAACTGAAAGTATGGTATCACATTGGCAGAAATGGTTGAAAAGAGATGAAAATCATTTTTGACTTCTAACGAATGGATAGAGTTGGCAGTTTAACCCTTAACAAAACAGTATTGCAGAATTTGAGTGAATCATGTGATCTGGAATATAATATAAGTTCTCTTCTTGGTGACCAGTGTATGTCCATGTATGTGTATATGTACTCAGTAGAGATGTGCACTTGTATTATAAATGTTTGTTGATGTTGTTCTATCTGTTTGAAAAAAAAGTAGAAAAATAAAGTAAAAAAAAAAAAAAAAAAAATCGCAATTGCCATTTTACCCATAAAATGATCGAACAAGCTCTGAAGTGGCTGTTGTTTTTGTCCAGTAATCTTATTTGCTTGATTAATTATTTGTGAGAGTTTGTTCTTTTGTTTTAATGTTAGATTGCCGTTCCATGAAACAATATTATATGTGAGAATACTCTCAATCATTGATCGACATAACATAGTTAGGGTCTGCTGACTAATATTGAAGCTTCTCAGTTTCCTAAGGAGACCCAAACGTTGTCGTGCTTTTTTATGAATGTACTCCACATTACTTTCAAAAATAAGTTTCTCATCTATAATTGTACCCAAGTATTTAAAATTCGAGACCTGCTCTACAGTTTCTTCCTTTATGACAACTGGTTTATATTCAGGTGCGGTATCTACTCTTCTCGATTGATTTCTCAAACATAGCTCTTTTGTCTTTTCAATATTAAGATGTAAAAAACTACTCTCAAACCAACAGATAATACTGTCAATGTACTCAAAATATGAGGTGCAGTTCATTTCTTTCTGACATGAGACCAATGCCATATCATCGGCATATTTTATAAGGGTAAGGTTATCGTCATTGCACTTCAGTTCATTTATGTATACGGAAAAAAGTATTGGAGACAGTACACATCCCTGCGGTACCCCAGTATCTAAAACCAAGCAATCCGACATAACATTATTATTAACACAAACTCGCTGAGGGCGACCTTTTAAAAACTCAATCCATGAAATCATCCAACTACTAGCACCTAACTCATAGAGGCGCTTTAAAAGAAGATGAGGTTGGACAGTATTAAAAGCGGATGAGAAATCCATGAAGAGTATTCGAACATAGGAATTTGAGGTATCTAGATGATTTTGAACCTTATTTAAAAGAGTGAGAGAGGCATCCACAGTGCTCCTATTGGCCCAATAGGCAAATTGCAGGGGGTCTATACATGTCTCGATTTGGGATAACAGTTCCTTACATACTATGCGCTCCATACATTTACACAGAATAGATGTGAGTGCGATTGGGCGAAAGTCTTTGAGAGATTTTGCATTAGGTATTTTCGGCACCGGGATGACAATGGAATTCTTCCAGGCTAATGGTACGAAACCATTGTCTAGGAAGATTTGAAACAACCTTGTACACACATGTCCAAGTTGTGCTGCACATTCTTTCAAGACTTTCCCCTTCAGGCCATCTGGGCCACATGCCTTATGCGGTTTAATTTTATGAAGCACTGTGACAACCTCCCTCTCCTGTATAATCATAGGCTGTGATTGAGTCATGGTCATCATTAATTCATTACTAACAGACAAATCATCATTAAAATCATTATCAAATCGTGAATAAAAAATATTAAGATTATTTGCAAGACAATGAGGGTCTTCATGTTGTTGAACTCTTTTCTTTTGTCTACCCATCATTGTATTCAAACCCTTCCATGCGTCTCTTACATTCCCTGTTTTTAATTTCTCTTCAACATTCTCTTTATATTCATTCTGTGCATCTTTTATCTTACGTTTTACTGCTTTGTTTAACTCTTTTACTTTACAGAGAAAATTCCTGTGTTTTCGTTTCGGTCGGGATCCGTGTAAAGCAGAATGCATGAACTGCAAAGCTGGCACGTACGTGTCAGTGTCTGATAAAGGTACCAGTGACCTAGAAGGCCACCTAAAGAAAGTATAGGCTACAAGAGAACATCGAGGATTGAAATAGTTTTTTTAATGAAATAGTGTAGTAGATTTTTTATTTTAGTAGTAGATTTTATACCTGTGCTATGGCCATGAAAATAAATAGTGTCATGTAAAAGGTGTTAAAAGCGAAACTTTTTTTTTTTATAGTATTCTATTGTTGCGGGCCAAACATTGAAGGGAAAGGATGTATTACTTTATGTATTAAAGTACAATAACATAGTTGCAAGGTTGTGAATGCATTTGTCAAGTATTTTTTGATGCATTCACCCCCAACCACGCCCCCACCCCCAACCCTTAACCACGCCCCGCCCATCAACCACGCCCCACCCCTTAACCACGCCTCCCCAAACCACGCCCCGCCCATCAACCACGCCCCACCCCACCCCTTAACCACGCCTCCCCAAACCACGCCCAAACCCTTAACCACGCCTCCCCAAACCACGCCCCGCCCATCAACCACGCCCCACCCCACCCCTTAACCACGCCTCCCCAAACCACGCCCCGCCCATCAACTACGCCCCCGTCCTGTTTTCTGAACACTAAAATATGGTCACCCTATCTCAGTCGTTACATGTGGAAGCTATTAGCATGCTTTACTGCATGACGTGTAGGCGCGATCACTTGCATTTAACTTAAAATACTCCGTCATTTTTGGTTTTGCATCAAGAGTAGCCTAATACATCATTCGAAACTGACAACTGTTATTTTTGTGCACTCACAATAACTAAACGTTGTGCTTTTGTAAAATAAAGAAAACAGTCAGTATGCACTTTCTGACGTCTCAGTCTCTGTGAACTTGATGGCGTCAAAAAATAAGTACTTCCGTTATATTAAATAAAATACCAAAACTCAGCGAGAACTTTCCTCACAGACATGAGAAATACATCTATCAAATTAACTTCTTAAATTTGAATCATTAAAAAATTAAAAAATCATTAAATCCTAGAGCTGCTGTAAAGACAAAACAATCTCTGTTACTGTAATTTCCTATTATCACTGTAAAACTGCTTTGAAACAATTCATATTGTTAAAAGCGCTATATAAATGAAGGTGACTTGACTTAACTTGACTTCAAATGTCTATTTTTAAATGAACCAATGGAAAACAAATATTCTAAGATTAAGATATATGTGACCGCAGTCCGCATAGTCAATTTCATCACTGCAGCCAAAAACACTAGTTTATCAAAAAATGATAAAAATGTTCAGACAGTCTCTTTGCTGTTTTTTCACAACACATTCATAATCATTACTTTTGCTGGTGCGCTGTGGCATGATTTATGTGTGCGCTTGTCGACTAATATGCGAGGGCAGGCCATATATATATATATAATTTATTTCTTCGCTAACAATCTGTCTGTTTCATCCTTATCCCGAGGTTATCATAGTCAGACGGATATGGTCCAGATCCAGATCAGATGGTGGACCTGCACCTAGGCATGACCACAACGCTAAATGTCAGCTGAGACTATATCAGAGACGGATCCCCTGTGAGGACTTTGGTAACCGCCTTAGGCACAGATCCACAGCAAAGGCCACAAGAACCAGACAAGTCCTCTTCACAGACCCCTACGGCCAGCTTCAACTCCAAGCCAACGTGTTGTATGCTGATCTTCAAGTTGATGGAACCAGATGAAATATTCTGAATTACACCAATCCACAATCTGACTTGTGATGCAGCCTGACTCATAATCACACCACGTTTGTTCGTTGGCCAGAGGAGAACTGAGCCTGGTTTCTCCCAAAGGTTTTTTCCTCTCCATTTCTGTCACCTGATGGATTTTGGGTTCCTTGCCTTGTTTTTTTTATATATATTTGATAGCTTTATACAATTTAAGTAGCATTTCAGGTAGGACTATTTTAGTTGTGTCTTTGTTTTATTGTATTTTTTTTTGTCCTATTGCTTGTAATTAGTTTATTTGTTCTTATTTTATCACTGACTCTTACATGTCTTAAGTAAGTTTGAGTGTTTTTTATTTGATATTGACTTTGTCAACAAGAATTATGAAATGTCTATGGTATATATTTTTTTATAATTATATAAAAACCGCAATTAAAGCAAAAATGACTATATCGTGATATATATAATTTTCATGAAATAAAATGACTCATTGTGATTATAAGAATTTGGTCATATCGCCCACCCCTAGTGCACTGACACTATCAGATGAGAACTGAACTGAGCTGGACGATGATATCACTGTTTACTGCTGAGCCGCTTTATAGCAAATTGAACTGATTTCATAATTTATGAATTTACACAGTTTTTGAGCAGAACTGAATCAACACTGAACTAACTTCAGCTGAACAATGACACTTTTCTCTAGAGCTGCTTTACTGCAGAATTGAACTCTGTTTGAAGAATTAAATATTTTTTTCCCTGGTTATACCTGTAAAACTGCTTTGAATCAATCTATAAAGTGTTAAAAAGTGACTTGTGCAATGGCCTCCCAGCCAGCAATGACATGTGGGGCCCAGATGGGTTAACTACGGGTTCCATGGTTACTGTGTGGGCATGGGCTTTGGCTGGGTGAAATCAGCGGGTCCCATGTAGGTTTTGTAGTACGGGTCCCACATAGGAAGCCCATATGAGCTGATTACATGGGCCCCATAAGGGACAGGCATGGGCCAAGTGGGCATTGGTTTGATCTGGGAACACATATATGGGTCCTGCATAGAATTTTTATGGGCAAAGTGGGCATGGGTTTGAACTGGGATAATATATATATAAAAATATATTTTTGATTTATTTACCGGTATGTTGTGACATTTAAATAGTTTTTTAAAGATTATGTTTGTTGTTCGATGTAACAATTTTGTATTAATGTATTTTTTGGAGAGATGGTTTTTTTCAGAGATTTTTTTTAAATTAAAATATATTTTTGATTTGTTTACCGGTATGTTGTTGTGACGACCACAAAAGTGTTGTATTTGTGTTTTAAGAATATTCACAATTATTGTTTGTTTTTTTTAAGCAAGTGATTGTATTTATTTATTTTTTTTACAAGTATCCCAATTGTTTTATTTTTAATATGAATTTTCCTGACTTAAAGTGAATTGTGTAGTGTTTGCTCCAGGCCAGTAGGGGCAGTGTAGAGTGACGAGTTACTGTAGCTGCGTGAGTTGCGGGTTTCTCATTACTGCAGAGAGCTCGAAACTGATAACACTAGCTGTGTCCCAATGTGAAGTCTGCATCCTCCGAAGGCCGCATTTGAAGGCCGATTGCGTCACAGCGGCGCGACGAAACGTCACAGCGGAGCGACGAAGGATGTCCCAATTCAAAAGGCTGTACACTTCGGAGGTCGCATTTGAAGGCCGATTGCGTCACCGCGGCGCTATGAAGGCTGTCCCAATTCGCTCCGTGCACAAAATGGCGACCGTTGACGTTTCGAACTTGAGTGTGTGGGCCAGTACTTCCGGTGAAAACTTCCGGTGATCTGACAGCGAGAGCGAGAGGCAGCGATAGCGAGAGACAACAGCGACCGAGTTCCATTACCACAGCGATATTTTTCACAATGAGTGTTTTTAGGATTCAAGAGAGGGGACTTGCCTTTTAGAGGGTGACAGCCTCAGAACTTAATTGTTGTGTGCCGTTATGTACCATGTCGTCACGTTATAACAGAAGTCAGTTTTCATGCATTCCCCGTTGACGCTGCGGTACGGGCTGAGTGGATACAGAAGATCCGGAGGGATGACTTCAACCCGACCAAATTTTTAAATGTATATCATTTTCAGTGTATTTCACCTGTGCGTTTCTATGCTTTCTATTACTGCATTTATTTTGTGCAATTAAGTGAGATGAGTAAAGACCATCTGTTTAATAAATCATTATCTGTCTGGTGTTTATATGCAGCACATACAGTATTGTACTACGTGTAAAATATACACAAACTTGCCCATATTAAATTGTTTGTGGTACCTACAGTTAAAAATGTAAAACATGTGATAATAATATTGATCGAGCAATTGATGTAAGTAAGTAAAAATATATGCGCAGAATTGAGAAAATAGTATTTATGGAGATAAATTGTAGGCAGCCTATCACAGGGCAAACATGTGAATGTTCACGGTGCATTTTATGCAAACAACTCTAATCGTAGTTATAACTCTATATTTGGGTCATTGACGAATAAGGATAAGGTTTTTAAAAGTGTAAAAAAATAGAATGGAGATATAACTATATTTGAAACCATTTTTTAGTTTACTTAGTTTTTTTTAGTTTAAGATTTTGTGGTTTGTACAATCAATTAACACTGTTTTTTTGTCATTTTTTACAAGATGGAAAAAATGTCACCAAAAAAGTCGTTCGGTTTAACCACTGATTTGAAAGTTAAAAACTGATTTGACATTGATGTTGAGATAGTGTATATAGTGTGTACCACTGAAGAAATATTAAAACAAAATACCACTGATCTCATAAATGTAATCATTTATTGGACTACTCTAAACACTCCAACATATTCAAGTAAAACACTGCACAGGGAAAGGAGAAAGGGGGAAATGTAAAAAAAAGAGCCTTATCTGCTTAATATTTGTATTATTGTAGTTCCTTTAGTTATTAAAAGCAATTTTATTCCATTTAAATATTTACTATATCGGTTTTACCGAATGACTTTTTGACACTTCAAAATCTTTAAAATACCTTTGTAGTTTAATATAATTAAAACCTTTTGGATTCAGTAAAAGAGATCAAGTTGTACTACCTTACATACTTTGGATGTTATATGTTTTTTTTTTTTTTTATTATTATTAAGGCCTTTGGACAAAAAAAATGACCCGTCACGTCATTGACCCATTTACAGTAGGCATAATTGTTATTGCGTATGCAGCATGAGTCAAATACAATCTTCTGTTCGTGAACAGTTGTATTTCATTCATTAATCTGACTACTGTTTTTACTTGCATCAACCGGAAGTTTTTACCGGAAGTACTGGCCCACACACTCAAGTTCGAAACGTCAACGGTCGCCATTTTGTGCACGGAGCGAATTCAGTTCTGACCAGGGGGGCAGCGTTTCATATTATGTTGAAGCTTCCCCGGGCGCCGCCATTGGCTATCAGACCATCACCTGCTGTTAGCATCCCATTGACTCCTATTCATTTTGGCGTCACTTTGACAGCGAATAACTTTACATCTGAGGCGTTTAAAGACTCCATTTGTCCATTATTTATTTCTAAAGAAAAACGACAATGTATAAAAGGCTCCATTACCTTGTATCTTACGTTATGGCCCCGTAGAAGCAGTTTTTGTAAAAATAGGCTAACGATTGCGTCATAACACGCGACTCTGTGTCGCACAGTAGAGAGATTACCGTATGGACAGGAGGAGAAGCTCGCTCGCAATCGGGGGGACGTGGAGGCAAAATGGCAAAGTAATTAATCAGAATACTTAGCAAAAGTTTCTCCTGCTCCAGCTCATGGACAGCTCCTACTCACACTCTCCGTCTCTGCAAGTTTCGGAAGGGAATGATTCAGATTTCTCTCGGCACAGCCACTAGAAGACAGACGGGTTGCTCACGTCACATCTACGTCGTCAAGCTCAGTTTGAGTCTGCGCAGTACGCTCAGCCATCAGGAAGAAGTGCTTCTAATTGACTTCACTTTCCTCCGTTGAATCCAATGGGGTCGCTGTGTCCAGTTTATATACTGTCTATGGTTCTGCATCCTCCGAAGGCCGTATTCGAAGGCCGGTTGCGTCATCGCGGCGCGACGAAGGCTAAAGCGACGCCAAATGCACCCTTCGTTTCCCTGTGAAAGGAAGGATACATAAATGGACACTTAGCGGACTATCCTACCCCATAATTCATCGCGCGGCGGTGACGACAGCATTTTTATTAATAAATAAATAAATGACAGCCGAGAGTTCGCTGGTGGACGGCAAATTCACATTTAAATGTAAGTATTATGTTTTAATTTACTCAAATAGCTAGTGAAACCACAGTTAAAAGCCTCAAGTTTTTCTTTCTTATAAACTTCACCTTAATTCCTTCACCATTGCGTGGCTTCATTTGTCAGGTGGTCTGAGGCAAAACTTGAGAGCTAATAGTTTAATAATTGTTTCAGGAAGCAAGGAGCAGACAGCTCAATTTATTAAACTGCAATTTAAAATAAATAAATAAACTAAATAAATTAAATTCAATTTTATTGTAATATTTGCACTAGTCTGTCTAACTTGTGTAAATAAGAAATATCACTCACCCTATAAAGCCCACAACAATAGGAAAAGCAGTAGATAAGGCAATGGCAATGTATGTGCTGTTGTTGTTAACAAGCCATGGTTAATTTGCTCTGCCTTAGGATTGCACGTGTCCTGGGACAGGAGAGGGAGTGGGTGGGAAACCCACTGCTGAAACTTGACCCTGGTTTGTCCTCATGGATGAGATGTTGGGACAGAGGCATTGCACCCTCATTGCCTCAATACCTGAGGACACACCAGGGCCGAGTTCAGCAGTGTGTGACCAAGAAGAGGAGGAGCCAGGGGTACCAGCAGCACCAGCATCAGCATCAGCACCACGATGAAGGCGAGACAGATAGGACGAGTTTTTGGACTTGATTAGAGAAGACATGGGACTTGCGAGGCGAGGAGAGCACTGGAGAGAATGGACAGGCTGTTTTCTCTTCTTGAAAGAATGATTAAGAAATATGTATGTATATATATATATATATATTCTTTAACTTTTTTCACTTATATTTTTTAAAAGGAAAAAAAAATGCAACTTTAAATGTGTAAATAAAAGAGAATTCATTGCTCTGGACATTATTTATTTTTGTAATGACAGTCATAATTTCTACATGAAACAATTTCTTCTATAACGTTTTTCCCCCAACTATTTACAACATACGTTAAACATCTCAAAATCAACATAAACATTTAAATTTACAGTACATAAAATAAGAAAAAATGATGTAGACTTGTATTCAGCTGAGTGGGAGACACTGGTGTGCTGCTGGACCGGGATGGGCTCCACAATAGAGACCCTGGTAAGGCCTCCTGCTGGTGGGACATCATCTGGGATGGGCTCCACTATAGAGACCCTGGTAAGGCCTCCTGCTGGTGGGACATCATCTGGGATGGGCTCCACTATAGAGACCCTCATCTGGAATGGGCTCCACTATGGAGACCCTGGTAAGGCCTCCTGCTGGTGGGACATCATCTGGGATGGGCTCCACTATAGAGACCCTGGTAAGGCCTCCTGCTGGTGGGACATCATCTGGGATGGGCTCCACTATAGAGACCCTGGTAAGGCCTCCTGCTGGTGGGACATCATCTGGGATGGGCTCCACTATAGAGACCCTGGTAAGGCTTCTGCTGGTGGGACTTCATCTGGGATGCTCTCCAGAGTGTTTGACTGCATATTTTCACTATCCACTAAGTTGTCTACCAACAGGTTTGCAGGGCTAACTCATGGAATAAATATTGAGATACTTTATTACACTAAAGTACTTTTAATAACCACTAATACCACATTGGGGAAAAACTACTAGTCATATATTTCAAACCTTAGTTAAGCAAAGTTATCTTGCATACTCTACTGTACTTAAGGCATCAAGAGTAAAAGTAAAGGAATTCTGCAGGAAAAAAAACCTTGTCAGGGTTTTTATGATGGTTCTGCTTTTATATTACTGCATATGTTGCATTTTACTTTGAATATTTTCAAGGTTGATACATTTAAACTATATACTTTTGTGTAGTTTATTGTAAAACAATGCATCATATTGAAAAATAACATAATTTTGTAGTGTTGCTGTCCTGTGTGGGAAAATCACTTCGAGTAGGCCTATTAACGATGTAGTTCCTTACATACCACCACTGGCTATTTTGAAAATTAAAGTAAATGTAGGCCTATTGTCACAATATTAACAAATTGTTGCTAACTACAGCGTCCCGTTTCACAGGGCGCATCTGAAGCGCTCGGACCGGTCTAGCCTACGGAGGATTGTTCTTGTCGCCTAGCAACAGTGACTGACAGCTGCCGATGAAGAGCGGGAGTAACCTTTACTGAGTTTTATATTCAAATAGGGTTGAAAACCTGTGTAAATATATTTACCAAGGTCCATTTATGTGCATAATAAAAAAGAATACACTAGCCTACAAAATCGCATCAAGGTAAGATATAAATGAACATTTGAATCTTCAGCTAAGCTGAAAGTACATGACCTGAAACATCCTTACCATGTCCTCCAGTAAAATATAAAACTTAAAAATGACAATAGCCAATTCTGGCTCCATAGCTGTTTACTCAATTATATCAAATGAATTGTCAGGATGGCAGCATACTCTCGCACCGTTGCTTGGCGCCTGGAGCGGTGATCGGGAACACCTGGCTGCACAGTTAGGAAATCCTACGGAGGCTACATGGTGTGCCGTTCGGAGGACGCATAGGCTGCATCGTTTGAAGTCCGCGGCCTTCGAAGGATGCAGTCTTCACATTGGGACACAGCTACTGTCTCCTCGTTTCTCTCCTGTTTTACAGGTGGGTAATTGTATAAAAACACCTCAGAAGTAGCATTTATCTATGCTGAAATGTATGTGAGATATGAGTGAACTGTTTTTAGTGAAATGAGTTTCGTTAGGGTCTGTTTTTGATTTAGTTTGAAATGAGTTGAAACGAGAGGGCAAAGTCCTACAGAGTAACGGTCGAGAGACATTACTAGAGATCAAGTCAGCTCAACACACACTTTCCCCGTGTATATGTACATGAAGATATTTTTTTGAGCTTGTAATGTTAACAGATATGTTTAGCTCACTGTATGTCAGTTTCCCACCATCTGTTGGAAATGTTTTTTTGCTCAATGAGTTAAATACAAAAATGTTTACAGTTTAAAATGAGGTTTAAAAAGTTACACTTTAAGCACTTTATGAGTTATAAGCATGATTTTGCAGTACTGTATTAACATGATACTGATCAAATACTGTGAATGGAAGATTCTAAGTATCTAAAAAAAAAAGCTGGTGAATATTATCATTGTCTTTACATTTCATTTTGATAAATAGTATAAAATACAAGCATGAAGAGTAAGTGAACATGCATTTGGTGGAAAGAGGTTTATTTTAATATGGATTTTGCATTGACATGGACACTGAAAATTCATTGTAATGTTAAAAAGACACTGAACAAGTAATATGTGAAACATACAATGATACTTAACAATAGAGATGTGATTGCTGAAGAAAATTCAGAAAATAAATTACTGCAGAGAGCTCGAAACTGATAACACTGTCTCCTCGTTTCTCTCCTGTTTTACAGGAATTAATCTGTTATCCACGGTGCCGTTGCTACGGTACCCGTTACATTTTGACATTTAAATTGTTTTTTAAAGATCATTTTTGTTGTTCAATTTAACAATATATTTCTTGCAGTTCAAAGTAGGGCTGGGCGATTTCAATCGTGAGATTGTTATGCGCATCTCGTCAGTAAAGCCGGTTCCTTGATTAGTAGTAAATCGCCATCACCTGCTTTCAGATGGAGCGGCATTTACTACACAGAGCCGTAGTTAACTGACAAGCTGAGCCGTATCGCCAGCGATTATTAATGCGATAATGCTGTTTTATCATTCTTGGAATCAGACATTCCAAGCCTTGTGATGAAGTTTCACACACCAATCTGTCACGGTACAATAGGATGTTGATGCCAGTAGGTCTGGGATTTCTTTCAAACTTCCAAAATGTAGGTTTATCATTGCTATTCTGGTTCACTTGACAAACAAAACCTGTTCTTCCAAGGTCATTAAAGGTAATGTCTTTTGCCTCTACCTTATTTGTTCTGCTTTACGTTATTGATATTTTACTCTTATTTGTTGTGTCAGCTCTAATGAAGGTATGCATTGTTTTGATTCCTATATTAATTTATTTTATTTTCAAATAAAAATATTTGTACACACAGTGTGCACGCAGGTGAAGTCTTGATAAATTCAAAGTATGACAGTCACCACTAAACCACTGGGCTCAGGCCCTGTGAAGCAGAAGACCAAGGTTCTGGCTGTTGCTCAGTGTTGGACTCAGACCCAGTGGAAGACACTAATGGTGATTCAGCAGCAGATTGTGATTGTGCTTCTGTGGCAGAAGACTGAAGACTGTGGCTAGGGTCTGGCATCAGAACTGGACCGTCAAAGTCCCTTTATAGCAGGTCAGATCAGAGGTGTCCATACTCAAAACACCCTTTGACATTACTGCTCAAATAACTGGGAAAATTCCATAACTGTTTGTCAAAATTAAGTTTCAGTAACTTCCATCAAACCCGGAATAAAATCTGATAACAATGGTGCAATAAATTGAGCATGTTAAGCCCATATCCCCCCCACACACACACAAAAAGAGAGTATTTTGGCAAGGTCCAGCTGTTTTGCATGCATGTTCTGAAGTAAACAAACATTGGAACTTTGATCTTTGAGGCAGGACTACAGTCACTGTAGTGAACGTTACAGTTTCTCCCATTCATTTAGTTACAAGCATATTATCTTTTATGTAGTCTATGATTCTACTCTGATTCTGTGGATGCCATGTGTCTAGTGACTCTGGAGCCACAGGAAAATTACATCCTAACAATCCTGACTGGGTGACGGCACCACAAGAACGTGTAAGCCCCAGTAGCGATACAATATGTCTTAGCAATGAAAAAAACAACATATATAATGCAGATAAAATATCTGATGAAAAGTACTAAAATAAAATAACATCATATCCAAACTAGGGATGCTAACGATTATTCCACAATTGATCAATTCTGGATAATGATTGAATCTATGAAACTTCTCAATGGTCGATTAAGCAAGGTTATCAATAGAGTGCGTAGAAGCAATAGAAATCTAGTAACTAATTAGAGTTGAATTATATTTCCCCACAAAGGTGATTATTTGATCATACACATTGGGACACGAGCAGGACAGTCTTGGGAGCAAATTCTTAATTTGTGGCCGCGATATCTTTAATTTTCCCCAAGCATGTCATGTCCAGGATACAGTACTATACAAATAAACATGACGGGCCTTACCTTGCCTAACATGCAACCGTCAAAATTGAATGTGACAAGAGAGAAAGACTAAACCCCATGAGATAAGATATTTCTATAAAATAAACCGGTTAGGTTAGGCAACAATGCTATCTGTTGTTTTGACAAGGAAAAGGGTATATGATCTACAGCAGTGGTCTTTTCCAACTATTTTTTTCATGAGAGCCGCACTGATAGGACAAAGTCAGTAGGAGAGCCATTTTTACTGCAAAGTATAAAAAGTTACATCCAGTCAGAAATACCATTATCAATCTGTCACCCCTGAACATACAATATGCAATGCAATAAATACAAAAGGTTGGGAAAAAAAACAGTCAGATTTGTAACTGAGACAAGATGATTTCCCTTAATGACCAAAAAAAAAAGCAGGATTTCAAGAATATATTCATCCCAGAATGACCTTAAGTAATTTTTTTCTACATTAGTACATCATGTATCTAACCATCCAAGAGCACATGCAGCGTTAAGAGCTGGAAAGTCCGCCATAACTGGCAACTCCGCAGAGACTGGATATGTTTACATTCACATGAACGCTAAACATCGTGATGTGATACATGATCGGGTAGATGTGCGCGTTTTTAAGTCAAAAGATTCAAATCGGAATAGATTTTTTGACATGCGCACACTGCACAAATATACAAAGTTTCCCGCTGTTGTCGCTTAATAACCATTCTCCTACATTGGTTCTTTATTTGTTTTAAACAGCAGACTTAAAATGTATCCAATTCTGGTCATAATTTGGAGACTATATGAACCACTGTGCCGTTATCACACAGTAAAAAAGCCCAAAACCAGTCTGTGGATAAGAATCTGAAACAAGGACTGGTGTGCCGTTGTCCTGCTTCACTTCACAGACGCAGAGAAAGGAGAATTATAGAATGACAGGACACTCATTTATGACACTTTATTTCTTCAGGAGAAACACTTTACGTCCTTTCAGTTTTGGTTATCAATCAATCAAGTGTGTTTACATGTTTTCTTGATAAACCACCCCTTTCAATCCGATCAAAATGATTTGTAATAGAGCTGACACTTTGGGGTTTTAATGGGTTATGTTATTAGCCCTACTTGTTTTTAATGTTTTTATGAAATATCTGTAGTGACTGCATGATCATATCACCGTATTATTTACCTCCATGTGATCCACAAATTAAAGCTTGGCGAGCCGCGCAATGAGTAACACTGATCTACAGCATTGTTTTGTGTAACAGTAAAAGATGCAAAAATATGGATTAAAAGTGAATGACAGGAAGGAAATAAAGAAATTAACCAGATAGCCAAATAAAACCCATACTTTGGAGCCATACTTTTTGAGAGAAAGCCTTGCCATACTGGAGTCAACATCCTATAGTACTGTGACAGATTTGTGAGTGAAACTCAACTTCATCTCAATGCTTGGAATGTCTGATTCCAAGAAAGATAAAACAGTGAAAACGTCTCAGGTTACAACTGTAACCCTTGTTCCCTGAAGAGAGAACGAGACGCTGCGTTGAGATGCTGTGTGAACGCCTCTGCGTGATTGCGTCATGAAGTAAGAATGAAATAAGTCCAATGGCGTGATGGAACGTCATGTGACGTCATAGACCAGGAAACTAAAAAGAATACCTGGAACAAACAATCACTAGCTTCTGATAGACTAAAGTAAGTCGCTCACAGGCATGCAGGGAGTAAACCAGGGAACCAGGGTTACAGTCGTAACCTGAGACGTTCCCTTTCAAGGTTACAAGTATTTCCTTGTAACGCCATAGTAACAAGTGCCTGTCCGTGTGAAATCTGCGCCACACTAAGACGAAAGCACCTGCGCCCCTGGAGTGGAGCCGAGGTCAAGGTCATAATCCTCACTAATTGGAGGGAAACTCCTGACGATAATGTTTTAGAAGCAGCCATACTCCTAGTCTCTTGGTCTGACGCCTCACAGTGCCACGAAGAAAACATTACTAGAGGGTGTCTCCCCAAAGATACACCACTTAAAGGGACGCGGTAAACAGCTAAGGCCAACTTGAACACCGTTAGTGTGGAGGGGGATATACCTGTGGAGAAACGCTCCTGCAGGAATTCCAGCACTGCAACCACAGGGCAGATAACTGGGTCCGGCTGGTGCTCTCCACACCTAGAAGTGAAAAAATATCAAACAGGTCTACTTCCAGGGATGTAAATTGCCTTTAGAGAGAGAAAATTCCCTAGGGCCAACAGGAGGATCTGGTGAGGGTAAGGTTTTTGACAATTACAACAGCTCCCCCCTTCCTAGCACTTGTCTAGGAAGATTTGGAATAAGAAGACTGAGGGAAGGGCACGGGCCGACGCATGTTAGACTATACCAGCCTCCTGACTTGGAGATCCTCACATATGGGCATTGCACCTTTTTATTAAAAACAACAATCCATAGGGTTACTGTGGGTAGGTTTAGAAAAAGCATTGTGAGCACTTAACCTCATAAAAAAAAAAAAAAAAAAAAAAAAATTTCCTTTGAAACATCACTTATCAGACTTATGCTACTCTGAATAATGCCTGAACTTTGTATTCTGAGCACTTCTTGCGTTGTTGTTGTTTTTGCCTCTTCATGATGACTCGCTTTATTTAGTCCTAATTTGTAAGTCGCTTTGGATAAAAGCGTCTGCTAAATGACTAAATGTAAATGTAAATGTAAATGTAAAAAGGATGGGTATAGGATCAGATCCCGATTGATCTTAAGAAACCGCCAATCTGGGGTTAAAAAACCATGGGCTAGAAAGACTGGGTGTCTAGTCCATAGGGCTACTATAGTTAGGTTTAGATTGGTAATTGGTACATGCTTAGTTAGGGTTAGTAGCCTGACGTCGTCATACTCAGATTCTAGTCAGAATGTGAGTCTGATACCGCTCCATAGAGATTTGATTATGGGGTGTGTCTCAACTGAACCAGGAAAAAAAAAACCTCTGCACTCAATTGGATAGACCTACAACCAATCAGAGCAACGGAGTAAATGACGCATGTTCTTCATTCATATTTTCAACCAACAAAATGTCGCGGCTTCTACAAGCATTTAATAAAAATAAATAAAAATAAAAATGTCGCGGCTCTCTGTTCCTCTTTTAAAATGAATGCGCTGCCGATATCTTCTATAACAGACGCGATGGCGGAATCTACACATGATGTTTCATAAACAAAGTTCGGGAGGAGCACGTACAAATAATCAATCCAATATCAACTTGTCATCAAACAATACCATGTCTAACGTTACCCTATATCAGCATGAGGAAGCATATTCACTCTGTAAACTTACCTAACACTCCTTGACAGTTTTTCAGCATCCCTCCACCACCCCGAATCCTCAACTCTTGTCTTGTTCTCTCACAACCAGGAATACGGGGGAGTATGGCTACCGAGCCCACAGCCCTCTCCTCGGACAGCACGTCATATATACGCATTTATTCTATCGACTTATTTGTGTGAAATCTTATATACGCATTTATTCTATCTAACTTATTTGTAAATGTGAACTCGTGAAATCTCAATTCTCCAGCAGCAGTCGTCTTTGTTGTAAACTAATTCAAATCAAGCGCTCTTTGGTGACGTGGATGATTACGTTACCGTTGCTCATCTGTCCATCATCGTATAAAGCCCGCCCTGACAATTTGATTGGTCCGAACAATTTTTGTTCGGGCATAATAGCTCCTCAACGGAGCGAGTCCAGACCGAACTTCCCGACCAAAAAATGTTGTGGGCGGGGTTCGGGCTGGCACCCAGGCTATAGGGTTAGGGTTAGGTAAGGGGAAATTAAATCCATGAACCGTCCAAAGACAATTCAGGTTTGTGCACAGTCCATCGCACACCTGGCTGTTCCCCAAACATTTACATCAAAATGGACCAGGAAAGCCAACACTCACAAGAAGAAAGCCCACACCAGTCTAAAATATTTTTTAATGTATTTTACAAATTAACATTTATATGCTAATATATCATAAAAACGATATGTTACAGACGAAATATGAATGTTTAGACAAGATTTCGTTGAGTTTTGGATAGATTATAATGTTTTTACTGTAAAAAAGACTAGTGGCACATTAAATAAGCTTTTGTTCACCAATTTCTGCTCAAATATTAAATATATAGTATGTGATGTTTTGTCAAAAATAAAGTAGGTATATTGAATTATCAACTAAGATGTTATTATAGTGTTTGTTCCAATATTCAAACTAATGAATCCTTAACTTTGAAATACGTATGATAAAATGTATACTTTTTACAAAGAAAGATTACACTTGAAATATTGTTAAAATTGTAATTGTTGTTGATTTACATGTGAACACTTTTTAATAAAATAGCAAAACATATTTACAAGGTAAGCAAAATCTTAATAGGTCAATTTAAACCTTCTCATTAAATTATTTATTATTGTTTGTTGTTAGTGACACATTTACAATATACTTGACTTGACTTGACATTTGGGGAGAGGATATATTCCAAAACATTCTAAAAATACAGTATGAGAATTAACTGCATAGTTACTAGAAATGTTTACCTTGGATATTATGCAATTTGCATGCAAACAAAATAAGTCCTCACATTCTTTACTTGTGGTACTCTCAGTGATATACCTGAATGAAAGGCTCATTATGCGGCTCATTATGCAGCTCATTATGCGGGTTAGGGTTAGCCTTTACAAACAAAATGTGTCGTACAAAATTGTTTTATGTGAATGATTAGGCAGGATGATTTTCAGATCATTTTGAAGAAAAAACTCTAGGGGACGACATCCATTAGTCAAAAGTATTATTGCCACATATTTAGTATGTGTTTTGTGGCCTTATTTCAGAAACTTTAGTTTTTAGTTTTTTCAATAACCATGCATAAACATTATTCTCTCAAAAATACAAACATGTACATACATGTTGCTCACATATTATGGTAGCCTTGTTTGTGCTAAATAGAGTGTAATTACACCTTTGCCATTAATATGTTTTATAAGCAACTGAAAAAAGCACAAATGTCAGGGCATGTCAGAACATCTGAAAGACCCCAAAAACACCTTAGACCCCTGAGGGTTAAAACTTCATGTACCGATTAGTTTGGAAAATTTAGTACACAGTAATCATCAGAATACCTCGTCCTGTCTCTGTTAATGTCTCAACTTTTAAAACATCTTGAGAATGCTAATTTTATGTTATCTATGTGTTCAAGTGACTACAGCACATTGAAAACATATAACCGGAAATAAAAAGTTCTGCTATTGCAAAACAGAAGTGCGTCACAAAGCTTAGTGCAAGTAGTCCATTGTTAACGCACCATGACACAGAGTGAGAGCCTATAAATATTTATAGAAAATGTACCCATTTAAACTTCAGTTTCCCATTCGTTTCCCTGCACTTGCTCCACTTGCCCGAGCTTACCTCTCTATGGCGTTGACAGTGCTTGTTTAGCCTAGCTAATGTGGCAGATGAGAGAAGAAATTGATATTGAATGTGAAAAAAAGGAAATGGTTCTTCCATAACACTGCACTGTGAATTTCCCATAGTTCTATATTAGTTATTAACATTATCTGTAAAAAAAAAAAATTCTATGCAAAATGTTCTATTAAAGAAAAGATAGAAAATAAATATTTGTCGGTGCTGTAAAGTGGTTAGAAAAAATTAAATCGGAATCGGCTAAAATCGGTATCGGCAGGTCAAACTCAATGAAAAATCGGAAATCGGAATCGGCCTAGAAAATTGTACTCGGTGCATCTCTAGCTTCGGTGCTCCAGTGAGCGAATGAGAAGGTCTTTTGTTCCTGCAGCGGTCAGATATTTCAACGAACACTGTATTTCAACGAACTCCTCTATTTGTCAGCAGCCATATCACCCTGTAGCCCAAGACTGGTTGCCCACTGAAGCTAAGCAGGGCTGAGCCTGGTTAGTACCTGGATGGGAGACTCCTGGGAAAACCAGGTTGCTGCTGGAAGAGGTGTTAGTGAGGCCAGCAGGGGGCGCTCACCCTGTGGTCTGTGTGGGTCCTAATGCCCCAGTGTAGTGACGGGGACACTATACTGCCAAAAAGAGCACCGTCCTTCGGATGAGACGTTAAACCGAGGTCCTGACTCTCTGTGGTCATTAAAAATCCCAGGATGTCCTTCGAAAAAGAGTAGGGGTGTAACCCCGGCATCCTGGCCAAATCTGCCCCTTGGCCTCTGTCCATCATGGCCTCCTAATCATCCCCATACACTGATTGGCTTCATCACTGTCTCCTCTCCACCAGTAAGCTGGTGTGTGGTGGGCGTTCTGGCGCAATATGGCTGCCGTCGCATCATCCAAGTGGATGCTGCACATTGGTGGTGGTTGAGGAGATTCCCCGGTTCCATATGTAAAGCGCTTTGAGGTCTCAGAAAAAGCGCTATATAAAAATGTAACGAATTATTACTGTTAATTGTTAAATATTATTTTTTACGGTGTTTGTATTTTACATTTTTGAACTGTGAAACTGAAACCTTTTAATGATATAAACATTTAGATTAAATATGCCCTTCTCATTAATAGAGTTAAACACTTAAATTACATAAAATCATTACTGAGAAGTTACATCTTTTTTTTTAATTCAATAAATAGAAATATGTGTAGTGGATGCGATGCATTTGAACACTCTCCTGTGGTGTGCTGTGTTTTAATGTCTTAACTACAGAGAGAATTACTTATCATATTAAGAAAAGGTTTTCGTGCAAATAATGCACAACAAGGCCTATCTGTTTCATTTAAAAATATAAATCAATTAAAAATACTATTTGGCCAGTGGAAAGGATTGAGAAAAACTTTATCTGAAATGTATTTTACACTATTTGATTTATTTATTCAAAAACAAGGCAAGGATAGGCTACTAAATTATTTTTATCAGTGTAATGTGACGGCACATCCGTATTTCATATTTTCCTAATATCTTGATCCGTTAAACATGGTATCACGTGGATGAATAATCATATGCAAATGATATGCAGATGAGGATATGCATAGTAAAACGAGGCGTTGTAAGCTCATATATTGTTATTTCAGGGTGGAGACGCGTGCGCACATTCTTCCGCTGCGCAGCGGAAAAAAACACACATTCTTTTTGGCGTACGCCATTCTAGGCTTTCGTTACTTATAGTGAGGATCCTACGCACAGTTTTAGAAATGAGACCCCAAGAGTGCGAACACACACGTGGCAGGAGCAGGCGGTAGTGGTCAGAAGGAGCGGGATGAGGAAAACAGCCCCATGCAGGGCAAATTACGAACAGTTATTGTTTAAAAAGCTTCTCAGATATTCTTTATTTGACCAATCGAAATCTGTACCTTCAACCCAGATCACGTGCTTCAGGAAGCGGAGCAGGGGCACCGAGCAGATGCAGGGAACGTAAGCTGTTTCCAAAATTAATCCACTTCATCTCATGCAAAGTAAATGGATTTTGTCAGTTCTTACTCGAAATATGCCAATTGTTTCATGCCGCGATTAAGATCTGTCTAGCGTCATTGCGCCAAATGAATGCATTTACTCTGCAATATCTAATAAATTCTGCCTCACTGTTATTCTTTCTTTAATGTTCACAATAGTAAGTAATACACACAATTTACCATGAATGATCTCAATGTTTTTGCATGTTATTTCATGATTAATAAGCGTACTTGGGTTCCTGTTTATCGTAGCTCAAATGTGTTCAGTTACCAGCAATGTGCTAAGGGTGTGATTTTGTGACCTTGACACACATTGACTCTTAGTGAATTGATGCCACTGATGACAGTGGGGTGACAAGCACTTGTTCATTGCATTTGCATTATTAAAAAAAAAAAACAGGTTATTTAAAGCATGCAAAGATATTTTATGCCAGCAATTCATTTTAACTGACTTGGGTACATTTAACTAGGGTTCCATGACTTTTTATTTCATTTAACTTTAATTCCACTGGATTAAAAATAATGAATTATTTTACAGTGGAAATACACAGAATCAAATGAAATGTGACCTCATTCGTTTAGGATAATTTCACCTGTAGTTTAAGTTCTTTTGAAATGTGTCACATATTAATTTAGACCAACAGAATATTTGAACTTTGAAGGCAAGATTTGAATTAAAAGAAAGACAACATATTTTAAGTATAGCGTTTATCTTGTCTTTTGGGGTTAGTTAAAGAGCTTCATATACAACTGAGTTTATAGTTTTGCTTTTGTATTTTTACAATGTTATTGTATTGATGTACAGTATTTTAGGTTTCAGGACGTGTGTATTAGTAATTACAGGAAAAGAGTAAAACTAAGATATAATGAAAGGCCTATGTATTGAGCCACAAAGAACTGAGTGATTCTTGGATTTTGAGTTTTATTTAGAATGCATATATTTTCAACCACACTACTGACAAATATAAATGGCAAAGTAGGCCCCCAAATAGCCAGATTAACATAGCAAATAAAACATGTTAATTGTCAACAGCTAACAAGAGGACAATAATACATATAGTCTGTAGACATCTCACCACCACCAAATACCCAATGAATCAAGAAGATTTTCTTCTCTAATCAAATATTGATTTGATAAAGTTAATAGATGTAAACTCTTTCCCTGCCATTGACAAGGCTGTCCATCATTTATGGCACAATGCTTCCCCGCCATTTTCCGTCAGTCTGTGGTTTCACTGTTATATGGTTGAGGGCGCTATTACACATCTTCTGAGAGAGTACAGAACCTAGAAGCAGAGTTCAGGTATACCCAAGAGCTCTAACACGATCATAACACAATAATCAGCATATAAATCTAAGCTTTTTAATGTTACCGAATGAAATGTGGAGCCTATGGAGAGGTGAAGCTGCAGGGCAGTTGATGAACGTGATTGACACAGTCTATGTTTTGATTATCGTTCTGAATCTGATCCTGATGTAATTTTTGCAATAAAAATGCTATTTTCTCAGCTTTTGTTTAAAATGTTGCTTTTTTACCCACATTCAAGTGAAAATTAAAAGAATGCATGAAGCTATACATTTTTTTTTTCTTTTAAGAAGAGTCTCTGATCAGTATTTTAATATATTGTTTGTGCAGATATTCATATAAAAAATATTCTGGGGCCAGGAAACTGGTGAAAATGCTGGAGGTGGCTGGCAACAAAAGAAAAAACTGGCGGGGAAAGAGTTAATAGTAAATAAAAAAACTATTCATGACTTTTTTTTTTAAGTCTTCATTTTACAGCATTTTCACAAGTGCCTAAAACATTTGCACAATGCTTTATTATAAAAAAGAAAAGATTATGAAAAACATAAATGATTTGGCTATACTTCTACTATGATTGTTTAACTGATTTAATGTTAATATTCTGACTGTAAGTTCTGACTCTGTATTTCCTTGTTCTCTATTGGTGAGAATTGAGACATTGTGAGAAATCATTCACATACTCAAGCCTACAATATTCCACAATCATTACTGGGTCCCTTTTCCATTTCTCTTTTCAGAGCTCTTAAATCTTCCTTTAGTTTATCTATGATTTCATCTTTTTCTTTCACGCTTTTCGTTGTATCTGTGAGGTCATTGGCCATTGTAAACATGTGGTTGTTAAAACATTTGTTTTGGTTGTCTCTCATCATGTCATCAATCTTCTTCATGAGCAGATCAACTTGTGCTGACTTCTCTCTGTTGTTGAATGCATGGTACCCCCCGCTGCATGACTTCATCACCTCATTCAGATCTGGAGATTCGGCAACATAATCTTCAATTGGTTTCCCTTCAAGATTATCTGCCCCGGTGAACAAGACCATCATGTGTTGCTGTGCATCTCCGCCAAAGGCTTGCTGAATCAGTTCAACAGTATTTTTCTCCTCATCAGTGAAGTGCCCAATGGAAAGCACGAGAAGAAAGACATGAGGACCTGGGGCTGCAAGAGTGATGAACCGTGCAGCCTCATTTATGCCGTCTTCTCTTTTCATCTGTTTGTTATACATACCAGGAGTATCCACAACAACAACCGACTTGCCATTTATCGTCTGTGATCCAGATGAGCAGTGTTCAGTGACTGGTGTAGCTCTTGGTTCTGACACGAATGCCTTGTGTCCAAGAATGGTGTTTCCTGTAGCACTCTTGCCAACTCCTGTTCTACCAACCAAAACAATGCGTAGCTCACCTGTTGACATTATTGAACATATCATTTAAATATCATTTATCATGGTCTTCATGCCTTAATATAGCTTGACATCCGGGTCGCTGCTCATGTGGTCGACCGTGTGGCTTGTAGAGTAACGTAATTTAATAGTTTTTTTAATCGTATAGTTTTTATGGTATTTGTTGTTTATATACTGAGGGTATCTATTTTGGATTATATTAAGACAGTCCATGTTATATTGAGAGGATATTGCGTTTTTAGATGGTTACACGTGAGTTTCGTGTTGATTGACTGTTGGCACACCGCCTTGCGATCAATATGGATTACAAAAGACTTTTCTGGTCATTGGTCTTTTTACATTTTCTGGAGAACGTTTTTGGTCTGCCAACTGGATATGATCTCCCGGATAATTTGCGACTTGTATATCCAAGGGATCTTCTGCTGCAGCTGCAATTCCACCCTCACCAAGCTATTGTTACAGAAAGGATTCCAGAGGAAATAACACGTAAGAGGTCTACCCAGAGGGATTCTTCTCAAAATAAGAAGGTAACGAGAAGGGGGAAGAAAAAGGGAGGAATACGAGCTAGACTCAAGCGGGAGAAATGTAAACATCGATCGCTCCCATCAGTCATTATGGCCAACGTCCGTTCTCTTCGCAACAAAATTGATGAACTGCAAGCTAACGTGAACTATATGCATCAGTATAGGACTGCTTCCATTTTAGCATTTACTGAAACATGGCTAAATAAGAACGATAATGATGACTCTTTATGTATAGATGGCTTTGGAACTCCCTTTAGACTCGACCGGGACAGTGAGTCTACGGGTAAACAGCTTGGAGGTGGTGTTTGTTTTTATGTGAATGCACGCTGGTGCCCAACGATTGTTGTAAGGGAGAAGTTGTGCACCTCTGACATTGAACTTTTGGCTGTATCTTTACGCCCTTTTTATTTGCCCAGGGAATTTCCGCAGCTTTTTTTTATATTGGTTTATATACACCCGAGAGCAAATGCTGCTATAGCCATAGAGCATATTAAGAACACCTTAGACAGACTGGAATTAATATCTCCAGATTCTCCCAAATTCATTCTGGGTGATTTCAATCACTGTGAGGTAGAAAAACCTCTGAAAGGTTTCCAACAGTATGTTACATGTACTACTCGTCTGGGGAAAATATTAGATAAATGCTATGGCTCAATTTTAGGTGCATATAAATCTATTGCTCTCCCACCACTGGGCTCTTCTGATCACTACTCTGTATTACTTGCACCAGCCTATTTGCCAGTTATTAGGAGGGCAGAGAAGGTTGTAAAGGTTATTAAACAATGGACTAATGATAGCATTGATAGATTAAAGGGATGTTTTGATATAACTGATTGGAATATGCTCATAGCTTCATCAAGTGATATTAATGAGCAAGGGGACATAGTGACATCATATATCTCCTTTTGTGTGGATAACATCATTCCCACCAAGACGGTTACCATCTTTCCCAATAATAAGCCTTGGGTAACCAAAGAACTCAAGGAAATTTTAAATAAGAAAAAGAGAGTTTTTTATACTGGCTCTGAGTATGAGAAAAAGGAAGTTAACAGAGAGGTTAAGCGTGCTATTAAATCTGCTAAACTGAGATATAAGAACAAGATTGAGCAAACATTTACTCAGGGGAACCTCCACACAGCCTGGCAGGGTCTTAAGAATATGGCGGCAGTTAATATTGCTCCCACTGCCCGTAAGCACATTCAGGTTGCAGGTAGCAGTTCAACATCTCTTGCCAATGATCTCAACTCTTTTTACACCAGATTCGAGATTGATAATAGCACTCAAGTGGAAACAATAATTTCCACTTTAAAATCAGGTGATTCTGCCTTCACTATAAGTTTAGAGGAGGTGGTGCAAGCTTTTAAAAAGACCAAAGTTAAATCTGCACCTGGGCCAGATAATATCTGCGGCCGAACCCTAAAATTTTGTGCGGAGCAGTTGGGGGAGGTTTCAGACCTTGTTTCAGAACTCCATGGCCAGTGGTGTAGTCCCTCACTTATGGAAACATTCCACAGTTATTCCAATACCTAAAAAGAGTTCCATAAAAGCCCTAAACGATCTGAGACCTGTTGCACTCACCTCTCTTGTGATTAAGGCAATGGAGAGAATTATTAAAAACTATATTACTAAAGTAACCGACTTACAGTTGGATCCACTTCAGTTTGCCTATCGCACGGGTAGAGGGGTTGATGATGCAAAGGTGTTTATTACAGACCTTGTCCATAAGCATCTTGAGTCTCCTAATACCACAGCCAGATTATTGTTCGCTGACTTTTCTTCGGCATTCAATACCTTACAGCCACATATTCTGGCTGAGAAACTTATTAGTCGTTTTCACCTGGAGGACCAATTGATTTTATGGATAATTGATTTTTTGACCAATAGGTCTCAGAGAGTGCTGGTCAATAACATACTTTCTGACCTCCTATTTACTTCAACTGGCTCTCCCCAGGGTTGTATCCTTTCACCTCTGCTCTTCATTTTGTATACTGATGACTGCAGATCTAACCTACCTGATTGTCATCTAATTAAGTTTGCTGATGACACCGTTTTACTGTCTCTGCTCTCAGGCCCTTTACAGCATCATGGCCCAACACTTCAGAAATTTGTCGAGTGGTGTGACATCTCTTGTTTGGAACTTAATGTGAATAAGACCAAAGAGATGGTGGTAACCTTTTCTAATAAGCAGAGGCAGATGGCTATGGCAGCCCCTACTGTTATTCATGGAAAACCGATTGAGATTGTCAAAGAGTACAAGTACCTGGGGACAATTTTTGACAGTCTGTTTAAATTTTCTTCTAATACAGAGGAGATATTGAGGAAATTCCAGCAGCGGCAGTACCTTTTAAGGAAGCTTAATTCCTTTGGAGTTAGTAAGAACATTCTTATCATGTTCTACTACTCCTACATTGAAAGTGTTACTACATTTTCTATTGTCTGCTGGTTTAATTCTATTAGCCTTCATAATAGAAATAGTCTGGAGCGTACAGTTAAAGTCTGTTCAAAAATAATTGGACTCCCTATTAGGGCTCTTTCCACTATAAGTGATCAGCAAACATTGAGATTGGCTGGAAGGATTTTACAAGACATTTCACATGTCATGTTCTCTGTTTTTGAGTGGCTTCCTTCAGGGCGACGGCTTCGTTGCCCACGTTGTAGGACTCAAAGGAGGAAGGCAACCTTTGTTCCAAAATCAGTGCAGCTTTTAAATTCTCAACCATTACTGGCCCCCTGGGTTACCAAGTCGTGATCTTAGTGAGCTATTATTATTGATTTTTTTTTTGTACTCCGTATATATATAATTACGTATTTATTTATTCTTATATATGGTATGGACTAGTTGTGTTTTTAAGGTATCCACTTGTAGTGGACTTTATTAATATGTATTCTGTGTACACTGTTATTATTTATTTAATGTTGATGTTTTTATGTATATCGTTTACGTGACTCTACATGGCCTCAATAATTGCCCCTTGGGGACAAATAAAGTGTTATGAAATGAAATGAAATGAAATGAAATGAAAAGAGAAACACAATTGTTTGTAGTCATGTTATAAAACATGGATTTCCCTCAATGTGATGATGACATTAGAAAGGGACCCCACTTCCTAAAATAAAAGCATTGCTGTGTGGAATATTTCACTGAATGCTCTTAATTCCAGCAGAACAGACCACAGTAGTTTTGAGCACACTTGATTCACAGAGATGCATTTAGGGATTCCTTAGCTTAGTGCTCCACTTCTCTTGCCACATTTATTTTTGTCATTGTAATTGACTATTAAATATAAACAATGCATTTAGTTTTCATTATCAGATCAATGATTTGTTTGTGTCCTTTTTAAAATAAACAGTTCTGCTGCCTAATATATTTGATGAATAAAATGTTAAAAAGAACTGCATTTATAAAAATTATATATATATATATATATATATATATATATATATATGCCTATTTTCTAATTATATAAATCTTCTTTACAATCACTTTTTATCAATTTAACACATCCTTGCAAAGTATTGATTTATTTCAAAAAAAGAAAGAAAAAAATTACTGACCCCAAATTACTGACCAGTGTATATTGTTGTTACAAAAGATTTATATTTTTAAAACATTTTCTTCTTTCTTCTTTTTTTTTTTTTTTTTTTTTACTTTTTATTCATCAAAGTATCCTAAAAGTATCACAGGTTATGAAAAAAATATTAAGCGGCAGAACTGTTTCCAACTTTGATAATGAATCATCATATTAGAATGATTTCTAAAGGATCATGTGATAGACTGGAGTAATGATCCTGCAAATTCAGCTTTGCATCACAGAAATAAATGATAATTTAAAGTATAATACATTGAAAACCAATTATTTTAAATTGTAATAATCTATCACAATATAAAAAATAAAAAAATCGTCTCGGTTACGTATGTAACCCTCGTTCCCTGAGTAGGGAACGGAGACGTTACGTCGGATGACGACGAATGGGGTTTCGCTTAGAAATCCTATCATCTTCGAGTATTAAAACACGAGCCAATGGCAATGAAATGCCATGGGTCTGCGGAATTTGCATAGCGTAACTCCTGCCCCACGCAGGGGGTATATAAGGAAGTGCGCGAGCAACATGCAGACTATGTCTTCGCTGAGGAGCCGAGACTGAACTCAGGCGTTCCAGCGGTACAGCGGAAGTGGCAGGGAGACGTAACGTCTCCGTTCCCTACTCAGGGAACGAGGGTTACATACGTAACCGAGACGTTCCCTTTCGTTGTCACTCCGAGTTACGTCGGATGACGACGAATGGGGTTCCCAGTGTAATCACGCCACCTCTCGACTGTCTTCCAGTGCCCTGCGTAAGTCTGAGCTCCCTGTCGTGAGACTGGCACGGACGAAGGACTCCTACTTAACACAGGAATACCAAGGTACACTGGGAAGCATATCTCAGTGGAAATATGCAATCATGCCCAACCCGAAGGGGGGGACTTGGAAAACACATATGACCCCGAAGGGCTGCATACGGAGTCACTGGGGTGTCCAGCCGCAGGTGGAATATTTCAACCCCAGGGGTGGCAAGGTGGCTTGCCAAGGGAAAGACACATGCTCAAAGAGGCTTACAGTGGAATACACATGTGGGGGTCGCCCGGAGGGGGAACCATGCACATGGAGGCACCTAGCCAAGCGCGAAAGCTGCCGGTGGCATAACTCTGGCGTTGACGTCAACAGTGCTGGAGGAGACTCAGGGCTTATGAGGCTCACCTGAGGAAATATCGCACGTATCCCGTCCGTGGAGAGGAATGGCGAGCAAGCGAAGACACCTGAGCAGAATCTAGCACCGGCTAGTTGAAGCGAGTACATGAGAAGAAACTGGCTCAACTCGGAGATTGTAGAATCTCGCGAAAGTATTAGGTGTCGCCCAGCCTGCAGCTCTGCAGATGTCTGTTAGCGAGGCGCCATGCGCTAGAACCCAAGAGGATGCCACACTCCGGGTGGAGTGGGCCGTCACACCAAGGGGGCACGGTCGACCTTGCTGCTGGTAAGCCAAAGCAATGGAACCCACTATCCAGTGAGACAACCTTTGCTTCGAGAGAGCCTTTCCCTTCAGCTTCCCACCATGACAGACAAAGAGCTGGTCTGAGGTCCTGAAACACTGCGTTCTGTCTACGTAAGCACGGAGGGCGCATACTGGACAGAGCAGTGCCAAGGCTGGGTCTGCCTCCTCCAAGGGCAGCGCTTGCAGGTTCACCACCTGGTCTCGAAAGGGTGTGGTGGGAACCTTGGGCACATATCCAGGCCGGGGTCTCAGGATCACGTGAGAGATAGCCGGCCCGAATTCCAGGCACGCTTCGTCAACCGAGAATGCCTGCAGGTCCCCTACCCTCTTGATGGAGGCCAATGCAACCAGGAGCGCTGTCTTCATAGACAGGAACTTAAGCTCCACTGATTGCAGAGGCTCAAAGGGAGCACTCTGCAGGGCAGTTAGAACCACTGAGAGGTCCCAAGAGGGAACGAGAGGAGAGCGAGGAGGATTTAGTCTCCTCGCTCCTCTCAGGAACCTGATGATCAGGTCGTGCTTCCCCAGAGACTTACCTTCAACTGCATCGTGATGTGCGGCAATAGTGGCAACATACACTTTCAGGGTGGAGGGAGACAGCCTTCGCTCCAACCCTTCTTGCAGGAAGGAAAGCATGACACTGATCGGCATTTCGTGGGTTCTTGCTGTTTAGAAGAACACCAGTTGACGAAGAGGTTCCACTTCAACGCATAGGCATGTCTCGTGGACGATGCTCTAGCGGAAGTGATGGTAGCCACCACCGCTGGTGGTAGGGTACTCAAACCTACCTCCTCCCGTCCAGGAGCCACACGTGGAGGTTCCAAAGATCGGGACGAGGGTGCCAAAGGGTGCCCCGTCCCTGAGAAAGCAGGTCCTTCCTCAGAGGAATTGGCCAGGGAGGTGCTGTCGCGAGGAGAACTAGTTCTGGGAACCAGGTGCGGTTGTGCCAATACGGGGCAACCAATATTACCTGCTCCTCGTCCTCCCTGATCTTGCGCAAAGTCTGCGCAAGGAGGCTCACTGGGGGAAACGCATACTTGCGTAGGCCCCGCGGCCAGCTGTGCGCCAGTGCATCCGTGCCGAGCATGCCCTCGGACAGGGAATAAAACAGGTCGCAGTGGGACGAGTCGTGGGAGGCAAACAGATCTACCTGTGCGTCTCCGAACTGATCCCAAATCAGCTGGACCGACTGGGGATGGAGTCGCCATTCTCCAGCGAGAGGCCGAACTCGAGACAGCTCGTCGGCCGCCTGGTTCAGGTGTCCCCGGATATAAATGGCTCGAAGCGACCTCAGATGCTTCTGACTCCATATGAGGAGGTGGCGGGCGAGTTGCGACATACGGCGGGAGCGTAGACCACCTTGATGGTTGATGTACGCTACTGTGGCGGTATTGTCTGATCGGACTAGTACGTGTTGACCCTTGAGCAACGCTCGGAAGCGGTGCAGGGCAAGGCGTACGGCCAGCAACTCGAGGCAATTGACATGCAAAAGGCGCTGAGGACCTGTCCAGGAACCTGCAGCAGCATGTCCATTGCACATGGCACCCCAGCCCGTGGTGGAGGCATCTGTGGAGACAACAACATGCCTGGAAGCTCGTTCTAAGGGCACTCTAGCCCGTAGAAAATTGAGGTTCGACCACGGGGTGAAGGTCTGACGGCAGGTCGGAGTCACTGGGACTCGGAGGGTGCCGTGTTGCCATGCCCACCTCGGGACTCGATCGTGAAGCCAAAGCTGAAGCGGTCTCATATGAAGCAATCCGAGCGGCGTTACTGCGGCTGCGGATGCCATATGCCCCAGGAGCCTCTGAAATAGTTTCAGTGGAACCGCATTCTTGCCCTTGAATTGGCAAAGACAAGTCAGCAGTGACTACGCGCGCTCGCTCGTAAGCTGCGCGCACATGGCGACCGAGTCGATCTCCATACCGAGAAAAGAGATCCTCTGCACGGGGCAGAGTTTGCTCTTCTCCCAGTTGACCCGAAGGCCCAGACGAGCTAGGTGCCGGAGCACAAGGTCCCTGTGTTCGCAAACCTGGTCTCGAGAGTGAGCTAGGATCAGCCAGTCGTCGAGATAGTTCAGGATGCCAACCCCGTGTTCGCGTAGGGGAACAAGGGCTGCCTCGACAACCTTCGTGAAGACGCGAGGAGACAGGGCTAACCCGAAAGGGAGAACCGCGTACTGTATGCCTGTCCCTCGAAAGCAAACCGTAGAAATGGTCTGTGTCGAGGAAAAATGGAGACATGGGAGTAGGCGTCCTTCAGGTCGATCGCTGCAAACCAATCCTGCGGCCGCACGCATTTGAAAAAGCGTTTGGCCGTGAGCATCTTGAACGGCGTCCTCTTTTTTGAAGGGAGCGGTTCAAGACGCGCAGGTCCAGGATTGGTCGTAACCCACCGGATTCTTCGGTACAATAAAGTAGGGGCTGTAAAACCCAGACTTCATTTCGGCTGGAGGGACAGTCTCGATCGCACCCCTCGCCAGTAGGGTAGCGACCTCCGCTCTCATGACAGGGGCATTGCCACCGGCCATAGTGAGCGGATTCCCCTGAGGCGGGGAGGAGACCACGCGAACTGAATCACGTAGCCGAGCCTGATGGTTCTCCGACCCGGCGGGACAGTCCGGAAAGCTCTAGCCAGGCCTCCAGAAACTGCGCCAGCGGGGTTATTCGAACCACAGACGTACTGTCGGGGGTGCAGCGAGGCGGAATGACCGGCCCAGGCGTGGGTGGCATAGCGGCCCGGTGCGGGGGCACGGCCATAAACCGCGTCCTGCCAGAGGAGGCCAGGGGAGGACCAGCGTCCCACGGGGGCGTGCTCTGGCAGGGGTCTGGCGACAGAGGGGGATGAGAGGAGCGTGGCCCGTGGGCGGCGCGTGCTGTCATCCACAGCCTCTTGGGGCTCAGAGAAAGAGCATTAGTTCTTTTGTAGAGATCTTCACCCAGCCCTCAAGCGGGGGAAGGAGTGGTCCTGCTACCAGCTCCTGAAGAACTGAGCCCTAACTCCAAGCTGCCTGTCTCAGGTTTGTGCTGCTCAGCCAGGTGTTAGCCGGCTAAGGGGCAGAGACAGGCGGTGCCAGCCTCCAGCGACCCCCTTGTGCTCAGGCCAGTGAAGGCTCGAGGGAGGAGCCGCAAGGAGGCGGCGTCGGTGGGAAGCAGACTAAGCAGACCACACCGACGGATGACCGTCAGTGCAGAAGCCTCAGTCTGCTTGTGGATTGATCGAAGACTGTTGGGCGCAGTCCTCAACCACCCCCGCCGACCAGGCTGCCCGCCTCAAGGTGCTGCTTAGGCTGGTGTGGCAGTCTAAGGGGCGGAGACGGGCAGCGCCGCCCTCCTGCGGCTTCCTCCTGCTCAGGTCCGTTTGCAGGCCAGAGGGGAGCAGCCGCATGGAGGGGGGCTTGGCGGGAAGCAGACTGAGGAGGCCGCACGGATGGATGACCATCGGTGCCGGACCCGAGTCTGCTTCAGGTGGTCGAAGCCACACCGCCAAAGAGCTCAGCCTGGGACATGGGGGAGCTGAGAAAATGAATTCTCAGACCCTGCCACATCAACCTGGCTGAGCCCATGTCTGGACCACATAATGGACATCACCTGACCCAGGATCACGCAGGTACCGATGTCGCCCGAGAGCGAGGTCAGTAGTGTGCGTGGCGGAACAACCAGGCCGGGCATGGGAGGCATAGCGTCCCAGCATAGGGGCGTGGTTAGAATTTCCGCGTTCTGCCAGGGTTGGCCAGGGAAGGACTAGCGTTCCACTGCGGCCGGTTCGACAGAACTCCCGGGACAGCACTGCATCGAAGGCGCAGGCGACACACAGCACTGCATGACCGTGCCACTATAGTGACAGGGAACATACAGACCATGATCGCCGTGCGATCAAAAGCAGCGAAGGCGGAGGACACCCGCGGGCCACGAAAGTCACGTGGAGTCTCGCGCAGCGCAGGCGTCCTGATGCACGTCCGGGAGAAGCTTACAGCACTCGGGGGGAGGGCGGGGCCACTCCAGCCGATGCTTTCAGCTGCCCGGGAAAGCATGGCTGACAGCTCTGGATCGGTCCCGGCAACGATGGCACTCCCGTGGGAGGCAACGCAGTCGAAACTTCATTTCCAGAGGAATCAAGCCCGCCTTGTGATGCTGTGAGTGCATGGTCTGCGATGTGGAGGGGGGTGTGGCCCGAGGAATTGAATCGTCGGTTGTTGTGCCACACCAAACCCTCAGATCACCCTGGCCACCAGCCAAAGTATCCCTTCTCGAGGAAGAGATAAATTGGGGTGTGGCAGAGGGGACTCTACTCACATGGAGATCATTGAGTCTTGATCTATAAACATCGCGATGGTCATGTTCCCGCAATGAAAACATGACTCATCAACGAGCGCTGCCAAGCGTGATGAAGCCCAACACGCAAAACAGCGCTCGCGACCGTTAGGCAGATGACTGACGCACACACATCCAGAAAATACACGGGCGAACCGTCTTGAAAAAGACGTGCCGCGTGCAGCTCTTTTTAGAGAGTGGAAAAGCTCAGCAGAGTGCTGAAGCACCCAGGGAGAATCACACTCACTGTCGGCAGATTACTGCACAAATCAGCAGCAGGAAATGCGATCTCGCTGGAAGCGCCGTCACACCAACACACTGAAGAGCCGCTCGTCTCGAAGAGATTTGAGATGACACTCAAAAGGCTTGTGGAGTGAAGTACTGAACTTGGCTCCGAAGCGAAAACATAGTCTGCATGTTGCTCGCGCACTTCCTTATATACCCCCTGCGTGGGGCAGGAGTTACGCTATGCAAATTCCGCAGACCCATGGCATTTCATTGCCATTGGCTCGTGTTTTAATACTCGAAGATGATAGGATTTCTAAGCGAAACCCCATTCGTCGTCATCCGACGTAACTCGGAGTGACAACGAAAGGGAACTGTATTTTTGATCAAATAAATGCAGGCTCGATGAGCAGAAGAAATTTCTTTCAAAAACATTAAAAATAGTAATGTTTCCAAACTTTTGGCCTGTAGTGTATATGGCATTTTAAAAATGTATTTGCCAAAATTAGTAATGATATTTATTTACAGGTTTATTAAAAATAGCAAAGTTCACATTAAATCTGTATTGTAAAACGTGCTATAAAAGATAATGGGGACTTGACTTGAATGCTAGATGTAATGCTCTTGGTATTTGTGTTTAGGCTGTAATGTGTCACGTGTGTGTATATATATATATATATATGGATATATGGGCTAAATAATCATAAACACAATGATGGGGTGAAATGGGCTGTGATGCATGGGGCACCAGGTAAAATCTTGCCTAGGGCAGCAAATTGGTCAGGGCCGGCCCTGCTCAGGGCTGATGAACCTGGCTGGTGGACATAATGCTTGGCCATCTAAACCTCTCTCATCCCACTAAACATGAATAATCCACCTATTAACTTAAGTCTTGTTAGAACACAAACAATAAAAAACTATTCTTGGTTTTTTAAATGCAAATTATTATTTTTTAAATGATTGTATGGAATAGAAAGCTCCTGCAGCAGGCGCATAAGCACAACAGGTAGCCTCAAGCTACATGACACAATTTAATTTATTAATATAACACTTTTATTTAAAGCTCACTTTAAAACACCATCGAGTGTTTGTATCATATTCCGGTCGCGGTTTAAAATGGTTTCAAGTCATAAAAAGATTTTGAAATATGTTATATTTAGCATTTTAGATGAAGCTATGGGCTATCCTTACCCAGCATTTCTGTAAACATTCTTTATTCATATGAAAACGCCAAATCGCACGAAAATCACCCACAAAACACAAATACTTAAATCGTGCATTTAGTAGCTTCTTGTTTCAGGTGAAGAGATGTCACTTTCGCTTTGTTTATCACGGATGTCCAGAATGAAGAAGTGTAGTCAAGTCAAGTCAAGTCATCTTCATTTATATAGCGCTTTTAACAATGTAGATTGTTTCAAAGCAGCTTCACAGAGATAAGCGTATAATTTAAGGTAACAGAGATTGTTTTGGCTTTACAGCAGAGTTAAGTTATTTCCATCTAAAGTTAGTTTTAATTGATTTGCTTCCGTCGCGACGATCATTTGTTATTAAATTATGGGCCGCTAAGACGACACCATTCCCTCTACACAGACTTTAAACGCGAACCTGTGAGAAACGCTGATGGCGTTCACATGCGCATTTAGAGTGGGTTCTATAGTTATGTGCATTTGAAATAAGCCATAAGTCCTGTACACAGGACACGTCATGCAGAAGAGGTCACGTTGAATCACGTGAGATGATTGACAGCTGTACAACAAATGATAGAGATCCGAGGTCAAATCTGACGCAAATCAGGAAGAGGAGACACACATCTCGCTCCGTTCGCTGTTTGAGCTCTTCAGATCGCATAATTCAGTGGAAAATGAATAGGAATGTTATTCTGTATGACGAAATAGTTTACTAGCATGTGATAATTAATCATTATTTCTCCAAATATGCGCACCATTGGACACCATTGTATTTGAGCACAAATAAACCGGAGAAGACAAGAATGAATGTTGTGTAAGTGATGATTTCAATTCAAAATAACGAACGTTACAGATTAATTATTTTGCACTCCTGGCATAAATTAAGAAATTAATGTCACTGCAAACCAGTTTAATCATAAACAGTGGTCAAATATCTAAGCTGGAGTCTTAAACCTTTCTTATGATGCTGAGTTTGTCCAGATCAAGTAAGAGTGTGATGTTTTGACGAGTAATGAATTTTGAACAACAAATAATAACGGGCAAGGGGATAGTAAGTAGCCACGCTGTTCCCTTGGAGGGAACAAAAGCCGGCTTATCTATGGAGGCAGAATAGTCTGAAATATAATTCACACAAAAAACATGATTCACACATGCGTAGACAATTTCACATGCATGGAACCTAATTCACGCACACACAAAAAAAATTCACGTGCGCTAAATAAAATTATACATTCATAAATTACATTTCACAAATGCAAAACACAATTCGTAGATACACCTTTGTTTAACCTTTGAATGTTTAAAATGTACGAGTTTATCCTTGAATATGAATGTACAAATCGTCATTCACGTGTGAATCGCCTTGGCTTTGTGTGTGTTTGTTTTTGAGACTTTCCTGGCAGCGAACTCCTCCTACACAGAGCAGTCGTACTCTTTAGCCAATCAGATTTAAGCTTATCGATCGACCAATCGGTATCACGTGAGGGCGGGCCTACCGGCATGTTACGTCATCAGCTTTCGACCAAGAACCGGTTCGTGGCTGAGCAGAGGTATGTGTACTGCACTTGATCAGTTCATTTATGTGTTTACTGAAGTTAAAGAGTTCAAGATCAGTTGAAGCAAGAGAAGCATCTCGGGAGAACGTCCGTAAGATTTTGTGTGGTTGTCTATTGCAGATTGCCTCACAAACTTACTGGTTTATAGTGCATAAAATCCCGCCGCAGAACTGTGTGAAGAGTAAGGGTTAAGTTAGAGAGGTGAGATTTTGTTAGGCAGGAATAGCTAGGGAGAAGCAAGGGCTGATTCTTGGTTTATATTGTACACTGTCTATTTTGAGTAATCACTTCACTCTACAGTGCATTTGTATTTTTGCGATTACTTTGTATCTTGTTGTTGGCGGCTTGAGGCTTGACGCGTTTTTTTTGTTTGTTTTTTTTTGACTGCGTGTTTTTCGGTCTCATTATGGATTTTGATTTAGAAGACTTTGTGGCTCACCCGAGCCTTGAAAAATTTGAACAATGTACTAAGAATTTTTTGCTCTCTATTGCTGCTCATTTTAAAATACCTATCTCAAAACAAGAAAAGAAACAAAATATCAAATCTCAAGTGTACACTGAATTAGCTGAAAAAGAACTGCTCCCTCCCGTGAGCTCTGTCTTTTCCTGTGCGGTTGCGCATCCAGATCCTGAGCTGCGTAAATTAGAGCTACATGTAGAAATGCAGCGTTTAGAGCTCAGGGAAAAAGAGCTTAAGCATGATTTTGAGCTGCGTAAATTGGAAATAGAGGAGACAGGAAGACGTGAGTCGGTCCGTCTCAGAGGAGCTAGACAGGTGGGTGGTGAAGTTGGCATGGCGGAGATGGATTATGATGTTAATAAATGCATTCGTTTAATTCCGCCCTTTTCTGAGAGAGATGTTGATAAATACTTTGTGTTATTTGAGAAAGTAGCGACGACCTTAAAGTAGCCAAAAGAAATTTGGCCTCTCCTGCTGCAGTGTGTGTTTACGGGTAAAGCCCAGGAGGCGTATGCTTCTCTTTCACCTGAAGTAAGTTTAAATTATGATCAGGTGAAAGTTGCAGTTTTAAACCAGAAATAACACACATTTTTTCACAATTTCCGCCTATACTGTATGCTTTCTTTTATCCCTGTGGCATGAAAGAACACCAGGGACACAAAACTCAACAACTTCAATACTCAAGGCACTCTGATGACTCAGAAAATGTATAATATACCCATACTATTTATTTGTGAGAGCCTTAAATTAGACTTGTGTAGCCAGCACAAGTCTTCAAAATAGAATAGACAAAGAATGGACAAATAGAATACCCTATTAGTCCAGGGCCAAATGGCCTATTTATTAATGTACAGTTGTAATAAAAAGTAATTGTTTCAATAGTGTTGTCAACATAACACTTGTAAGTGGTTTAACAAAATGTTTCTATCATGTATTTTGATATTCACCCACTTTCAGTTAGAATGTCAGAAAGTAGCTCATGCACGGTCCATATGAATTTTTGGGCTCCAATAGTCCATATTGGACCCAAGAAACATATTTCTGGCCAAAGAGTCCTCGATCTTGGGCTTTCTATACATACTCATATACTCCTTCTGATGCTTCATAAGCCATATAGTCTGAACATTAAGGGATAGTTCACTTTGAAAATAAATTTTGGTATGTTTTAGCTTACCTCAAGGGCATCCAAGATGTAGGTGTCTTTGTTTCCGCAGTAGTTTCAATTTTGATATTTTTAGGTCAAACCGTTCTTGTCTGTCAGTCATATAATGCAGGTCTATGGTCACTGGCTCAAAACACAAGCACAGAGTCCAAATTAAAACAATTCCCCATCGTCCAAATGAAACAATTCCCCATCATAAGTACACATTGATGGCCTAAGACACGAAACGAGCGGTTTGTGTGAGAAAACGAACAGTATTTATATCGTTGTTATCTCTTGAAAACAGCACACGTCCAAATGATCTGACGGCGCGGGCGGGTATAGATATATACACTAGATGTCGCTTGGCTACGGTTTCGTTCCAATGAACTGCAGTAGCCAAGGCGACGTCTATGTATATATCTATACCCGCCCGCGCCGTCAGATCATTTGGACGTGTGCTGTTTTCAAGAGATAACAACGATATAAATACTGTTCGTTTTCTCACACAAACCGCTCGTTTCGTGTCTTAGGCCATCAATGTGTACTTATGATGGGGAATTGTTTCATTTGGACGATGGGGAATTGTTTTAATTTGGACTCTGTGCTTGTGTTTTGAGCCAGTGACCATAGACCTGCATTATATGACTGACAGACAAGAACGGTTTGACCTAAAAATATCAAAATTGAAACTACTACGGAAACAAAGACACCTACATCTTGGATACCCTTGAGGTAAGCTAAAACATATCAAAAATTAATTTCAAAGTGAACTATCCCTTTAACGCACAGATCACTGACGGCGCGCTGCGTGGAACTGTTGGTTCAGTTGACTGGTTATAACAACACTACCAACTATGCCATCTTCAATCAATTTCCATTGAAGCTGCACAGACTTCAAAAACACAGACAGAGACATTAACGCTCTATACATATTGACTCAAGAGTTAAAATTTGACCACTTTTGTCTGATTTATCATCAGAAGAAGTCTATAATTTTACATCGTTTAAAACCTTTTGAGGAACCTTTGACCAGAAATAATTAGGGATGCACCGATTGGGAAATTCTGGGCCGATACCGATACCGATGTTTAACATAACAACTTGGCCGATGCCGATGTTTTTTCTTTTTGTTATTTATTCCTTCTTTTGTGCCACGGAAACATACAAGTCTTTCGGCTCTTGATCACACTATCCTAGAATGAGCACAAATTCAATCAGACCAATTTATGAAACAAAAAAAAACCTTTAATGTCACTTTCTGGTTGACAGTTATAACCTTATTTATTAGTTCTTTTTCAGTTGTTATGAGGAGCAATATGAGAGAGAAATTTGGTAATCATTGTCTGACCCAACAAAAAAAAACATTATAATATTCATTTTATTTTTCGTGTTCGCATTTATGAGGGAAAAAACACGGGTGAATGTTCATATTAAATTTTAAACGCGCACGCGCTCTTCTGCGAGAGAGAGAGAGAGAGAGAGAGAGAGAGAGAGAGAGAGAGCGAGCCCCGACCGCGCGCGCGTGCGCGCTCTCACTCACTCACTATTCAGAGCGGTCAAGCTTCCCCGTACTTTTTGACAAGCGTCCTAGACAGGGAGGCCAGAGCTTCTTTGCAGCTCAAGTCGGCGGCGGTGTGTACAGTTAACGCTCTATCTGTTGACGGCGCTGAGGGAAAAGCTCCCGCCACTGGAAGAAGCAGTCGCCGCCCATTTGTGTCCTCCTGCGCACCCATCAAAGCCGTGCAGAACGTCTTCAGCACTCGCGGATCGTGCATACTCCGCCGCTTCTTCTGCTACACACCATGGTCGTTCTTTTCTCGAGAAAAGGAGTTTTCTCATAGAAAAATAAATAAATAAATGCGTCATTGTACCCAGCACTTCTGAAAATGCACTTCCGAAATCCGAATGCGTCTCTGTCCCCAGCATATCAAACCAAACTGACGCCCATGTGACATCGGCGAATGTCATTTTTATTTCCCGATGGCCGATGGCAGTTAACGAGGCAAATATCGGCCGTTACCGATGTTCAGCCGATGCATCGGTGCATCCCTAGAAATAATAATAGGTCATATAAGGACATATATATGGCTTATGAAGAATCAGAAGGAGACAATGAGTATGTATAGAAAGTTCAAGATTGAGGACTCTTTGGCCAGAAATATGTTCCTTAGGGCAATTATGGACTTCTGTATGGCTGATGTAACATCAGATGGAGTCAACGAGTATGTATAGAAAGGTCAAGTTTCGAGTACTCTTAGGCATGAAATATGTTCAGTAGTTCAAAAAGGGGCCTCTGTCTGGCTGATTTAACATCAGAAGGAGTCTATAAGTTTATATAGTTTAAAACCTTTTGAGGACCCATTGACAAGAAATCAGTTCAATAGGTCAGATTTTGACTTTTATATGGCCTACGAAGCATCAGAAGCAATACTATGCGTTGTTGGTGGGGGCGATACTGCAAGTTGCTTGCGTCCTACGTGTAGTCTATGAAAGGGAGCACGTTGCTCGCGTTGACTCTGTAAGAGCCCTAACGCGTTAAAAAAAAAATAACGCAACTGACGCAGCACTTTTTTTTTGCCTCGTTTTAATGGCTTCCTGTTGCGGCTGCTATTGAAAAGGCTGAAAATGATGCCGTCTCGCCTCTCAGTGTTTGGCGATCAGGTTTCATTCTCGCGCAGCTTTCATGAGCGGGTCTTTTCCGCTCCGTGTGTGTGTCGCGCTCTCTGTTCCGTGTGTGTGTGTTTGTGTGTGTGTGTGTCGGCGCGCTGCGCTGTCGTTAACGGCCCAAATGCTCCAATCATGTACCGATCACGCACTGAAAAAGCAAAGTCCGCTCAAATAACAAATTTCTCTGTAGACTTCTGTTTGCTGAGCTGGTATAGTCATGCTGGGCAACAATGGTAAAATTACCTGCTCTGATCACATGCTCTGGTAATAATAGCTTTGTAGGACTATATTTTATTTTGATAATTAGTTAAAAAAAAAAAAAAAAGTTAAAATGATTGATTATTGAAAAAGATTAATATATTGATATATTGATGTTTAATATTATTTTAATATAGGGCTATTTTCTGTTCCTTTTTTTTTTTTACCTGTGTTGTTTAATTTAATTAGGTGATTCTAAGTTTAAATATTGATGATTACAAGCTTGGGGGAATTGCAATTAATTACAGCAAATTGTGCAATTAATTAGTTCTCTTACGAGAGATTCTCTCGTACTGCGTAGAATACGCTAGGGGAAAATCCTTTTCCACGAGAATACTGAAGCCAAAAAAATTATCCTTAATTTTGTATTAATGTAAAACGCGTTGCAGCAGCATACAGACATAGGCGAGGCAGCTCGCGCGCCTATTGGCTGGTCTGCTGGCAACTGCTTAAGCCTATCGAGCGAGACCTAGAGTGACGTCAGACCCAATGAGGGCGCTTCGCGCCCTCTTGCGTCACGTCCCGCCAAAACGGGCGTGGCTTAGGTCTATAAATACCGCTCGCAGGCCTTATATCTCTGATTTTTCATCCTTCAGCGAAGCAACTCACATCGCTGGATCCGAGAAGAAGCCGCGCTGTTGAAGAAGCACTTCAGCGGGAGGAGTCGAGAAGCTGCTGGCCGCGCCGCCTTCATCGCCTTCCTGCTGCGCTATCCGGCGTTATATCCTTTCTCTTCTACTGTGTTTTGTGTATGTGTGTGTGCTCGCCGCCGCGACACACACTCTCATTGCACTAAAAGAGCCGGGCGTCTTTTTCAAGACGCCCCTTTCCTGAGGATCACGCAGTTCTCGCGCTCGCTGACGGCGACTGCCCTCACTGCGAGCTAGGTACTGCCTATGGTGACTCTGAGGACTCACCTGGCATCCTTCTCCGAGACTGCTTCTCCGCCCTTCCAAGCCGCAAAGCTCGCCGGTTCGCCCGCTTGCCTTGCCTGCTTAGGGGATGATGTCTGCTCGCCCTCTGTTCGTGCCGCGCAACCGCGCCGTTCACAGGGGATGTCTGGAGCGGACCGTCACGGGGCTAGCTTTCTCTCTCCCTCTGTTCGAGCCGCGCAAACTGCACTGCTCACAAGGGAGGCTGGAAGCGGATGGTCGGGGTTAGTTTTTCTTTACGTTACAAGAAAGCTACCCCGCCCCTGCGCCCCATTCACGCGTCACTCACCGGCGAAAGGAGAAAAGTGTTTACAGTCCCGTCGAGACCGGACTGACCTCATTTCTCACACATGTCTCAGTTCCCTGATCAGGCGACTGGAAATGTCTATACTGCAGCAAACGTGCCTGTTTTTTATACACGCACGCCTGCAAGCAAACGCCGAAGAAAACATGTTGACGCTCTTTATATGCTCGTGCATCTGAAAGCCTTTGTGTTTCCCCCCTGTGGCTCAGTGGCGGAAACCTAGGTTTTTTCACACGGGAGACCGGTGTTCGAATCCCGGTCTAACGGCAGATAAATTATGCCGCCAATGCTTCGTTCTGTCAGTTCCCTGGAAGGCGACTGCAGACGTGCATTTTGCAGCCGACGAGCGCGTTGTACAACCCGCTCGCCTGCACCCAAACACCGTTTCTATGGTTCCCGTGCGTCACTGGCGAAAGGAGAAAAGAGTGTTTTAGTCCCGCTGCGGCCGGGCCAATCTCAATTTCTCACACATTTCTCATTCCCCTCTGAAGTTCAGGCGACTGGAAATGTCATTATTGCAGTGAGCGAGCCTGTTGTTACACGCACGCCTGCAAACAAACGCCAGCATGTTGACACTCGCGCTAACCAAAATCCTATGTGTCTTCCCCTGTGGGCCAGTGGCAGATTCACAGGCTTTCACACGAGAGACCCGTGTTTGATCCCGGGTCTACTGGCAAATAAAATTATGCCGTCAATGCTCGCTCTGTCAGTTCCCTGTTTAGGCGACTGCAGATGTGTATTTTGCAGCCAACGAGTGCGTTGTACAACCCCCTCGCCTGCACCCAAACACCTTTTCTATGGTTTTCTGTGCGTCACTGGGAAAAGGAGAAAAGAGAGCGTTTATAGTCCCGCTGCGGCAGGACCGACTTCCATTTCTCATTCCCCTCTGAAGTTCAGGCGACTGGAAATGTCGATATTGTAGTGAAAGTCCCGCTGCGGCCGGACTTCCACCAAAGCTTGCCGCTCGTCCAGTTCCAGGAAGTGTGACTGGTCCAGCGTGTAGCAACAATGGTTGTACATTAATATTAATATTAGCTCAAATGATCTATAGGGAATTTTAATAATCATGAATATGATTATTATTTTGCATATTACAGTTATATTAATTTATCGCAGCTGAACTAGATTGATATATGAATGATTACCATAACGGGTTATGGTTCGTCATTAATACATAGTCTTATTTCAGCTCGAAGTTATGGGATAACTTTACTGGAATTAATTTAGCTATCAAACAATCTGTTTGTCCCGCAAACATTAAACGTAAGATTAACTTAACTCTCAAGGAAAATTATCCTTCTTACAAACACAAGAAAGAGTATCCCTCCCAGGCCTTGAAAGAAAACAACTCTCTGGGTTTGTAAGATTAGGTTACTTAAATCGTATCAAGATAAAGCATATAGCTAAGATCGACATTTCAGTGACTTCGGAACATGGGCAATTAAAACAGAGTCAGTCAAGGACATATGGAATTTAATAATTGGACTAATACATCGAACTAAGGAATATATCAAACTACACGTTACACACGGATTATATGTCTATGTACATAAAATACAGTTAAACAATACAAGACAACGAATAACAGTGAGAGAGAGAATAAAATGATCAGAATTAGAGAAAGATATGAATGACAGAAAAGAATGAGAGAGAGAGAGAGAGGGATAAGAGATGAGATCGGAAGTGAAAGCAAAAATCTAGTAGGCTATGGCAAAAATCACAGACAGTAACCCTTGAGAGACCACAAAGAAATCACATTTAGAAGTTCAATTCAATAATCGATACTTGCATATGGTTCTCTTTGTATGAGGAAGGAAGGCAGAGTCCTGCGTGTGTCTTTAAAAGCAGCGTGAGTCGTCCGAGCGAGGCGTGCGCGTGCTGTGTCTTCCATGCAAGCGCGAGCGCGGGAGGTTCAAAGAGTCTCTTTCTTTGAGGTGAAGTTGCCGGGAATGATTCAGGCTAAGTTCATTCAGCTCGTGAATGAACAGAGGCGAATAGGAAAACTAAACTAGACTATAAAAAGAAATAAAAGAGAAGAAAAGAAAAGCAGGCCGAAGCCGGTCCGGACTTGGGTTTCCAAAGTTTTGGAGGAGGGAGAAGAGGAGGAGGTCAGAGCGATCGATGAAAGAAGAGGCGTTAGAAGTGGGGGTCTCTTCCTTTTAAAAGACGTATGTTTACGCCCTCTGTTTGTAACAACAGCGAATCAAATCTTCTGATCCGAGGCGGAAAGAAGTTCTTTGTTGTGAAGAAACGCCTACTTTGACTGTCGTGTGAGAGATCGGAAATAGCATTCATATTTAGAAATATGGTATTTCCTGGAATAAATGCATATTCTTGTATTCTGCTATCGGAATTCAACTCCGTTAGATTGAGAGGATTACAGAGATATCAAAAATAGAATATAAACGTTGTGGTAATGCAAAGATGCATTATTATGCATTAGTATAGGCATTTGCAGTTCAATTAATGTTACAATAGGACATATATGTTTTCCTATGGTTTACACTAGGGATGCACCGAATATTCGGCCACCGAAAATTTTCGTCCGAAAATGGCCCAAAAGTGCATTTTCGGTTTTCGGCCGAAATACTTTTATCACCGAAACAATACGGCCGAAATGTTGTGATGACGCAAACAGCAGACACCGCGACCTGCACGTGCTTGTCTGAAGCAACATATCTGCGGTGTGGACGTATTTCAATATATCTGAGAGTGACCCACGGACAGCGATTTTCAAAACACAGACATCCCAAGTCTTCCGGAAGTTCCGGGAGTCTCCCGCCGCCGCGTATTGATAGCGGCTCCCTGATGCCCGCAAATTAGTTTAAATCTCCCGGAATCGCGAGCGAGCATGAGCGCGCATACGTAGGGCGCGCGGCAAAGAGAGGGAGCGAGAGACCTTGTGTGTGTGTGCAGAGCAGCCGTCATTTCTCAGAGGTGTGTGTGTGTTTACCTTGATTTTTGCAACTCACGTGCATGAGCATATAGGTGCAGATATTATTATGGGCTATGGCAGTATTGACCTAAATGCAGTTTGTTTTTATGAGAGAACATTTCATTTTTAAACCTTTCTGCAGGCCAGTAGGCTTTTACATTATTATTTAATGTACACATGAGTGGGGTCAAGTTAAACATTTAATTTTATACTTTGCAATGTGCTAAATAAATATTTGCATAAAATTTTAATTGATTTATTCTTTGAAACTTTAATATTAATTTATGCAATTGCAATGCCTTGATTTTAGTAAAGTTATAGTCAAGTTATAGTTATAAAGTCATAGCCATAAATGCAATCGTACTAATAATTGGCATAATTTCTTTCGGTGTTTCGGTTTTCGGTTTTCGGCCTTGGTTTCCTCTTTTTCGGTTTTGGCCAAGAATTTTCATTTCGGTGCATCCCTAGTTTACACACACCTCTATTATAAGGTAAAACTAATCACACATGCATATAGGATTTGTACATATATTTAAAAGGTAAAATAAAAGACATTTATCTTATTCTCAGTTATACACAAAGGATGTTTGTGTGTGTGTGTGTGTGTGTGTATCTGTGAGGTCGGCATCGGTTGCATCTCCTGGTGCATACCACGTGAGGGGTTAGGGTTTTAATCTGAAGATGGCACTCAGCAAAGACAAAGGTAGTTCTGTGGCACGGTCACTTAACAGCCTGAGGCGTCGTAGAATTGATGCTGAGGGAAGCAGATAGTTCTGGAGAACTGAAAGGAGCCAGTCTTTTAATTTGCCTTCAGTACACAAAGAACAAACGTTAGACATAGCAAAAGGGGTGTTGTCGCAGCACGTGATAGTTTGAGCAACAACAGGGGCCTGTTCGTTGATTTCATTAAGTCGTGGTAAACATTAACCAGCGGTCTGGCTTGCGAACTTGGAGACATGCTACCAAGCCACATTATTCAAAGCTTTCTGAATACGAACAGGTATATGCTCATATGTGTTTTAGCAGGAGAGAAACAATCAGGATTCGCTAATTCAGAACATCTGGACGGATGCCAAGTCAGTGTTGCTACAAGCGTATTTAGCAGCCAACAAGCCGGTTCCATTGCCCGCTTGCCTGCACAAAGAAGCCGTTTTTATGGCTACCTATTCTGCCCGCTGTTATCAGCGCGCCCCCTGCCTCAGATAATAATAATAATAATAATAATAATTCATTACATTTATATAGCGCTTTTCTCAGCACTCAAAGCGCTTTACATAGAAGGGGCAATCTCCTCAACCACCACCAATGTGCAGCATCCACTTGGATGATGCGACGGCAGCCATATTGCGCCAGAACGCCCACCACACACCAGCTTACTGGTGGAGAGCAGACAGAGTGATGAAGCCAATCAGTATATGGGGATGATTAGGAGGCCATGATGGACAGAGGCCACTGGGCAAATTTGGCCAGGATGTCTTTCGAAAGAGTAGGGGTGTAACCCCGGCATCCTGGCCAAATTTACCCAGTGGCCTCTGGATTTTTAATGACCACAGAGAGTCAGGACCTCGGTTTTACGTCTCATTCGAAGGACGGTGCTCTTTGACAGTATAGTGTCCCCGTCACTATACTGGGGCATTAGGACCCACACAGACCACAGGGTGAGCACCCCCTGCTGGCCTCACTAACACCTCTTCCAGACGCTTATGTCACAGCACACCGAAGCCGCTGTATCACGAGCCGATCAGAGCGTGCTTCGCATCCAGCCCCTAGCTACTCGCGCACTTGCGTGGGAAAAGCTTCCCGGGGTTTCGAGATGGGTGCTGAACATCATAAAAGAAGGCTATTCGCTGCAGTTTCGCCGGCGTCCGCGCCGCTACATAGCGCGCGTCGAGACCACGGTAGAATCGAAAGTAGCTCATCTACTTCGAGCCGAGATTTTGAAACTGTTGAGCAAAGGGGCTATAGAACCCCTATCTCAAGCTCAAAGCGAAGGGGGGCTTTACAGCAGATACTTCCTGGTGCCCAAGAAAGACGGGGGTCTCAGACCCATACTAGATCTGCGGCAGCTGAACAGAGCGCTTGTAAAGCGCCAGTTCAGGATGCTCACGACCGGAAAAATCCTCGCGCATGTCCGCCGAGGGGACTGGTTTGTGGCAATAGATCTAAAGGACGCGTATTTTCAAATACAGATAGCGTCACGTCACAGGCGATTTTTGAGATTCGCCTTCGAGGGCCAGGCATATCAGTACACAGTCCTGCCTTTTGGCTTGTCCCTGGCACCCCGTACATTTACGAAGTGCATGGACGCAGCGCTCGCACCCCTCAGACTACGGGGTATACGAGTGCTGAACTATCTGGACGACTGGCTGATTCTAGCCCAATCTCACTCGGAGCTCATGGAGCACAGGACCATTTTACTCGATCACCTCGAGAATCTCGGTCTCGCAGTGAACTGGGAAAAGAGCTCGCTATTCCCCAGACAGATTATATCTTTTCTGGGAATAGAGCTGAACTCGCTGCTAATGACAGCACGCCTGTCATCTCAGCGCACACTGGACACTCGGCGCGCAGCCGGCTCGTTCCGCTGCGGCGCGATAGTCCCTCTCAAAACATTTCAAAGGATGCTCGGTCTGAAGGCCTCAGCATCTTCAGTTCTCCAGTTGGGCCTTCTGCGCAAGCGCCCACTGCAGTTCTGGCTCAGAAAGAGAGTACCACGCACAGCGTGGGCCTCCGGTCGGCTTCGCTTCAAGGTCAATCAAGCGTGCATTGCAGCCTTGAAACCTTGGGAGGCAAAAGACTGGTACCAATCAGGTGTAAGCCTGGGGACTTCCTCGAGAGTGATGGTGGTGTCCACGGACGCATCCACCTCGGGATGGGGAGCGCTGCTCGAGGGCAGACCGCTTTTTGGCCAATGGTCAAAGCAGGAGAAGCTCTTACATATCAACTGCCTCGAAATGTTGGCAGTGAGCAAAGCGCTCGCGCGCTTTTGTCCCCTCATAAAGGGACACCACGTGCTAATACGTTCAGACAACGTCTCAGTGGTGTCCTACATAAATCGCCAGGGCGGCCTCAGGTCCCTGACTCTGTACAGGCTAACCAGGCGCCTCCTGATATGGGCCCGCAGCAACCTGCTCTCGCTGAGAGCAGCGCACGTGCCAGGGCTCCTAAATATAGGACCAGACAGACTGTCCAGGAACCAGGTTCCGACAGGAGAATGGTCTTTGCACCCACAGACAGTCCAGCTGCTGTGGAAGAAATTCGGCAGAGCGGAAGTAGACCTGTTCGCGTCTCAAGAAAACGCTCACTGTCCAGAATTTTTCTCGAAGAGCAAGGACGCGCTGACCCACAAGTGGCCTCGCCGTCCTCTCTACGCTTTTCCCCCCGTTTCCCTCCTGACTCAGGTGGTAGAGCGGGTCAGGGAAGAAGGATGCTCAGTGCTGCTTGTAGCCCCACTTTGGATGAGCCAACCTTGGTTCCCAATTGTGATGCAGTTAGCGAGCACCGCCCCGTGGCCAGCGCCTCTGAGGAGGGATCTCCTCTCTCAAGCCAACGGCTCGATCTGGCATCCTCACCCAGAGCTGTGGTCCCTCCATGTGTGGGCCATCAACGGGTACCCGCTGACCTCCCACAGGGAGTGTTAAACACTATCACACAGGCCAGAGCTCCGTCTACGCGACGTCTCTATGCCTCAAAATGGTCAGTGTTCTCTAGCTGGTGCACAGCTCGTGGTGTGTCACCCCTGCATTGCGGTGTGACGGAGGTTCTCTCCTTCCTACAGGAGCTGTAGGATAAGGGCAGGTCCCCTTCCACGCTCAAAGTCTATGTAGCGGCCATAGCAGTGTTCTCTTCGACCACGCTTGGCCAGTCTATTGGAAGGAACGATTTAGTCATTCGCTTCCTTAGAGGGGCTAAGAGACTGAATCCTCCCAGACCTCCCACAGTCCCTATATGGGACCTTTCTACGGTACTGGAAGCCATGAAAGGTCATCCATTCGAGCCCTTGCAGAAGATTGATCTTAAACACCTGTCTTTCAAGACGGCGTTTCTTCTGGCTCTCGCTTCAGTGAAGCGCATAGGGGACTTACACGCGCTCTCAGTAAGCGCGACGTGCATGGAATTTGGGCCGAATGACTCTAGAGTTATACTCAAACCTAAGCACGGTTATGTTCCTAAATCCCTCAATACACCGTTCAGAGCACAGGTCATTTCCCTGTCTGCCCTGCCGGTCACTGAAGGAAATATGGACGAAAGCTCCCTTTGCCCAGTCAGGGCGTTAAGAGCTTATGTGTCTCGCTCGTCTGTTTTCAGACAGACGGAGCAGCTCTTTGTTTCGTTCAGCGGGCGCTCTAAGGGACTAGCCGCTTCGAAACAGACCCTATCCAGATGGGTAGTGGACGCAATAGCGCTAGCTTACACAACCAAGGGCATGCAGTGCCCGCTGGGTGTCAAAGCGCATTCCACGAGAAGCATGGCTTCATCGTGGGCCTGGTCAAGTGGGATTGCCTTGCAAGATATTTGTATGGCGGCAGGCTGGGCCTCTCCGTCTACATTTATAAGGTTTTACAACCTAGAGGTTCCCGCACTACAGGCCAGACTACTGTCGGTCTAGTATGGCCAAATCTCATAAACTGACGCTGTCAGTTATGCAGCTATTTGAGTATTGCAGTGCTGCTCTATGCTGCCATAAAGGAAGATAGTGGCTAAACCCCTCCTCTTCCAGGATTCCCTGTGAGTCCCCTGGGTGATTGTGTACTGTATGAACTCCGAGCTGTCGCCCTTGAGTCTATAGTATCAGATCCCAGCACGCACGGCGTTTTACAGTAGGTTCCCCTAGCGTATTCTACGCAGTACGAGAGAATCTCTCGTAAGAGAACGTACTCGGTTACTAACGTAACCTCGGTTCTCTCTAGAGAGAGGAACGAGTACTGCGTATCCTGCCGTGCCTGCACGCGCTCTGGTTGCTTCGACTATGAAAAACCAGAGATATCAAGCCTGCGAGCGGTATTTATAGACCTAAGCCACGCCCGTTTCGGCGGGACGTGACGCAGAGGGCGCGAAGCGCCCTCATTGGGTCTGACGTCACTCTAGGTCTCGCTCGATAGGCTTAAGCAGTTGCCAGCAGACCAGCCAATAGGCGCGCGAGCTGCCTCGCCTATGTCTGTATGCTGCCGCAACGCGTTTTACATTAATACAAAATTAAGGATAATTTTTTTGGCTTCAGTATTCTCGTGGAAAAGGATTTTCCCCTAGCGTATTCCACGCAGTACTCGTTCCTCTCTCTAGAGAGAACCGAGGTTATGTTAGTAACCAAGTACGTTAATTTTTATTATTTTTTTTTATTCCCAGCCCTAATAAATATGTATAAAAAGTTCAAGATTGAGGACTCTTTGGCCATTAATATGTTCAGTAGGTAAATTCTGGCTCTCTGGCTGATGAAACATCAGGAGTCAATAAGCATGAATAGAAAGTTCAAGATCAATTACTCTTCAGTCAGAAATATGTTCAATATTTCAAATCTGAAATACTGTATGGCTGAAGAAACATCAGAAAGAGTCTGAGTGTGTTTAGAAAGTTCACGATCGAGGACTCTTTTGCCAGAAAAATGTTCAGTAGGTCATTTATGGACTGCTGTCTGGCTGATTAAACATCAGAAGTTAATGATTTTATATAAAAAGTTCAAGTTTACAGACTCTTTGGGCAGAAATATGTTCAGTAGGTCAATTATGGACAATTGTCTGGCTGATGAATCATCATAAGGAGTCAATAAGCATGTATCGAAAGTTCAAGATCGTTCAAGTTCATAGACTCGTTGGCCAGAAATGTTCAACAGTCAATATGGACAATTGTCTGGCCGATGTATTATCTGAAAGAGTCTATAAGTATGAATAGAAAGTTCAAGATCAAGGACTCTTCAGTCAGAAATATTTTCAATATGTCAAATCTGAACTACTGTATGGCTGAAGAAACAGCCTAAGGAGTCAATGAGCATGTATAGAATGTTCAAGATCGAGGACTCTTTTACTAGAAATATGTTCAGGAGGTAAATTATTGACTATTGTCTGCTTGATGAAACATCGTAAGGAGTCAATGAGCATGTATAGAAAGTTCAAGTTCAGAGACTCGTTGGCCAGAAATGTGTTCAATAGTCAATATCTACAATTGTCTGGCCGATGTACTATCTGAAAGTAGCCTGGGTTTCCCCATGCTGCCTTGCGCGTAGCACAATTTTAATCACGCTGCTAGGCAGCCTGGACACCATGGACCAGATTTTCCCCTCAAAAAGGGAACCAATCACAGAACGGGGAGGGAGCAGCAAGACGATGACGACGTCTATGCAACTGTCACCCCTAATAACACTAACCTCCCGGATAAATTCTGTGTTTTTTTTTATAAAAACATGTCTGTAGAGTGTTTATATGTACCTTTTACCCTCATGTTTGTCTTGCACAAACGGCAATATTCGCTGAACGCCATCGTGTACACATAAATCTTTGACCCATCGTCTTCTTCCTCGTCGAATTTCTGTCGCTCTACATACGTCATCTGGTATAATTGAAACGATTGGCTATGAGCTACATACAGGCGCATTTGATAGACATTCGTAGCGCCCAATAAACGGCTCTGGGCATTCGTAAACCACACCTCAAATACGAGAAAATGAACATGTGGTTCCCAGACCACATCTCAATGAGACGAGGTCTGACGTTAGCCAGGCTAATCTGAAAGAGTCTATAAGTATGAATAGAAAGTTCAAGATCGAGGACTCTTCGATCGGAAATATGTTCATTATGTCAAATCAGAACTACTGCATGGCTGATGAAACACCAGAAAGAGTCTATATGAGCATGTTTAACTCTTTACCCGCCAAACACGGAATTTTCCGGGTTTTATGAAAAAGCACTTCCCCGCCAAACACGGAATTTTCCGGGTATCCGTGTTTTAGGTGGTATACGGTAAGGAAGACCCGTGCGCATGCTCTGAAAGAGTATGGAACTTTTTTGATCAAAGAAATGCTGCGATCGGCTCAAACATGAATGGAGTAGCGAGAATGTAGGTCAAAATATCTGAAATGAAGAGGTTTACGGCTGATCAAGTACTGGAGGTGTTGATGGACTCGGAGTCTGATCACTCCTTATTTGATCATTCTGAATCTGATCGGGACGAAGTAGTTAGTGAGAGAGATGTTCATGTCACAGAAAGTTCTAGTCATGGACGAGCAGCAGATAACGTTAGATTGTTCACCCGTCGATCTGGACGGAGATAAAGTTCATCTGTGTGTCGAAGAGTGGACAGTGACAGTTCAGAGTCAGACTGTGAAACTTCGGACAGTGAGTGGACGCATTCAAGGCCAAAACCTCATTCGTCGTTCCCAGGTGGCAGAACGCGTAGAGGTAAGACAAGATAAGAAAATAAAATAAATACATATATATATATATATATATATATATATAAACACTATAATGTTTGTCTGTGAGTGTGCAAAAATATATGAGCGTGTAATGCCCAAATTGTTTCTCTCTTTGTGCACATTTACCACACTGTAATATGTATTTACAGGTGAAACTCGAAAAAATTGAATATCGTGTAAAAGTTGATGATTATGGCTTACATCTTATGTAAACCCCAAATTCTAAATTAGAATATTGTGAAAAGGTTTTCATAAGCTGTAAGCCATAGTCAAAGTTATAACAAATAAAGGCTTGAAATTACACTTTGCATGTAATGAGTCTACATAATATATTAGTTTCACCTTTTAAGTTGAATTACTGAAATAAATGAACTTTTGCACGATATTCAAATTTTTCGAGTTTAACCTGTATGTATGTATGTGTATATATATATATATATATATATATATATATATATACACAGTGCAATGCATAAGTGAATACACCCATGCTAAAGTTGACTAAAAAGAGGAATAAAAAATCATATTTTGGAAATTGAACTTAATGCCTTAATTTAAAAAAATTGGAAAAATCCAACCTTTAAGGACACCAATTTTCTTTGTGAATGAATAATGTATCGTAAATAAATAAATGTTCTTCCTTAAAATACATGGTGCATAAGTGAGTACACCCCTATGTTAAATTCCCATAGAGGCAGGCAGATTTTTATTTTTAAGTATTTAAAAAAAAAAACAATTAGGATACTATGCATCCTGATAAAGTTCCCTTGGCCTTTGGAATTAAAATAGCCCCACATCATCACATAGCCTTCACCATACCTAGAGATTGGCATGGGGTACTTTCCATAAGATCATCTCTCAATGCAAATCAAACTAGCTATTAGGACTTCCGGTAGCGCGCGAACACTGATGGCAGCGTGAGTGAATTGCTCTCCCGACAGATACTTGTAAAAGCCCCCGAAATATTTAAATATTCAGTTAATTTTTATATAAAACATTACAATGGAGTGTGGGGCAGGGATGGAAACAAGGGCGAAACAAAAGAAAGTTCCAGGACGCGAAGAAAAGACTGGAGAAGAAAAGGGCGAAAAAGAGTCGACAGCTCGCAGTCATGCTAACGCTGAGGGGGAAATTAACCTGGAAAAGATACTCGTTGAGTTAAGAGAATTCAGAAAGGAAAATAATGAAAAACTAGCGGACATCAAGGAGGATTTGAACACTACAAACAAGAGAATCGAAGATGCTGAGAATCGTATCGTGGAAGCCGAGGAACAAATTCAACACACTGGCGAGGTGCTGTCTGAACTGCTAAAACTCCAGGCTCAGCTCGAAGCGAAGTTAACTGATCAAGAAGGCAGGTCGAGGCGAGACAACATTCGAATATACGGAATTCCAGAGGGCAGCGAAAATGGCTCATCGACTATCAAGTTTATTGAAGAATTGCTGAAGGATGGGTTGGGGCTTGACCCAACAACGGATCTCCATATTCAGAGGGCTCATAGAGCTTTAGCGCCAAAGCCAACGGACAATACGAGACCACGCTCCGTTATCGCTAAATTCCTGAGCTCCAAGACGAAAGAAGAGATCTTGGGACAGGTGTGGAAAAAAGGAGGGCTGAAATGGAACAATGCAAGAATTACATGTGACCACGATTACCCCCCTGATGTCCTAAAGAAACGAAAAGAATACGCACAAGCAAAATCAGTGTTGAAGGAAAAAAAGATCCGATTCCAAACTCCATATCCAGCGAAACTCCGGGTGTTCTACGAAGGCGAGACAGTGCTCTATAATTCCGCGGAAGAGGCAACAAAGGACATGAAGGACAGAGGCCTTCAGGTGGATATCATCCGACCACAACAGACGCCACTAGAACGCCTTCAGCGCCGAGCTTGGTCGACGAAAAGGGGGCGAGGAGGTAGTCAAGTGGAAACCGATACAACACCGGACTACGTGGAGCGACTGAAAACTTTCAGACGAAAATAATTAGAAAGTGAGCTCGCATACTGACTGGTTCAACGGATGTAACTTAAATGACAGGAAAATGACGGGACGGCGTTAATGCAGGTCAGGGGATGTGTTTATTTGAAACCGTTTTGAATAAACCTTAGCAGAATAAGTTAACTATACGAGAAGAACGGTAGCCCTTTCCAAGTGCTAGTTATTCATAGTTTAATGTTGGGAGACCTTAAAACTGTATCACAAGGTGCCATTATATGACAATGTGCCATCGAGGGCCCTCACTTCAGCTTGCAGGTGTGAGGCTTTTCCCTCCGAGCCAAATGTTCATTCAGGCTCGAATAAGATCCATAGATTGGGGATCTCTTCTATGGAAGTCACTTTACATGATACATGTTCTTGTTCATGTTTTTGTTTTTTGTTTTACATTGTTCAAAGCCCTGTTGTTCTATCTACATAGGGTAAATGAAAGTACAGTTGCGTTTATGTATACGAAGGTGTTAATAAGAATTATACATAATAAATGGCTGGCTTAGAGCAAGTGTTTAAATTAGTAACATATAATATAAATGGAGTCCACAATCCTATTAAGAGAACTAGAATTTTATCAAAATTAAAAAAAGAAAAGGTTCAGGTAGCGTTTTTGCAAGAGACCCATTTAGATCAGGCAGAACACTCTAAATTGGCCCGAAATGGATTTAAATATGTATTTTCATCATCACATCCTTCTGGTAGAAGGAGGGGAGTGGCTATTTTAATATCAAACAAGCTTAGGTATGACCATCAGACTGAAGTTAAGGATAAAGAAGGACGCTATATTTTAATCAAAGGACAGATTGAAGGGGCTCCAGTTACATTTCTCAATGTTTATGTCCCCCCAGGTAGCAAATTTAAGTTTTATCAAAAAATCTTTGATATGATCTCAACTGAGTCACAAGGAACCTTAATTTGCGGTGGAGACTTTAATATAATTTTCAACTCGAAAATGGATACCACAAAAGAGAAACCGATAACTTCTACAGCAAGGAAATTTAAAGCTCTATTAAGAGATGTAGGATTGATAGACCTTTGGAGGGATTTTTTTCCTAAAGGTCGAGATTATACTCACTACTCGTATGCACACTCCAAATACTCGAGAATAGACTATCTATTTGTGTTCAGAAAAGATAGACATAAGATAAACAAATGTAGCATAGGAACAATGGACCTGTCTGATCATGCACCAGTATATGCCTCAGTGAGTCTAAATAAAATTCATAGAAATACATTATGGAGACTAAACTCTAGTATTCTAAATAATGAGCAGTTCATAGAACGGATGAAAACAGAAATTAAATTCTATTTAGAGGAGAATGACAATGGAGAAGTTTCCCCAGGAGTACTGTGGGATGCCTGCAAAGCAGTCTTGAGGGGAAAAATAATTGTAGAAACAGCATTAGTTAAGAAATTAAGACAGGAGAAGCTCATTAAACTACAAGTACAACTAAAAGAGCTAGAAAGGGAACATAAAAGTACACAAGCGCATAGACCAGGCTTAATGCAAGAGATTGGAAAAGTAAAAGAAGAAATTACTGAGGTACACAAGGCAGAAATAGAAAAGAATCTCACATTTCTGAAACAGCGCTATTACGAAGCTGGAAGTAAATCATTAAAACTTCTAGCTTGTAAACTCCGTAAACAACAAGCTGACAACACAATTTACAAAATTAGAGATCCTAAAATGAAAAAGACTAAATTTAGATTAACAGAAATTCATGAACAATTTGAAAAGTTTTATAAAAAATTATATACAGAAAATATATCTAGTCATGAAACAGATATTAATGCATTTTTGAGTTCATTAAAATTACCCAAATTAACAGAAGAACAAAATGAAAGTTTAAAGGTGCATTGCGCAACTTTTCATGTTAAAAATACCCGTTTTCTAACCCATACATGCTTAAACAATTGCCTGATGGGCTGAATGAGCCCTTCTCTGATCACTGCGATTGCCTCTATAATCCTGTACAGTAAAATAAATAAGAGGGATTCGGGTCGGAATCTGAGACTGGGCGTGACGTCATGCGCGTTCACGGCACGCTCATATGTCTGGCAGGTTTGTGTATGCGCCGACGCCGCCATTCTCCGTAGAAAATGGATTCTAAGAGACCGGCTTGTAGTTCATTTCAAACACCAACGCAAACTCCACGTAAGATAAAAAAAAGAGAACTTTTGTCTAGTGCAACCAAAAGGTCCAAATTGGAGTCAGACAGGCGTCGGGGTAAGACGAGAGTAAACATAGGGAAGGCTTTCAACAAATGGAGAGATCTCCGGTCTGCTCTAGGGCTCAAACGGGATCCTCAGTTGGCTTTTTTCTTGATAAAAAGGTAAGATATATCCCATTCTCTAATGTCTGATACGGCCAATAATGACAATAAATGACGATCCATAAAATGTGTAATGCTTTAGCGTAAGCTAGATAAATGTACAATCGGAATAGGTTTTACTAACTTACCATTGTCAGTGATCAGGTTCAGAATGATTGTGATATAAAATGCTGATATATAAGTTAGATACTTAGACACAAATTTTGAGCAAATTACTGCTTAATTACGATGTATTGCTATTGGAATATGCTACTTAGCTGATCAATAAAACAGGCTAAACCCCCGCAAATCTTCGGCGGATTAGCCTGTTTGGCTTTTATGGTAACGTCATAGTGCCACTTGATTGTTTATTACCTTGAGACATTTGGGTGTACTTTGTTGACCGACTGTGTATGGTATGGTATCATGATTACAATTTTGAGCTTTTACAAAGTTATAACTTATATTGTTCATGAACGTGTTTCCATAATAATATCATAAGTGGATACAGTAAACACATAACACATAACACAGTTCAACATGGAGATAGATGGGAATAAAAAACGTTTATACTTTATAGTAGAAGTTATAGTAGAAGTTTTCTACTACCCCCATTTTTTCCCTCACACAAGTGTTATTTACTCAATTGCCTTTCCTTTCACATATTTTAAATTACTTGCAGATTTAAAACTTTATTACCTCTGAAGACATTATGATTGTAAACAAAAGATTTGTGTGGCTGATGCTCCTTGGGTTATGACCAGCTCGAGCTCGTGCAAGCGTGCGTGTGCGTGTGGTCCGTGAGCGTGCACACCTCTGGTTGCAGTTTCGCTTGCCGCCAGAGGGGGCGTAGTTCTGCGAAAACTCAGACTCTTGCGCAATGCACCTTTAATAAAAGACATAACTTCGCAGGAACTGTCAACAGAGATCACTTGTCATGATTCTGCCTTCTTGTCTCTGATTTTCCTTGGTCTTGAGGCAGGATCATGACAGGCCCATGTTTTATGTGTAAGCACATGGCCATTTGTTTTGGCTGTGTGCTTGCGTTGTCTTGTCACCTTACCCCGCCCTCTTGTTATCTCATCTTGTAATCATTAGATTGTTGCTTTCACCTGTTCCTGATTAGTTTGCTCCCTATTTAATCCCCTCATGTTCTCTGTCCTGTGTCGGTACATTGTCAATCATTGCTTGTCTAACATTGCGTGTTATTCATTGTGAAACCTTGTGAGTATCCTGTCAAGTGGATTGTCTAGTGAAGTTCTGTTTTTGCTGTTTGTTTATAGTCTAGTTAATTGTCATAGTCTAGTTAGTCACTCGTAGTCCTGTCTTGTCTTGTTTTGCCCCCTCGTGGGCTTTGTTTTTCCTGTTATTTGTACAATAAACTGTGTTGCTGTGACTACTCTCTGCAATTGGGTTCATCTCCACACACCCCCATGACATCACTAAATTAAAACTAAATAAATCACCAGGCACAGATGGGTTTACGGCTGAATGGTATAAGAAATTCAAAGAACAACTTGTCCCTATCCTCCTTCCAGCCTGTAATGCTACATTTCATGGAAGCGAGATTCCCATTTCATGGAATGAAGCGATTATCTCTCCTATTCCTAAGGAAGGAAAAGATAAACTAGAATGCGCTTCGTATAGGCCCATCTCAGTCTTGAATGTTGATTATAAGTTATATGCAGCAATTTTGACTAGGAGGATAGAAAAATTACTGCCAGAGCTGATCCACAATGATCAGACAGGATTCATTAAACAAAGACAAACACAGGACAACGTTAGACGCACCCTACACATAATGAAACACATTCAAGAGAGTAACATGCTAGCAATGATAGTGAGTCTAGATGCCGAAAAAGCCTTCGATTCTGTCAGATGGTCATACCTATATAGAGCACTAGAAATATTTGGTTTTCATGAAAAAATTATTAAAGCCATAAAATTAATATATTCGAGACCACGAGCCAGAATTAAAGTAAACGGGAGTCTATCTAATTTTTTTAATCTGGAGAGAGGCACAAGACAGGGGTGCCCTCTCTCCCCCCTCCTTTTTGCCCTCTATATTGAACCCCTTAGTCAATGGATACGGCAAAATAATTATGTTAGCGGGATAAAGATGGGTGAAGATGAACATAAAATATCGCTATTCGCAGACGATGTTATGATATACTTGAGAGACCCGGCAATATCATTTACAACCCTTATGTCAACACTAGATAAATTTAGCACTCTATCAGGATACAGACTAAATGTAAAAAAACCACAAGTCATTTGCTATAATTTTATTCCATCCGAAGAAATAAGGACCAAATATAGGATCAATTATAATGTAGATGTAATTAAATATTTGGGAATATACCTGCCAAAAGATACTAACACCCTGCTAGATGTAAATTATAGACATTTAAATAGTAAGCTTCACGCAGATATCCAGAGGTGGAGTGTTATCCCTTTTTTGAATTTGGGGGAGAGAGTGGATATTATTAAAATAAATATGCTCCCGAGGCTTCTATATCTTTTTCAGACACTTCCAGTAAAGGTCTCAGAAGAACAATTTAAACATTGGGATAAATGGATTATAAGGTTTATTTGGGAAGGTAAAAAATCCAGAATTCGATATAAAACACTCCAGATACCTAAAGAAAGAGGCGGCTTAGCCCTCCCCTCCTTAAAAGACTATTACATAGCTGCCCAGTTAAGAGCCATAGTTTGCTGGTGTAACCCAAGCTATAAAGCTAGATGGAAACAAATTGAACTTTCCTTTTTCTCTGAAGTACCAATCCAAGCAGTAATCGCAGATGATAAACTACTAAGAGCCCATATAAGTAAAGAATATCCATGGATTACTACTACATTAGAAATATAGGCCACAATAATTAAAAAATGTGAATTGAAAGACACTTTGAAAATAATGAGATGGTGTGCATATGATACAGAATTTACCCCCAATACTTTAGACGAAGTTTTTAAGAAATGGATTAAGAAAGGAGTTACGTTGTATTATTCTATCACAAACAACAATATTTTCTTAACCTTTCAAGAATTTAAGAATCGGTTTGAAGTGAGTAATCAAGATTTGTATAGATACTTTCAGATAAGACACCACTTCAACACAACAGTAAATAAAACCGGGAATTGGAAACAAAATGATTTTGTGAAGATACTCTTGTCTACATTTAAGGCTACTACAATTAGCAAGGTTATTTCTAAACTTTATCATTGTCTTCAAAACCATAGACCAGAATCCACCTCCTATATCAGAATTAAATGGGAGAAAGAAGTAAACATCACTATATCAGAAGAGGTTTGGTTAGAAACATGTAAATACCAATGGAAAACTACAGGCTCCCAGCAATGGAGGCTATTCGCCTGGAAAAATATAACTAGATTCTTTATTTCACCTGCTCAAAAGAGCCATAGTGAAGTAGGATCAGGGTGTTGGAGACACTGTAATTCAGAAGTAGCAAATCACTACCATATATTCTGGGCGTGTCCAGTCATTCACTTATTTTGGAAGGATGTTCACAGGACTGTAGAGGCTATATTAAGGATAAAAATTCCATTCCAATGGTATACCCTATATCTGGAAAATCTGGATGAAACCGATTATATATACCTATGGAGAATATTCCTGGTGGCAGCTAAAAAGGCTCTTACTCGTAAATGGCTTCAACCCGCCTCACCCTCTATAGAAGACTGGAAAGCAATTGTAAGAGAAATATATAGGATGGAAATCCTTACCTTTTCTTTAAGATTAAAAAAAACAAAAAGGGGCTCTGTTGTGGAAGAGATGGAAGGAATTTGTAGGAAATTGAGTAATTATATAACAGAGGTAATTATAGACTATTATTGGATATAAAACACTAATGATGTAAAGCTGCCACTAGACTGCAACTGTACCCCTTTGTTATTTTTTTTTTTTTTTTACTGTTTTGTTTTTTTTGCTCTGTTTTTATATTATACAGGAAATTACGTTTATGTATGTATGTATATATATATATATATATATATTCTTTTGTTTGTAATGAAAAAAATACAAAACAAAAAAACAAAAACAAAAACTAGCTATTAGGCTAACTGAAATAAAACCATGCCAATCTCTAGGTATGGTGAAGGCTATGTGATGATGTGGGGCTATTTTAATTCCAAAGGCCAAGGGAACTTTATCAGGATGCATAGTATCCTAAAAAAAAATAAAAAAAATACTTAAAAATAAAAATCTGCCTGCCTCTATGGGAATTTAACATAGGGGTGTACTCACTTATGCACCATGTATTTTAAGGAAGAACATTTATTTATTTACGATACATTATTCATTCACAAAGAAAATTGGTGTCCTTAAAGGTTGGATTTTTCCTAATTTTTTAAATTAAGGCATTAAATTCAATTTCCAAAATATGATTTTTTATTCCTCTTTTTAGTCAACTTTAGCATGGGTGTATTCACTTAAGCATTGCACTGTATATATATATATATATATATATATATATGTGTATGTGTATGTGTGTGTGTGTGTGTGTGTATCTTTTTTTTTTTAAAGTAATTCCAATTATTCATATAATTATTTACAGGTAGAACACAGCGAGGCAGAGGCCGGATGCGTCAAGTACATCAACATGGTGCTGCTGGTGACCAAACAAGGGCCACTGTGAACCATCCAACTGAAGATGCTGAACCTGATGATCCTGAGTGGCATGAAACTAACTGGCAGCCAAAAAACATTCCCTTCACTGAGAATCCTGGGCCTATCGGTGATGCTGCTGCTCTTGAGTCAGAACAACCTGTAGACTTTACTGAGTTGTTCATTTCTGATGTACTGATTCAGAACATTGTTGATCAGACCAACCTGTATGCAGATCAGTGTATTCAGGCTATGGATGACACTTCAAAACATGCTAGATGTCATGCATGGAAGCCTGTCACAGTTTCAGAAATGAAAACTTTCATGGGGCTCCTTTTTCTCACTGGTATCATTCATAAGCCTGAACTTGAAATGTACTGGTGTACAGATGACATGTTAGCTACCCCCTACTTCAACAAGGTCATGCCTCGCAACAGGTTTGAAATCATATGGAGATTTCTTCACTTCAATGATAATCCAACAAGGCCATCCAATTGTACTGACAGGCTGTACAAAATCCGCCCTGTCTTGGATCACCTTGTGTCCAAATTCCGCGAAATGTATCAGCCCAAGTCAAACATTTGCATTGATGAGGGGATGTTTCTGTGGCGTGGGCGCCTAGCTTTCAGGGTGTACAATCCCCAGAAACCCATCAAATATGGAGTAAAATCCTACATCTTGTGCGATTCTGAAACCGGCTACTGTTTTAACATGAAGCCCTATTGTGGGGAAAGCGCTACCCTGGGAGACACGGTTGTCTCTCTTCTTGATCGCCTAGCAGGTCATGGCTACAGATTGTTTATGGACAACCTATACAACTCTGTACGACTGTGTGAGCGCCTACTTGATGTGAAAACCCATGTATGTGGTACAATTAGGAAAAACAGAGGTGAACCGCCGGTCATTCGAGATGTCAGAAATGCTGACCTTAGGATTGGGGAAACAATCATGCTCATGGAGAGACAAACAAACAGTGAAAATGGTTACAACATTCCATCAGAACAACATGGAACGTGTTGAGGTATGGCAGAGAGACCACCAAGAAAAGGTTGCAAAGGAAAAACCAGCATGCATTGTGGAATACAATCATGAAATGAATGGCGTTGACAAACTAGACCAAAACATTGTGTCCTTTTATCAGGAAGTCACACAAGTGGACGAAGAAATTTGTCATGTATCTGTTTCAGATCAGTTTGTTCAACGCTTTTGTCATTTACAAAGCAAAAAACCCACAGGGTAATTGTAACACTCTTCTCTCATTCATCCAGAGTGTTATAAAATCATGGACCAGCCAAGAGTATGCTGGTGGTGGGGAGAAAAGTGCTACTGAAAACACTCCAAGAGCACCATACAACACTGACCCAACAAACAGGCTGAATGTCAGTTTTGCTGTTCATGAACTTGTTCCAATCCTGCCCACTCCCAAAAAGCAACACACAACCAGAGGATGCAGAGTTTGTGTACGTAAGGGGTTGCAGAAAGAGACCTCGTTCTATTGCAAAAGTTGTGGCGTCCCCTTACATCCTGGGAAATGTTACTCTGTGTACCTCTCAAAAGCAAATTACAGTGCCTAAATTTAATATATTTTAGATTTATTTATAATTGTAATTTATTTTGGAAGGTTTTATATATGATGGAAAAGACATCTGAATGTATTCTGCTTGAAAATGCACTTGCTTGATAAAAATGCCTTTTTCTCAGCTTTTTGTCCAGAATGTTGTGTTTTTGACAAAACCTATATATGTTCAAGTGGCAATAAAAAAAGAAAAAATGAAGATAAAATAAAATAGTTTTTTTGTTTAAAAGCAGACGCTCAGATCTTTATTTTGATATGTAGCATGTTCATATATTCATAGAACAAAATATTCTGTGGGCCATTAAAGTTTAGTGAAAATCGTCAAAAACCCTGGCGGTGGCTGGCAACTTTTAAAAAAAATGCTGGCGGGGAAAGAGTTAAAAAGTTCAAGACCAAGGACTCTTTTGCCAAAAATATGTTCAGTAGGTCAAATATGGACTGCTGTCTGGCTGATAAAACATCAGAAGTCAACAATTATGAATAGAACGTTCAGGTTCATAGACTCTTCGGGCAGCAATATGTTCAGTAGGTCAGTTATGGACAATTGTCTGGCTGATGAATCATCATAAGGAGTCAATGAAGATGTATAGAATGTTCAAAATCGAGGACTCTTTTACCAGAAATATTTTCAGTAGGTAAATTATGGACTACTCTCTGGCTGATGAAACACTAAAAGGAGTCAATGAGCATGTACAGAATGTTCCAAGTTCATGGACTTGTTGGCCAGAAATATGTTCAATATGTTCAATAATTAATATGGACAATTGTCTGTCCGATGTACTGTCTGAAAGAGTCTATAATTATGAATAGAAAGTTCAAGATCAAGGACTCTTCGTTCAGAAATATGTTCAACATGTCAAATCTGGACTTCTGTATGGCAGAAGAAACATCAGAATAAGTAAATGATTATGTAAATGCAAGAAGTGCATAACCTCAGTGCACAACGTTAGATAGTTTGTGCAATGCAATGCAACATGTTATCTCTTTAATGAACATGGGAAGGAGTTAGCTCTAGTGTGCAATGTGGTGGTGCACACTGAATTTTTTTCTTGACCCAAGATACATATTTCTTGCCAAAGAGTCCTCGATCTTGGGCTTTCTATACATACTCATAGACTCCTCCTGATGCTTCATAAGCCATATAGATGTCCATATCTGACCTTTTGAACTTATTTCTTGTCAAAGTGTCCTGAACATTTTTCAAACTATATGAAGTTATCGACTCCTGATGTCAAATCAGCCTTATTTGACCCAGGGAATACATTTATGGCAAAAGAGTCCTCGATCTTGGACTTTCTATACATACTCATAGACTAATTCTAATGCTACATAAGCCATATAGATATCCATATCTGACGGTTTGAACTTATTTCTGGTCAAAGGGTCCTCAAAAGGTTTTAAACGATATAAAGTTTTAGACTCTTTCTGATGATAAATCAGCTATTCAGAGGTCCCCTTTTGACCTACTGAACATATTTCTGGCCAAAGAGCCCTAAAAGAATTACACTATACATTCAGATTGATATATTCGGATGTTATAATATCCTGACAAAAGTCCATATTTGACACACTGAATTTTTTTCTGGCCAAGGAGTACTTGAAACTTGACCTTTCCATAAATACTCGCTGACTCTTTCTGATGTTATGTCAGCCACACAAAAATCCATATTGGACCCAAATATGCTCATGTTGATGGATTTTGAGTTTTGTGAAAAGATTGTTGGTTCAGTTGCTCTGCTCATCTCTCTATTTTTACAGCGATTGATTCCTGCCGGTTCCATAATGAGACTGGCGCGGCCAGAGACATTTTGGGCGCTGCGGCATATTAAATATATTATAAATAGTTTTTCCGTGTAAGAAATACAATGTGTGGCGAGAGGGCGTGACAAAAGACCGAAATGAGTGACTGTCACGTGACACTTGAGAGCCCTGACTGCACTGTAGCAATTACTGTTACACTGTTTAACCTGCAAGCTAGCTAGCCTGCTAGATAACTAGCCTGCTAAAAACACCAAGCTTACATTAGCTACTGCTACTATTCCCCACCAATTCACAAGCACAAGAGAAAAAGTATTTTGTACTTACATTTAATACCCCTGGAACTCAATGGAAGTTGATTGAAGATGGCATAGTTGGTAGTGTTGTTATAACCAGTCAACTGAACCAACAATCTTTTCACAAAACTGACAAAAGGCTGCACAAGTCTAATTTAAGGCTCTCACAAATAAAGAGTTTTGTGTCCCTGGTGTTCTTTCATGCCACAAGGATAAAAGAAAGCATACAGTATAGGCGGAAATTGTGAAAAAATGTGTGTTATTTCTGGTTTAAAGAAGTCATGTGACCTCTGTCTTTGTCAGACAGATTCAGTAATGGGCTTTAATGAAAACCTAAAAGGTCCCTATTCCAACGATACCAAGCACCATATTATAGAATATTGACAATATCCCTAGCATGAGCCTAAACCAGATATACACCAGATTTCAAAAACAGAATTTATTTTAGGGGGTTAGTAACTTCATGAGCTGAAAAAAGTGATTTCGCTGCCACCCCTGCACTGCTATCGTGATTTTTCTAGTACTAGGGGTGTATACCTTGGCAAAAATCACTATGAGACTTTGTCCCCCCAGGTGATACCAATGGACCAAATTTGGGGCCCTGGCTCATGGACTAATACAGTAAGTCCTCACATTCTTTCTTGTGGTACCCAGTAGAGCTTAGATCGGGCCCAACAAATCAAGCCCGACCCTACCCGAGCCCGAGCACATTGTGTCCGAGCCCGGCCCGGCCCGACATGTTCACTGTAATTATGAGCCCGAGCCCGATTTAAACCCGACCATTTTAAATATGTGGGCCGTTATAACCAGGGGCGGCGCCAGAATTTTTTTAACGCAGGTGCTGCTGTGCTAGAGCATTTAGGCTACAGGGGGGAGCTGCGCAGTTATATATATATATATATATATATATATTATATGAATACTATTAATAAATGAGCAAAAATTGACCACTCAATATTTAATATTCAATTATTTTAATTATCACAATTAAAGTTTTAATTTTATTAAATTGAACAAGCACAACATTCAGCATTCAATCAAATATTCTTAAAGATTAATTATTATTAATAATGTTACTTCAACATATTGTTATTTCAACATAATATGTGTGTGAGCAACAAGCAAGATGTGCATTTGTAAATTCGGTGACAGTGTGTGTTACGAGTTTCAAATGGTGTAAGTGACCGCGGCGTGCCGGCGACTCCATGTCATGATTATATTGTCTGCTATATTGCTTTTTATGTATTAAATCCAGGCAATTGGTTGATGAAAAATTTATTAAAATTAAGATACAATTTATACTAATCGAAATTCACTTTAAAGAAAAGCTTTCTTCAAAACAAAACTTAACAAACTTGAAACTAAATGTGCTTATTTAATGGCTAAAACACGTAGGCTACTACAGACTCTCTTTTTGTACAAATTGCAGCACATTCATTTAATTCAGAATTTTGCACATTTAAGTTGAAAGGCATTTATTTGTGCATACCGTAAAACTTCAAATAATAGCCAAGTCCCAAATAGACGCCTGTCTCTTTTACACGCCTGGTGTGGATACAGGTTTGGATAAATAAAGGCCGGTCTCTAATAGAGGCCCGGTCTGTTTTTTAGTTTCCGGTTGTATTTAATCTTCTAAAACCCGTCAGATCGTCGGTTTAAGCCAGTTCCATGGTGCAGATTGCACACGCAAGAGAGCCCTGCGCATCTGGGCGGGAGCTGTAAGCGCAAGCAAGGCAGGCAGAGAGAGTAGCGCCGCGCCGCGTCTATGACAACTCGAGGTACACCGGACTAGAAGCGTCGCGTCGCGTCCATTACTATTCGAGGTATCGCACCGGACGAGAAGCGCCGCGTCGTGTCCATGACAACCCGAGGTATCGCACACCGGACGAGAAGCGCCGCGTCGCGTTCATGTCCACTCGAGGTATCGCACACCGCACCGGACGCGCACTTTGTCATTTTATGGCCAGCAATATAGTTATGTTTAAGGACATTATGGAATTAAGATCATGTCTGTACTATATGATTGTACTGTACAAATACAATCATTGCTAAGTCTGCAGTCTGAATTCACTTTACCTCAGAGCGTCCGTTTACTGAATGATTTTAGAATATCACCTGAAAATCCGATAACATCAGCAGTTTCCATTCAACCAGCTGATTTCTGTAAATGAATGTCAAACTAAATGTATATTGCAGCACAGGGTGAAGTCTCAACACACACTAAATTAAAGGCCTGTCTCATATAGACGCCTGTCTCGAATACAAGCCGGTGCAGTTCGGCAATTTGGGAAAATAAAAGCCTGGGCTATTATTTGAAGTTTTACGGTAGTAAAACATATCTGTAACATTTATCAAGTTCATAATTGTGCGTGCATTTATTAATTATTATCTTAATGAATAATGCGACAAGGAAGAAGCATGTAAACTACGTTGTTTGTTTATTCAGAAATAATTGGATCGTAAATGGATCTGAAATTCTGAATGAAGAAACGTAAAAAATAAATAAAAATAAACCGTGAACAATGATGAACACAGAAAATGATGGCCTAAGACTATAGGCCTACTACTTTAATATAATTAAACAATGTTTTAGAACATATAATATTTTTTAAACAAAATAAATATTTGTAAAGCCTATTATAAAACATAGGCCTATAGTGCAAAAACGCTGCTCCATTCTGATAGCCTCCTGCCTGTGTATGAGCCTGTAGATGAAGTGTGAGAAATTGATTCGGCCAAGGCTGCCTGCTATATATGTAATCATCATATAATACCATATTAATCACAAAGCTATAGCCTACTTACATGGTTCTACATGTTGTCATGCAAGAACAAGATTGCGTCCACAGTTTCTGGTTTCTCCTCCTCTGCTCTATCGTTCGGCCAGCTGCGCTGAACACCCGCTCGCTGCTGCTGCTGCTGCTGCTGCTTGCTGGAATGCAGAGCACAGATCTTGCCAGCCTGGCTAGTTTTGGGTACACCAATCCGTTCACTTTCCACCATTTCAGTAGGTCCCGGTCGTCATCCATGGCATGCTTCTGTGAATTGTACATGGCCACTTCATCCTCATCTGGTTCGTTATCATTGTCTTGGTTCTCCCTCTCAGTAAATTCGGAGTCTCTCCTGGGCCTGGCTGCTGGTGGTGTGAAGCCAGTACTGCTACAGCCAGCCGCTGCAGCATCTTCCTCCACAGGCAAGAGTAGGGTGCGAACGTGGGCATGTACTTCAGCTATCTCTACAGGAGACATCATCCTCAATTTGTTGAATTTGGGCCAGAGGAAAAGAGCAACTATTTGCAGCATGTTCACCTTAATTTTTTGCACTATGAACTCGACATGTCTCTGGCACACAAATGCTTGCTGCGGTGAGTCGGTGGGAGAGGGCTGGCAATGTCTCTTCAGTCTCTCAAGCCAGAGGCAGACCAGGTTTATGGTTGCATATTTGTCGCCCTCTCTGGGCATTATAGAATGGCTCCAAAAATGTGACCAGAAAGCTCAAAAAGTCAGGTGCAATATTTTCGATGTGCTCAACCTCACCGCGGGTCTCCAGTTTCTCCCGTAGCTCTGAGTATATGTCTTGCACTGACTTGAGTGTGAGGTACACTGTGCTGAATCGCATCTCCCCCATCTGTAGCACTGTCTTTGACAACTGCGCAACCAGGCCAGATTGTTTTAGATATCTTACAAGTCCTTTTGCAGCAGATATGGTCTCTCCCTATATCCGGCGCGTTTTCGGACAGTGCGTCGGCATGCAGACCGTGGCGAAGGACAGTATTAATTAGGTGATCGAGACAAGAAAGCCTCCTATATGGTTCCAGGGCTTTGATTATGTTGCTGCCTTCATCTGTTACCCACACTATTCGGCTGAGGGAGCTAGGGTCGAGGCCAAATTTGTTGACCAGCAAGCACACTATCTCGCGTCTGATATTTTTTCCTGTTTTAGCATCTTCCACGGGAAACATTGCGGTGGTGAGAGTTTTACCAACTAAATTATAGTCGTCTGTGATATAATGGCACGTTATTGCGATGCAACTTTTTGTAGTCATCAGTCCACATATCTGTGCTCATCACTACGTCTCCATTCTTCAGAGCATCTTTGAGCGTCTGTGCCAGAACTTCCCTCCTCTCATCTGCCTTTTCTATGCAAGCCTTAGAAACGGTGCTATGGTGAGGCAGAATGGACTGGACCGATACAGTACCCTATGTAGCACCAACATTGATTAATTCTTGAGCTAGCCGCTCGAAGCCCTGGCCACTTACAACGTAAAATGGCCTTATGTCCCTGCAGCAAAACTCAATGCATTTCTCTGTGATGGCTTACCTCGCCCTCAGGGGAATGCTTGGAAAAGTAACAAAAGAGGACATTGAGGGCTGAGGCTGACTACTATCATAATTTCTGTCATGGCAAGCCTGCTTCATGTGTCTGTTCATCGTCGAAGTCCCCGTTTTTTTGCTGTCATAGGCGAGCAGCGTGCCGCATTCAATGCACGAGACAAAGCCAACACATATGTTGTCACTCCCCACGACTAGTTTAAAATGTTTCCATACCTCTGATTTTCCTCCAAACTTGCTCAAAGTTAATTCTCCTGTTTTAATTTTTTTCTTTGCTTCTTCAAGCTCCATGTTGCACTTAAGCTACAGAATAGTACAGCATGCACAGCAGGTGTAATGCGTCACTCGTGCGAGACTGCGAGTGGACAAGACACTGCGCATGACACATGACGTGCTTTATCAAGGGCCCGAGTCCGGGCTCGGGCAGAGAATCTAAGCTCTAGTACCCAGTGACACACCTGAATGAAAGTCTAATTATGCAGCTCATTATGCAGCTCATATTGTTTCTCAGGTGTGAACCACATCATTATTCATGATCCTCCACGCCCACACGCATTTTGCCTTTCCAAACAAAACTTGTCTTACAAAATTTAAATCAATGTATTTTTTGAAGCAAAAACTCTAAGCGACAACATCCATTAGTCAAAAGTCTTGTGAACACATATTTAGTATGTGTTTTGTCGCCTTATTTCAGAAACTTTTTTTTTTTTTTTTTCAATAACCATGCATAAAAATTATTCTCTCAAAAATATAAACATGTACATACATGTTGCTCACATATTATGGTAGCCCTGTTTGTGCTAAATAGAGTGTAATTACACCTTTGCCATTAATATGTTTATAAGCAACTGAAAAAAGCACAAATGTCAGGGCATGTCAGAACATCTCAAGGACCCCAAAAACCCCTCAGACCCCAGAGGGTTAAACGTTTAAATACAAGTTTTATCCATAATGACTGTTTCTCTCTTTTTTCTAAGCACGAACTTCAAGTTCAATCTTCCGCCCACAAGTGGGCGTAACCATTAAAGAAATAGAACAAAAATAAACACAGGAAATATCAGAATCGCCTCTCAAAGAAAGATACAAATATGATACCTCAGTTAGTGCTTGCAAAATCAACACTTCAAGCAACCAATACTAATATACAAATTATTGAAATATTAAATTGGCTCTTACACACCAGCCCCTAATTGTCTTTGTGTTCAACAAAACAATTAACAACCTATTTATACCAAAGAGCCAAACAAATTACTTAAATTAAAGATACCAATTAGTCTCAAATTAATCTCAGAATTTTTTTCTTTCAATAAGATGTTAACCTGAATTTAGGCGATAAACCCATAACAGATCCTTCCATTAGGATTACGCTTAAGAGACTATAAAAGTAAACAAAAGCTTAGTTACAGGCCGTAAAAGAGTGTTTGTGTTGGTTTCCACTTGGGCCTGCCGCACAAGACCCTTGTTGTCTGTGAATGTTTGTAGCACACGTCCAATTACCCAAGAGTTTCGTGGTGCAGAATCATCAGCAACCAATACAATGTCCTCAGGCTTGAGATTTTTCATTAGGCTTTGCCACTTTTGTCTTTCTTGCAGGTCTGGTAAGTTCTCTTTGATCCAGCGCTTCCAAAATAGGTCAGCCATATACTGAACTTGGCGCCACCTACGTCTGGAATACAGTCTGCTTTGTCAAAAACCCTAGGAGAAACGGACGGCTTTACTTTCAACAGCAGCAAATGATTTGGAGTGAGGGCCTCCAAGTCGTTTGGGTCATTGGACACCTTAGTGATGGGACGACTATTGATTATTGCTTCCACCTCACATAAGAGCGTTTGAAGACTTTCTTCATCAAGAGACTGCTGTTTTACAATGGAGTTGAGAATCTTTCTGACAGTCCGTATTTGACGTTCCCAAACTCCTCCATGGTGGGATGCCGTTGGGGTATTGAAAATACCTTTTGCAAGCAATGTGGTGTGAATTCTGTCATTATTCAAACTTTGTATGGCCTTTCGCAACTCCCTTTCTGCCCCAATGAAATTTGGCCCATTGTCAGACCTGATTGTTTGAACCTGACCCCTTCTAGAAACGAATCGCCTTAGTGCATGAATGCACAAGTCAGTAGCCAAAGAGCTAGCAATCTCAATGTGAACAGCGCTTAACGTCAGGCAAGTAAAGATTACCCCATATCTTTTAATCAATGTCCTTCCTCTTTTGATTTCAAATGGGCCAAAATAATCAATGCCTACCTTTGTGAATGGGGGTTCATCTGGCAATAGTCTGTCACAGGGAAGGTCAGCCATGAATTGTTTGCCCTTTAGTTCCGCGCTGGCGTTTACAAACTGTGCATTGAGAGAGGATTTTTCTGATGGCCGTTTGTGCTTTTGGAATCGCTATGCAAATTCCGCAGACCCATGGTATTTTCATACCATTGGCTCGTTTTCTAATAACTTGAAGGTCATAGGGCTCTTTAGCGAAAACCCCATTTCGTCATTCACTGACGTAACGTCTCCGTTCCCTCCTCAGGGAACGAGGGTTACATACGTAACCCGAGACGTTCTATTGCATTTAATCTGGTATGGTTTCCTACTGAACCAAGCCTGGCGTATTCAGAACGTTATGATTTGGCCTAATTACAAAAAGGGTCCAGTGATTTTTATTTTCCAGGAGGGCACCAATAACTTCAGTGTAGGTTTTAAATAGGTCTTTCTGGCAAGATATTATTATGATGTTCAAAATAAAACTAGTTTCTTTTTATTCAATTAATGTGTGCTTTTTTTAAATGTGTTCAAGTAAAAATTCAAAAACCTTTGTTATTAGCGGCACCTGTGGCCATGAAGTGAACTCCAGCCAGAAACGTATTGCTTGTGCTTGCGGTCGTGCACGCAATCCATAGTGATTCGAGTAAGCCTTGGCCAAAACAGTACCCGACATCATGTCGACAGATGACGTTCATTAAAATTACACTGTTAACCCTCTGGGGACCAAGCTGTTTTTGGGGTCCTTGAGATGTTCTGACATGCCTTGACATTTGTGCTTTTTTCAGTTATTTATAAACATGTTAATGGCTAAGGTGTAAATTCACTCTATATAGCACAAACAGGGCTACCATAATATGCGAGCAACGTGTATGTAGATGTTTGTATTTTTAAGAGAATAATGTTTATGCGTGGTTATTGGAAAAAATAAAAATGAAAGTTGCTGAATTAAGACCACAAAACACATATTAAATATGTGTCCACGAGACTTTTGACTAATGGATGTTGTCCCTTTCAGTTCTAGCTTCAAAATGATGTGAAAATAGTCTTGCTTTATCGTTCACAAAAAAAAATACATTGATTTAAATGGTGTAAAACAGGTTTTGCTTGGAAAGCCAATATGCGAGGAGGAGGAGTAGTTTACACCTTTGATTACAATGTCCCACCCACTCTGCATAATGACTCTGCCTAATGAGCCAGGAGTGACACTGACTGAGCCACAATGCAAGGACAAAAGATGTATTTAGACTTACATTGACCATTTAAGATTTCGCTTACATCTCTCTTGTAAATATGTTTAGCTATTTTATTAAAAATGTTACAATTACAACAATAATTACAATTTCAACAATATTTCAAGTGTACTCTTTCTTTGTAAAAAAAAAAAAAAAAGATTATAGGCCTACATTTTATCATATGTATTCATTAGTTTGAATATAGCCAACATTGGAACATCTAACATCTTAGTCTATGACTTTATTTTTGACAAAAATTGTAGGCTATTTTTTATATATATATATATATATATATAACGTTAGATATGAGCAGAAATTGCTAAACAAAAGCTTATTTGATGTGGCAGTATATTCTACAGTAGCCTAAAAACTGTTTAATACGTTGCTTATACAAATTCAACATATTTCAGTCGATTTTTACTCATCTCAGTAGGCTATAGCAAAGCAGTTTATTCTTTCACACACAGACGCGCGATTCATATTTAGGCTAAACAGTCTTTACAAATATGTACCCTTCATTCATCTCACAGAAAGGCGAGTCATATTATAGAAATGCGATTCATCTTTTTGCGGTTTGCATAGGCCTACACTAACGTTATTCCATAACGTTATTCCACATCAACACTTGAGAAAAGAAAACAGCCTACCTCACTCCTCAGCGGGATCTGCTCCTCATATCAGGAGATATTGCTCCTCATATCAGCACTGTTCTGAGGAATCTTTTCTCCATAAGGTAGGCTATTATGCCTCACTCGATTGCGACGCGCTTTGTTTACAGCTGATGTGGGCGTTCTCAGAATTTGCGTTTGAATAGCACGCGCTCTCCGGGGAGTGGTCAAATTACTTTTGAATGGCTCGTAATGAGCTCGACTGGAGTCGCTCTCTTTTTATACAGATTACAGAAGCTGAGAATATTTGTTTTTTATATAAATTACTTCATTTAAAAGATGCGATCTCAAGCTTTATGCCCGTGGGTCTGTTTGCCTGTTTGACTGAATTTTCGCGGAGTTATAGATCATTTTCGAACGCGTTTCAAACGGGAGTTTACTGACAGAGAGAAGGCAGAAATCGCATCATGTTCATTTTTCTTTATTTGTCAAAAAGCAAAACACTTTATTTTTAATGTGAGTATACAGAAAAAAAATAGAAACTGAACAGGATCGATTGATGTATTACACGAAAATGAAAGATCAAAATTAACAGAGCATTAAGTGTTTATTTTTCATTGCTAAAAAAAAAAACGAGCAAAACGCGCGGGCGCGTTTTTGGTCCCCAGAGGGTTAACATAGGTTCCTTTGAATTTTTTGTGGATCCAACAAAGTTGTGGATTTGGAGTCGTTAAAATCAGAATAGAGATTTTCGTAGACAACCTAGGAAGTTGGGTAAGGTCTCTTTTTTTAAAAGTTTAATTACAAGCTGTTCACAATAAAAATAAAATAAACAAATTTATTAATACATGAAACTTCTTACGTATAGCCCCTTTAAAATAATATAAGGCTGAAGGTTGTAACTTTTTCAAATTTAAAACATTCTCCTTTTGCAGCCGAATATGCAGTGACAATTTAATATGCAAACCATTTGTATGTTGATTCTGGTGTAAACAATTACATAAACATAATTATAAAAATAGTAATATTCACAAAAAAATGGAAAATGGTCAAAGACAAGATACTTTTGCCCATAATGTTTAATAGTGCAGCTTCCATATTTCTATTTTGCACTCAGGGTGAACCTTGCTAAATTCAGACTATGTCATTGCTATGAACATTTACAGTGCCTCAGTACTAGGTAAGCACTGTATCTGCAGTGCACAGCATAAATGAGTAAATCCCCTCTGAACAAATACAAAAGATTTATTTTCTTAATTACCATTTCTACAATTTATTGAAATATGGCAAAATTGTAATGTATTGCACATATGCTTACTAAAAATAGAGCAATATATGTAATTAATATCCGTAGAATAAGAAAAAAAGGCAATTTTGTGCTGAAATGAGTACACCTTAGATTTAATTCAACAAATGTATAATATTGTAGCACTTAGTATGTCTTCCTTAATTTTAAGTAAACTGCTCTGACCCTTTTTGGAACAGAGTGAACAAGTTCATGACAAATTGTCACTCCTGTGAAACTCCTGGATGATGACCTCCTAAAATGCCCTGATCTTTAATAAGGAGTGTTGCTCAACTTGTGTCTACAAAATCCCTCACAGGTGCTCAAGTGTGTTAAGACTCATACATCCCTATAAAAGAGCTTTACTACCACTGAACTTCACTTTGAGAACCAGGCACTTCTCATTGCACTCCTCCTCCAGCAACAGCATACCATTTTGGATGCTGTTAGATCCAAAATGATTGACTTGGTCTCATGAGACCTGAGTAAGGATTCACAGAAGTCTATATTTTGTAAAAATGGTCCTTGGAGAAGGCTAAATGACTTTATTGAGTTTTAGCTACAGTAAGTAGTTCCAGTGTGGACAATAATCATGAATGCATCAAAAATGCGTTTCTGCGTCAGCATCTTGAACTGTAGCTTGTGAAGGCTCCGATTCAAAACTCGCAGGTCCAAGATCAGCCGTAACCCACCGGTTTCCTTGGGTACAATGAAGTAGGGGCTGTAAAACCCCATCTTCATATCGGCTGGAGAGATAGGCTCTATCGCTTCCTTCGCCAGTAGGTCTGCGATTTCCTACTGCAAGACATGAGCATCGACAGCTTTCACTGAAGTGAACTAGACACCTCCGAGCCTGATGGTCCAAATGAACCAGCGAGACGGGCTGAGGAGCGATAGCCAGACTCTTAGAGACCATGCAAGCGGGACCAAAGGGACTCTAGGCGTACCCACAGTGAGGCAGCGAGGTAAAACGCAGGGACCCGGCCAGGTGGGCTCTCTCTTCAAGGCAGCCCGTAGCGGGGTCTGAGTGTGGTGCGCAACACTTACCTGGTTCCACGGTTGGGCAGAAGGTGCGTGAGAAGGCTTGAGGGTGTCCTAGAACTGCCCGATGCTGCCCTCTGGTGATGGAAGAGGTGGATCAGAGTGGTAAGGTTTTTGGCCTCCCACTTCCCTCCGAGCCCTCTTGGGACCCAGAGATAGAGGAACTGCTCTCTTTTTTTTGAGAGAGAGAATTTGGTACCACTGAAACTCCAGTGGCAGAACAATTTTGACTTAAAAGATCTCTAAAAGATCTGTTTGCCAATCGCTTAAACAGCAGTAGAGTGGCATCGTCTTCCTGCAGCGAATACAGTAGAGTAGGCTGTGCCGAAAGTTGTTATAGGGGATGACACCCTTGGCAACGAGCAGACTGTGGGGCAGCCCACGAGGGACTCAGATGGTACGTCGGGGAAGCTCCTCAGTCTGCTACTGACTGCGGAGAACTGCTGGGCCCAGTCCTCGACAGTGTCGCCAAAAAAGCCACTTTGTGAGATAGGAGCATTGAGAAAGTGTACTTTGACGACCTCTCGCACCTCTGCAAGGCCAACCAGGGTGCACTTCTGGACCACCAAGGTCATGGGTCACCAAACTAAGGCCCGCCACCCCCCTTTGACTGGCCCCCCAGCCCCTCTGCCCCCTACTATTTGAACCGGCCCTATGAGGCAATCCCCAAAAGTCGTCATGGCCTATTTTTTTTTATTGCTTTTTGGAAAATAATAACATGTTTGCATCTGGTATTTTGTTGATTTTTTTTCAGTTAGAAATTTCCGAATTTTCAGAATTTTCGTCACCCGACATGCTCGAGATCAAGCAGTGACAGACAACGCACGCGCAGAGAACTGTCAGATAACTGTCAGTGTTCAGGACAGAAAAATGACTAGCATTAAACGAAAAGTTGATAGAGAGTGCAGAGTTTTCAAAGAACAGTGGACCAACGATAATTTTTTTGTTCAGTGTAAGGACCGTGCAGTTTGTATTATATGTAAAGAAAGTGTGGCGGTTTTCAAAGAATATAATCTGCGTCGTCACCACGAAACCCGCCACAAAGAGTATGCTAGCTTGCGAGGGCAAGCAAGAGAAGACAGGATTCGGAGGATGAAAGGCGGACTGGCTGCACAACAGAATTTATTCCTTCGCCAAACTCAGGTCAACCAGGCTGCTGTCCGAGCTAGCTATAAGGTAGCTCACCTACTAGCTACCCATGGAAAGCCGTTTACTGATGGGGACTTTGTTAAAGAATGCATACTTGCTGTGGCTGAGGAGGTGTGTCCCGACAAGAAGGATGCGCTCAACGCGGTGAGTCTCTCCGCACCTACTATGACCAGGCGTATTGAAGATTTGGGGGACAACGTGTATGACCAGCTGAATGAGAAAGCGTCAGAATTAGAGTTTTTTGCTTTGGTCATGGATGAGAGCAATGACGTGCAGGACACAGCACAACTGCTCATTTTTATTCGTGGAGTTAGCGCAAGCTTTGAAGTGTCTGAGGAGCTGGCAGCTCTAAAAAGTCTCAAAGGTACTACGACAGGAGAGGATATTTTTGTCCAAGTGTGCAAAACGATGGAAGAGTTGAATCTACACTGGTCTAAATTTGCCAGCATCACTACGGATGGCGCACCTAGTATGGTTGGCACAACGAGGGGGCTAGTAGGGCGCTTGAACAGCGAATTCGAGGAACGAGGTCTCACACCCCCCACTACAAGTCCACTGTCTGATTCACCTGCAAGCACTATGCTGCAAAGTTCTGAAGTGGGCGTCTGTCATGAAGGTGGTTGTGCACTGTGTCAACTACATCCGAAAATATGGGCTGAAACACAGACAGTTCCAGGCCTTTCTCTCCGAGCTTGAGTCTGCCTACGAGGATGTGCTGTACTACACAGAAGTCCGATGGTTAAGCCGTTTCCGCCGTTTCTATGACCTGCTACCCGAAATCAACACCTTCCTGTAGTCTAAAGGTGAAACGGTACGAGAGCTGACCGAGCCAGAATGGAAATGGAACCTCGCGTTTTTAACTGATGTGACTGAAATGTTGAACCACCTTAACGTGCAGCTCCAAGGCAAAGGAAAGCTAATCAGTGACATGTATTCCCACATCAAAGCGTTCGAGGTCAAACTAGTGCTGCTTGTGCGACAGGTCCAAAAGCTGGACTTCACGCATCTCCCTGCCACCCAAAGCTACTGCGCTGAGAAACCAGCTGTCCCGTTCCCAGTCGAAAAGTGCAAGGATGCACTGGAAATGCTGCAGGGAGAGTTCAGTGCGTGAGCTTCATGTCAACGGTAAAGGAATACGCTTGTTCCAGAACCCCTTTGCTGCCGACATAAATTATGCCCTTCCCTCTCTTCAGTTTGAACTAGCCGAGTTGCAGAATTGTGATATCCTTAAAGACCTGACAGTCTTATTGAGTTCTATGCTGCGCTCCCAGAGGAAACCTACCCACACATCAAACAGCATGCAATGAAGATGTCCACAGTTTTTGGCAGCACCTACATCTGTGAGCAAACCTTTTCCCGCATGAAGCAAACCAAGAATCCAACAAGGAACAGACTCACAGATAAACACTTGCATCAGACCTTGAGACTGGCTACCACTAGCCTGCAACCAGACATTGAACTTCTCACCAGCCAGAAGCAAGCACACAGTTCACACTGATACGGTAAGCACACTGATTTTAACAATGACTGATTTTAATTGCTATAAATATGAAATATGAAGGCTCTTTTAATTTGCTTCATATTTTGTACAATTATGTCACAGAGAAAAGCAGACAGCAGCACGTCTTGCCATTTACTGAATTTATGGTGCTTCTTGTGTTCAATCTGTCATCCCTCCATGCCGGGGCTCCAGAAGCCACCCTGAAGTGAGGAGAGGAGATTGCTGTTGCTGACCCCATTCCAAAGACAGCACAATTCATCAAAGTACAAATCCAGCTCACCTACATATACTACTAATTTTGATTCCCTTTATTCTGTATTATTGTTGTGCTTTAGTTTTGAGCCTACTGCTCATTTCATTTTCACCTTGACCTAAAAAATGTTTACTGAACATGCTCACCTGGATAGGCATAAGAGCTGTCTAGTTGTTCTATTACTCATGTTATTATAATTTCAATGTTTTTTTTAATTTATTTATTTATTTTATAGCCCTATTTATTTGACCTATATTAAGTGCTGCACACAATTATTATTAATATTATTATTAATATCAACAGGCCTACCTATCATTTATAATTTTTCACTCACCTTTGCCAGTGTCAATCACCTCAACTAGGCAGATGTTTCTTACCTTGACAGCTTTGATGTTATTTTTATTAGAAAATAAATAAATGGAATATCTGTGGTATTTCAAATGAAAACAAAGTGTGAAGACTCGATTACTACTTTTGCAAACCACTAGTAAAGATAAACAAATATGTGCCAGGAATCAAGTGTTGATATAGTAGTGTGGATATAGTAGTGGGGATGGCTGTGCCAGGCTAGTAATCTCTACTACACAATGAATAAACCTGCTGGTGGTCATTTTGGTCTGGGTCATACAATTCTATGTTATATAGCTGACCCTGACCCGACCCCGACCCGGCCCCGACCCGGCCCCCCCCCCCATCACAGTCAGGAACGATAATGTGGCCCCCAGAGAAAAAAGTTTGGTGACCCTTGACCAAGGTGGACATCATCTGGCCGAGGGCCTGCGCTGTGACTTTGATCACGGTCAGTCAACATGCGCAGCTCAACCCCGGCTTAGAACTACCCTCATGCACTAAGAGTGCCTTGGCCTCACATGCAGGGTGGAGGTGGCCTGCCAGTGGCACAGCCACCCCACTGTCGAGGGCAGTGAGAGAGGAGAAAACTTTTTATAAAGAATTTGGCACTTTTGGCATTCCATATTTTGGCAACAATATAGTTCCATACTGCCAAGTTTTCCATGCACATCCGGGAAAGACCCGGGAAAGCAAGGCTGTCAGCTCTGACTGAATCTGATTCACAATGAGCACACACACTATACAGTGGGAGCTCAGTATCATCCTCATTTCCAGAGCAAAACAGCCCCTCTCTCCGATGCATCGATCGACATCCCACCCTCAGCTGGGGCCCTGAATGAAACGCTAGGTTCCCCCCCTTTTTTCCTTTTTTTCAAGAACCAGCAATCCCATCCAGAAGCTGCACAGCTTGCGATGCGCTAAAGGGGGAGGGGGCCTAAGGGGTTGGTTCCCCGAAGGAGAATCCCTCACCGCTCAGGTCACCAGAAAAAGAAGAGTCGACCGGCGTGCCCACGTGGTCATGTTCCCATACGAATACATGAACCACCCTGTTTATGCCCAGGCATGTGAGACGGTGATCGTGGACATCAGTGAGGTGTCATCTTTAGAAAGACGCAACTCACACCCATGTAAGCTCTTTTAGGAGATTCGCTCTCTCTTGGTGCTAACAGGGAATGTGCAGCCTGAAGTGTGCACTCGCTCTCGTTGAAGACCCAGCTCTTGCCAGCTGTAAAAACAGCGTTTTAGCGCTAACTGAAGGCGCACACACATACACGAGAGTACTCGATCCCTGCTGTACAGAAATGCTAGAAATCTTATAATGGGCCGTGGTTGGATCGGGACAATGATCCAAGACAAACATTAAAATCAACACAAAAATCACTGAGCACAAAATGAATCTTCTGCTATTGCCATCCCAGGCTACGTCTACATTAATCCGGATAAATTTGAAAACGGTGTTTTCGTTTCAAAACGCTCTCCTTCCACACTAGCGTTTTCAAACCTTTTCAAGTTTTTCGTCCACACTGAAACATCGGAAAACACAAAATTCACCTTACTGCACATGTGTGAACCCGAGATGATGACGGAACGAGACATAACAAAGTTAACAAAGTTAATTTTTATTTGTAATAAACACCTCTCTGAGACCACACCTGAGCTTCTGTTTCTGTCTTTGTTCAAACAGCCACATATTTTAATTGTAGGTGCACTTTATTTTATTTACGTTTACATTTTACATTTACATTTATTCATTTAGCAGACGCTTTTATCCAAAGTGACTTACAAATGAGAACAATAGAAGCAGTTAAACTAACAGTAGGACAACAAGCAAGTGCTATGACCCTTCTCAGTTTAATTCAACGCAGTACATGTTAATTTTTATTTTTTATTTTTTAATAAATAGAAAAGAAGAGAAAGTGTTAGTATTACTGGATCAAGTGCTGCCGAAAAAAATATGCGTCTTCAGACATTTCTTGAAAATGGCTATGGACTCAGCAGCTCGAGTTAGGCATATCATTCCTCCAGTAGGGAACAGTGAAGGTAAAGGTCAGAGAAAGAGATTTTGTGTCTCTTTGAGATGATGCACCACGAGGCGACACTCATTTGCAGAGCGCAAGTTTCTGGATGGCACATAAGTCTGAAGTAATGAGTTTAAGTAAAAGGGAGCAGAGCCAGTGGTTGTTCTGTAGGCAAACGTCAGTGACTTGAATTTGATGTGAGCGGCAACTGGCAACCAGTGCAATTTTGTGAGGAGAGGAGTGACATGTGCTCTCTTCGGCTCGCTAAAGACCACTCTAGCTGCGGCATTCTGGATCAGTTGCAGAGGTTTGACCGTGCAAGCTGGAAGACCAGCCAGGAGAGCATTACAGTAGTCCAGTCTGGATAGAACTAGCGCTTGGACAAGGAGTTGTGTAGCTCTGATAGGAAGGGCCTGATCCTCCTAATGTTGTACAAAGCAAATCTACATGACCGGGCAGTTCTAGCAATGTGGTCTGTGAAGATCAATTGATCATCAATTACCACACCAAGGTTCCTGGCTGACCTTGATGGAGTTATGGATGACGGGCCTAGCTGAATGGTGAAGTTGTGGTGAAGTGTTGGGTTGGCCGGGAACACAAGTAGCTCTGTCTTCACAAGGTTTAGTTGAAGGTGGTGGTCCTTCTCCCAGCCAGAAATGTCTGTCAGGCAGGCTGAGAATCTGCTAATCTTAAATAGAGAATCTATTTAAACCTCATCACCTGCAAGTTTAAAGTTAATCCCTAATTGAGATTTAAATATGAGTTTAAACTTATGGTTCAACAGGATTAAAGTTAATCTATCTTAAATATTAATTAAATCCAGGATCAAAATTATGGTTTAAATGTAAACCTGCTTATTTTAAAACGAGGTTTAATGTTTGGTGCAACAGAATAATTAGATAAACCTTGATTTAATCTAGATTTAAGATTAATCCTTGTTGGTGTAACCCACCCTAGGACCACAAATGTGCTATAACTGGCTCGATTCTCAGCCAATCAATGACCCGTAACTGAATAGGTTTTAGTATTGGTACATATAATAAAATGATGTACTTCATGGTAAATAAAATGCCTCATGATAATGGTCAAATTATCACAGTGATTATGATCAGTTAATAATTTTAAAGTGTAGTATTGTTTAACATTAATCTTTTAATTGACAAGTTATAACTGAATGAAAAGAACTGCAATTTCTGTGATAATTTTACCATTATCAAGTGGTGTAAAATACACCACAAACACAATAAAATGATCATGAAACTAATAAATACTTGTGCTGTAATCCAAATCTGTACCAATACTAAAACCTGTTCAGGCCCAGTGCAGGGCCAGGTATGGGTCATTAATTGGCTGAGAATCGAGCCAGTTATAGCCCATCTGTGGTCCTAGTCTTAAATCCAGATCTGGGCCACTACAGGGCCGTCATTCTTTGTGGTATGTGGGCTGAGGGAAAAGGGGTTTTGTGGAACAGAGCTGGGCCAGATCAAATTTCCTATATGGGAAAGTGTATTAATATGGCCCATAGTCACAAGCCTGATTTGGGCTAGATAATCAATGGACTGATCTGGGCCACACTCCTTCTACCAATATACGGCCCTCATGTGTTTTGCCGTGATCATACTGTGCCATCATTGCCACACATACAGGATGACAGGATACATGCCATTGCTGACAGGAGGCCAGCAGTGCCAGCCTGAGGACACATTCAGGCCATCGGTGCAATATGCATCACATGACTAAATGTTGATTTAGCCATCAAAATAAAGTGTTACCTTGTAATTCCCGCGACCCGGCCCTGGATAAGCGGAAGAAGATGATGATGATGATGATGATGATGATGATGATGATGACCTTGTAATTTCCAAGTTTCAAGAATGGAAACAAAATTTTCTTTTGTTTCTTTAAAAAAATGTCCCCCTATTCTTTTCCTTAAAATCATTTTAACCCCATAAAAGCCCAAGTTATTTATAATGCTGTGTTCCAGTCACAGTCTGAAATAAAAACCTCAAATTTAAGTTGCCTGTGTTTTGGACCTTCATTCCTCTGAAAAGAGGTAGCTAGCCCGGCGACATATTTTCTTATCAAGATGACAGCAACTTTCATGATTAAGGTACGTTCTTTCACTCTTTACACTGTTCAATGCGGAAGTATCACAAACATAAATACTTGGTGCGGGTTTGGCTGTGTTCATGACATCTATAAAGCTTTGGGGACTTTCCAAAACTGGTTTAACTGTTGTACACAAACAGGTTCTTGCAGGAACCCTGAAGCTTGTAAACAATGATGATATGCTTCTGATCAAAACTTTCCCATAGTTTCAAAATGCTCTAATCACAACAATAACTCTATTATATTTTAGAGTAAAAATGGAGTTAAAATTAAAATCTACAAACTCAAAGGACTTTGCCAGGTCGACTGATTCTAATAAATCAGCATTACCAACTATATCATTGGGACTCAACATTTAAAGTATTCCTTGAATTAATCACCTTTAACAGACAGAAGCAATGTGAATGTTGATACATCTGTCAAATATAGTTAGTGAATGGTCCTGGGGACTGGATCAACTACAGATGGGTCAGTCCATGTTAAATCAACCAAATTTCAAGCAAATTTTTTTTATTTTGTTCTTTAAAAAAAATTTTTTTTAAGAAAGACAAACATAAATAGTGATGAAAGCCAAAATATTAAATGTAATGAATGTATATTGAAAGAGTAATCTGCTGTTTTGTTGAGGGGATCAAAATGACTCTTTTCACCTGAGATTTGGAGCCAGATTACAGGGGGGTAAAAATGACTTGAGAAAGATGACAAAATCATTATTTAATTTTTTTTTCACAGAGATTGGTAGATCTATTTGTAAAATATGTTGACTTTAGCCATCTTTGTTAAATTATATGCCAAAAGTGACAGTTACAATATTGAGAAAAGCACTTGTGTTTTTTGCCCCAGGTTTGCATGAAGTGCGCTATAACTCAAGAAGTATTAAAGATATATTAATATTCTTTTAGTTTTTTTAAACAAATATTTATTTCGGTATCTTTATTTTAAAGGCCCTATATGGTTCAATCCCAGAGATATGGATTGAACCATATCTGCCTCTAGTCGAACGGCAAAGTTAGACTTGTCACTCCGCCATCTTGACACGCCCCCCTTGAGCCTTTTGCTGGTACTGTAAAGAAATCATGGCTGCTAACAAGCGCTTTAGACATTTATGCATTTACATTTATGCATTTGGCAGACGCTTTTATCCAAAGCGACTTACATTGCATTTCAAGGTACACTTTTACATTTTTACTAGTTCTTGCTTCCCCTGGTAATCGAACCCATGACCTTGGCGTTGCAAGCGCCAACGCTCTACTGTTTGAGCTACAGACTTTAGGAAGTGTGCCTGGTGACACTCACAACCTTTGCGTTTTCTGTCTGATAACATCATTCTGACTGCTTGCTCGCTCCCGCTCCCGCCGAGGCGGAAGGAAGACTGAGATTGGAGCTTGAGAGAGGTGTGAATCACTTGCGCCCCGTAAAGGCAGACGAGGGTGAGCTGCTGGGAGAGTATGCACTGTCAGACACATCCTCTGGTCCAGCAGCCAGTACTCTGTTAGCCAGGACGAGCAGGATGAGGCTGACGCTGGTGACGATGGCGAGATGGCTGAACCTGCCCAGCCCCCCTGCCCCGCGTATGCTGAGCTGGTGGAGGTTATGGAGCGCGCCACCGCTAGGCAAGGGTTGTGAAAAGCCGCCAGCTCCCGTGAGCCTTCCATTCCTACCTGATCTCCACTTTGAGTTGAAGGCATGGAAGAACCTGTACTCAGCTCGCATTCACCTTTTCCAACATTCCAACTACCCGAATGTGGAGGGAATGCATGAGTCAGTGGGTATGTGTCAATGTCCCCCAGTGAAGAGACGTTTGCGAGGGGGAGACATCGACACTGAGAGCTCCGGCCCTGCCATCTAAGCCTTTGAAGACCACGTCCCGTTTAACCCATTTGTGTCCAAATTTTTCTGAATGGTTTCATCCATATTGTCGTGTTAAGAAGTGAAAAGGAGTCACCAAAACCACACAGGAATCTAAATGCATCTTAACAAGGAAGTTTTCAAATCTAAAACTTACAAGGTATTCTTATAGTATGATGACCTCTTATATGTCAAAAGCTCAAGGAAAATTAGATTTATCAATTCATGAACTTTTTCAGAACCAGAATCTAAAATCATATGATATCTTTAATACTTTTTGAGTGACAGGCACGCACATTTTGGAAAAATTATATTCTATGGAATTGTGTTGATAGAAAGAAAAAAAAGATAAATTTCTAGCTTCAACATTACTTGTTGTTCAGATATTCCTCTTTAAAATAAAAAAAATATCAGCTGTATGCAAAGTTACCAACACTTGGTATTTGGCCACTGAAAATATCCATATCTCTGGGATTGAACTATACAAGTGTCACATTCACCGTCTTCTTCCTCATCTGTGTGTGCACTACACTTCCCATCATCCTCCTTGGCACACCTGTACTCTATCAGCCATCATCATCATCACCTGCACTCCCTCGTTAACAAGCCCTATATATTCAGCACTCTCCCTTCACTCCTGGTCTGGTCTCGTCAATACTAGACACACAGACTCCCTTCCTACAAGACTTAACTGAAAACCTACCTGAGACGATCCTCATCAGCCTGTCTACCATCCATCTTCTGAGCCTTCATCTTCATCATCTGCAAAGAGAAAGAGAGACTTGATTATCATTCAGCTAAGCTTCCATTGTTTATCTAATTTCGGTTTACTCACCATTCATCTCTGGATCTGATCCATTCTGCTAAATAAACACATTAAACTTACCATCTCGTCTATTCCCTGTGTGGATCTTGACAGAAGACCAGACCAAGATGCAGAATCCTTCGGATTCCAGAACGAGTCAGCTTTCATTATTCTACGCAGCCCCGTTCATCATCCGGTTGTGTCCGGCCGAGCCGGCATTTCAGTTCGGGTCCGAAACGCAACTCAAGGAGGATGACTTCTCCGATCTCCCTCCTCTCGTCGGCCCAGTTGAACCAGAGTCAGCCGTCTGCCCAGCCAAGCCTATGTCCGAGGTTGATGACTTCAGCGATCTTCCTCCTCTCATTGGCCCTGACGATCACGCCAGTCCAGCCGAGCCTGCACTTAACGCCAGATCTGCCGAGGCCAAGGCAGTATGCGTCATGCCCGCCGCACCTGTGACAGTGAGCGTCATGCCTGCCGAGCTAGAGACTGCGTCATGCCCACAGAACTATGGTTTTCTTTTATCCCTCCGAGCGTGAAGCTCCCTTCACCGCTGGTTCCGTCCAGCTCAAAGCCCTTTTCACAGCTGGTCCTGCCCAGCTCAAAGCCTTCTTCGCCGCTGGTTCCGTCCAGCTCAAAGCCCTCTTCATCGCTGGTCCCGTCCAGCTCAGAGCCCTCATCATCGCTGGTCCTGTCCAGCTCAGAGCCTTTTTCGCCGCTGGTCCCGTCCAGCTCAGAACCCTCTTCGCCGCTGGTTCCGTCCAGCTCAAAGCCCTCTTCATCGCTGGTCCCGTCCAGCTCAGAACCCTCTTCGCCGCTGGTTCCGTCCAGCTCAAAGCCCTCTTCGCCGCTGGTTCCGTCCAGCTCAAAGCCCTCTTCATCGCTGGTCCTATCCAGCTCAGAGCCCTCTTCCCCGCTGGTCCCGTCCAGCTCAGAGCCCTCTTCGCCGCTGGTCCCGCCCCCCTCAAAGCCCTCTTCGCCGCTGGTTCCGTCCAGCTCAAAGCCCTCTTCGCCGCTGGTTCCGTCCAGCTCAAAGCCCTCTTCATCGCTGGTCCTGTCCAGTTCAGAGCCCTCTTCGCCGCTGGTCCCGTCCAGCTCAGAGCCCTCTTCGCCGCTGGTTCCGTCCAGCTCAAAGCCCTCTTCATCGCTGGTCCTGTCCAGCTCAGAGCCCTCTTCGCCGCTGGTCCCGCCCCCCTCAAAGCCCTCTTCGCCGCTTTGGGTCTCAAATTATCACAGAGATTATGATCAGTTGATCATTTTAAAGTGTAGTATTGTTTAACATGAATCTTTTAATTGACAAGTTATAACTGAATGAAAAGAACTGTAATTTCTGTGATAATTTTACCATTATCAAGTGGTGTAAAATACACCACAAACATAATAAAATGATCATAAAACTATTAAATACTTGTGCTGTAATCCAAATCTTAAGGAGAATCTGTACCAATACTAAAACCTATGCAGGCCCAGTGCAGGGCCAGTTATGAGTCATTAATTGGCTGAGAATCGAGCCAGTTATAGCCCCATCTGTGGTCCTAATCTTAAATCCAGATCTGGGCCACTACAGGGCTGTCATTCTTTGCGGTATGTGGGCTGAGGGAAAAGGGGTTTTGTGGAACAGAGCTGGGACAGATAAAATTTCCTATATGGGAAAGTGCATTAACCCTCTGGGGACCAAGCTGTTTTTGGGGTCCTTGAGATGTTCTGACATGCTCTGACATTTGTGCTTTTTTCAGTTATTTATAAACATGATAATGGCAAAGATGTAAATTCACTCTATATAGCACAAACAGGGCTACCATAATATGCGAGCAACGTGTATGTAGATGTTTGTATTTTTAAGAGAATAATGTTTATGCGTGGTTATTGGAAAAAATGAAAATGAAAGTTGCTGAATTAAGACCACAAAACACATATTAAATATGTGTCCACAAGACTTTTGACTAATGGATGTTGTCCCTTTCAGTTCTAGCTTCAAAATTATGTGAAAATAGTCTTGCTTTATCGTTCACAAAAAAAAAATACATTGATTTAAATGGTGTAAAACAGGTTTTGCTTGGAAAGCCAATATGCGAGGGGGAGGAGTAGTTTACACCTTAGATTACAATGTCCCACCCACTCTGCATAATGACTCTGCATAATTAGCCATTCATTCAGGTGTGACACTGACTGAGCCACAATGCAAGGACAAAAGATGTATTTAGAAGAAGACTTATATATAACCCTATCTTGTAAATAAGTTTTGCTATTTTGTTAAAAATGTTACAATTACAACAATAATTACAATTTCAACAATATTTCAAGTGTACTCTTTCTTTGTAAAAAAGAAAAAGAAAAAAGATTATAGGCCTACATTTTATCATATGTATTCATTATTTTGAATATAGCAAATATATATATATATATATATAACGTTAGATATGAGCAGAAATTGCTAAACAAAAGCTTAGGCTATTTGATGTGGCAGTTAGGGTGACCACCTGCTAATAAGCCCAAGGGGGGACAAGGGGTATGTTTCTGAGGGACAATGTGGGACACTGCCTGGCGCGGCGGTGCCCCACTGGCAGACTCACTGATAGTGGTTTACCCATTTCTAGCACATACCACCTTACATGGTATTAATAATGCCCTATTCTCCTAAACGTGTAATTGCTGATGTATGCTCATGAATAGGCCAACCACCAATGTGTATTTTTTTTCTAAATAAAGACTCATAATCTTTTGAACATTCAATGAATTGACAGACTATTTAATTTTATTTATTTTTCATTACAATTTATTTACTTTAAATAAATTCTAATATAAAATTATAGGATTAACAGGAATTGTAGTTGCTCAACACCACAGGAACAGTTAAAAAAAAAAGTATAAAAAAAAAAAAAACGATTGACATCGTATTCCCCTCCATGTCCGATTGAGAAGGACGTTTTACAAAGGTCACAAAAAGCCCTCTCGGTATCCCCCTCAACACCTTTCAGCCACAAATGTTCATTTCCCCATTCTTTCTTGTACCCACACCTTCTCTTTTTAATTGATGATGGCGGTGCCTCTCAGACTCAGTCTCTTTCTCGAATTTTTCGAATTGGACAGCGCATCTAAAAGTTCCTTCCTTCCCAGACTGTGTGTCTGGTATGCGCGTGCGTGCGCTGTCATGACAACAACGAAAAAGTTGACGACAACCTAGTCAGCAGTTCAACTGAGGGGTTTGTGTGGCAACAATAGCGTGCTGAAATGTCAAGTAATGTTCGTTTGTCTGCTTGGGGCTCGAGGATATAAAGCGACCAACTTTTTTTTGAGCAAGCATAGATTATGCGTGACACGGTCTCAATTTGCGTGACGCGTGAATTGGGCTTCAAACGCTGTGCGCGCACGCGCTACGCGGGACGGGTGGTCACCCTAGTGGCAGTATATTCTACAGTAGCCTAAAAACTGTACCCAAATCTAGTCAACAAGTGACTGACTGTAACGTTGTTTTTATGAAATATTAGGGCATATAAATGCTAATTTGCAGTTTAATACGTTTCTTATACAAATACATTTTATTTCAACATATTCCAGTCGATTTTTACTCATCTCAGTAGGCTATAGCAAAGCAGTTTATTCTTTCACACACAGACGCGCGATTCATATTTAGGCTAAACAGTCTTTACAAATATGTACCCTTCATTCATCTCACAGAAAGGCGAGTCATATTATAGAAATGCGATTCATCTTTTTGCGGTTTGCATAGGCCTACACTAACGTTATTCCATAACGTTATTCCACACTTGAGAAAAGAAAACAGCCTACCTCACTCCTCAGCGGGATCTGCTCCTCATATCAGGAGATATTGCTCCTCATATCAGCACTGTTATGAGGAAACTTTTCTCCATAAGGTAGGCTAGGCTATATTATGTCTCACTCGATTGCAACGCGCTTTGTTTACAGCTGATGTGGGCGTTCTCAGAATTTGCGTTTGAATAGCACACGCTCTCCGGGGAGTGGTCAAATTACTTTTGAATGGCTCGTAATGAGCTCGACTGGAGTCGCTCTCTTTTTGTACAGATTACAGAAACTGAGAATATTTGTTTTTTATATAAATTACTTCATTTAAAAGATGCGATCTCAAGCTTTATGCCCGTGGGTCTGTTTGCCTGTTTGACTGAATTTTCGCGGAGTTATAGATCATTTTCGAACGCGTTTCAAATACTGACAGAGAGAAGGCAGAAATCGCATCGTGTTAATTTTTCTTTATTTGTCAAAAAGCAAAACACTTTATTTTTATTGTGAGTATACAGAAAAAAAATAGAAACTGAACAGGATCGATTGATGTATTACACGAAAATGAAAGATCAAAATTAACAGAGCATTTAGTGTTTATTTTCATTGCTAAAAAAAAAAAACGAGCAAAACGCGCGGGCGCGTTTTTGGTCCCCAGAGGGTTAATATGGCCCATAGTCACAAGCCTGATTTGGGCTAGATAATCAATGGACTGATCTGGGCCACACTCCTTCTACCAATATACGGCCCTCATATGTTTTGCTGTGATCATGCTGTGCCATCATTGCCACACATACAGGATGACAGGATACATGCCATTGCTGACAGGAGGCCAGCAGTGCCAGCCTGAGGACACATTCAGGCCATCGGTGTAATATGCATCACATGACTAAATGTTGATTTAGCCATCAAAATAAAGTGTTACCTTGTAATTCCCGCGACCCGGCCCTGGATAAGCGGAAGAAGATGATGATGATGATGACCTTGTAATTTCCTAGTTTCAAGAATGGAAACCAATTCCAATTTTCTTTTCTTTCTTTACATATTTTTTTCCCCTATTCTTTTTCTTAAAACCATTTTAACCCCATAAAAGCCCAAGTTATTTATAATGCTGTGTTCCAGTCACAGTCTGAAACAAGACCTCAAATTTAAGTTGCCTGTGTTTTGGACCTTCATTCCTCTGAAAAGAGGTAGCTAGCCCGGCGACATATTTTCTCATCAAGATGACCGCAACTTTCATGATTAAGGTACGTTCTTTCACTCTTTACACTGTTTAATGCGGAAGTATCACAAACATAAATACTTGGTGCAGGTTTGGCTGTGTTCATGACATCTATAACGCTTTAGGGACTTTCCAAAACTGGTTTAACTGTTGTACACAAACAGGTTCTTGCAGGAACCCTGAAGCTTGTAAACAATGATGATATGCTTCTGATCAAAACTTTCCTATAGTTTCAAAATGCTCTAATCACAACAATAACTCTATTATATTTTAGAGTAAAAATGGAGTTAAAATTAAAATCTACAAACTCAAAGGACTTTGCCAGGTCGACTGATTCTAATAAATCAGCATTACCAACTATATCATTGGGACTCAACATTTAAAGCATTCCTTGAATTAATCACCTTTAACAGACAGAAGCAATGTGAATGTTGACACATCTGTCAAATATAGTTAGTGAATGGTCCTGGGGGACTGGATCACAACTACAGATGGGTCAGTCCATGTTAAATCAACCAAATTTCAAGCAAAATTTTTTTATTTTGTTCTTTAAAAAAAATTTTTTTTAAGAAAGACAAACATAAATAGTGATGAAAGCCAAAATATTAAATGTAATGAATGTATATTGAATGAGTAATCTGCTGTTTTGCATCCTCTGGTCCAGCAGCCAGTGCTCTGTTAGCCAGGACGAGCAGGAGGAGGCTGACGCTGGTGACGATGGCGAGATGGCTGAACCTGCCCAGCCCCCCTGCCCCGCGTATGCTGAGCTGGTGGAGGTTATGGAGCGCGCCACCGCTAGGCAAGGGTTGTGAAAAGCCGCCAGCTCCCGTGAGCCTTCCATTCCTACCTGATCTCCACTTTGAGTTGAAGGCATGGAAGAACCTGTACTCAGCTCGCATTCACCTTTTCCAACATTCCAACTACCCGAATGTGGAGGGAATGCATGAGTCAGTGTGGGTATGTGTCAATGTCCCCCAGTGAAGAGACGTTTGCGAGGGGGAGACATCGACACTGAGAGCTCCGGCCCTGCCATCTAAGCCTTTGAAGACCACGTCCCGTTTAACCCATTTGTGTCCAAATTTTTCTGAATGGTTTCATCCATATTGTCGTGTTAAGAAGTGAAAAGGAGTCACCAAAACCACACAGGAATCTAAATGCATCTTAACAAGGAAGTTTTCAAATCTAAAACTTACAAGGTATTCTTATAGTATGATGACCTCTTATATGTCAAAAGCTCAAGGAAAATTAGATTTATCAATTCATGAACTTTTTCAGAACCAGAATCTAAAATCATATGATATCTTTAATACTTTTTGAGTGACAGGCACGCACATTTTGGAAAAATTATATTCTATGGAATTGTGTTGATAGAAAGAAAAAAAAGATACATTTCTAGCTTCAACATTACTTGTTGTTCAGATATTCCTCTTTAAAATAAAAAAAATATCAGCTGTATGCAAAGTTACCAACACTTGGTATTTGGCCACTGAAAATATCCATATCTCTGGGATTGAACTATTCACCTTATTTTTAACGGAAATACGGACGCAGCCAGTTGACGGTATTTTGTGCGAGACTTCCGGTAAGGCACTTCCGGTCACTGGCGAGCGTTGTTCGTAACAACAAACTCATCGTTATGGCTTCGAGGAAGACCGGGATTGTTTGTGCAGTTAGAGGTTGTCATAATAACTGGCACAAAAGAAAGATTTACTTGGAGCAGGAGTGTTTTAATCATCGAATTATTGACATTTTAATAATCAGGCGCCCTATACGACCGGCGACACACTGGCTGCGTGGCGTTTCTGTTGCGTGGTGTTTTCTATGTCTTTGCACACCAGAAACGTCTCTGACGAGGCGTTGCTGCTGATAGGTGACATGATAAGCCTCATTGGTGATATATTCGACATATGGGGAGAGAGTTGTGGAAGGCACTTAATGTTAAACATAAATATATAGCAGCAAAGACAACGTCGGCAGTATTGACGGCAAAATAGGCTACAGAATATTTCGTTCTGTATTGACAGGTGCAATATTTGAAAATCGATAATATATATTTTTTTTACATTTAGGCTATATCTGCATTTATGTCAAAACCTAAATTCAAACATCAAAATGTCATTAATATGTATTCATATCAAAATGACATACAAACATATTTTCCTATTCTATTTTGCCTGGAAAAGCTTCCGAAACGCTTGCGTGTCGCGTGAAAAATAGGCATCGATTCTATTTCTAGCATGATGCACGCATTTTCCCTGAGACGCGCGCGTCACGCAGGCAGTGTGCAAGATCTAAATAACCTGTTAACATGGGAGCCGAAATAACGGACACGCCACGCAGCCCATTTGAAGAAACGACCGTATGTTTGTTCTTTTAATTTCGTGAACACAAGACCTACAGAAGACCACCCGATACCAGAAAAGTGGCTGGGCTACGAAGTCTGAATAAAAACTCCAAGGAGAAACAAAATCATTATAGTAACCCCTGTATAAAATCTAGTCATCATGGCATGATCATCATGGCATTTATTTTGTATGATTTATAATTATTTATAGCCATCTATGATCTACTTATTGCTATCATGTGCTTTGGTTGCATTCTGATGACATAATTAATACATTTGACATGACAAAATAGCCTACCTCCATAGATATATTAACTTAGTCCAGCGTTGGCTCGACCGTGTTTAGGGCGGTGCTGAAGGCGCCGGCGAAGTTTTGGCAATCTGCCAGCTAGATGCATGAGTGTTTTCAACCAGGTCCAGAACCCGACCTGGGTGAGGCGGGGCTTTAGTTCTTTGTTGTATTCATCTGCTACGGCATGTGTAACATTTTTCTGTCAACTCTGCATAATCCTTCGCAATCGATATCGTTAGTTAGCCCAGAGAATCGAGGAAACGGAAGTGCCGCACAAAAACCGGAAACTGGACCCATATTTACTTCCGCGTTCGAAAATAAGGTGAATACAAGTGTCACATTCACCGTCTTCTTCCTCATCTGTGTGTGCACTACACTTCCCATCATCCTCCTTGGCACACCTGTACTCTATCAGCCATCATCATCATCACCTGCACTCCCTCGTTAACAAGCCCTATATATTCAGCACTCTCCCTTCACTCCTGGTCTGGTCTCGTCAATGCTAGACACACAGACTCCCTTCCTACAAGACTTAACTGAAAACCTACCTGAGACGATCCTCATCAGCCTGTCTACCATCCATCTTCTGAGCCTTCATCTTCATCATCTGCAAAGAGAAAGAGAGACTTGATTATCATTCAGCTAAGCTTCCATTGTTTATCTAATTTCGGTTTACTCACCATTCATCTCTGGATCCGATCCATTCTGCTAAATAAACACATTAAACTTACCATCTCGTCTGTTCCCTGTGTGAATCGTGACAGAAGACCAGACCAAGATGCAGAATCCTTCGGATTCCAGAACGAGTCAGCTTTCATTATTCTACGCAGCCCCGTTCATCATCCGGTTGTGTCCGGCCGAGTCGGCATTTCAGTTCGGGTCCGAAACGCAACTCAAGGAGGATGACTTCTCCGATCTCCCTCCTCTCGTCGGCCCAGTTGAACCAGAGTCAGCCGTCTGCCCAGCCAAGCCTATGTCCGAGGTTGATGACTTCAGCGATCTTCCTCCTCTCATTGGCCCTGACGATCACGCCAGTCCAGCCGAGCCTGCACTTAACGCCAGATCTGCCGAGGCCAAGGCAGTATGCGTCATGCCCGCCGTGCCTGTGACAGTGAGCGTCATGCCTGCCGAGCTAGAGACTGATAGCGTCATGCCCGCAGAACTATGGTTTTCTTTTATCCCTCTGAGCGTGAAGCTCCCTTCACCGCTGGTTCCGTCCAGCTCAAAGCCCTCTTCACAGCTGGTCCTGCCCAGCTCAAAGCCCTCTTCGCCGCTGGTTCCGTCCAGCTCAAAGCCCTCTTCATCGCTGGTCCCGTCCAGCTCAGAGCCCTCATCATCGCTGGTCCTGTCCAGCTCAGAGCCTTTTTCGCCGCTGGTCCCGTCCAGCTCAGAACCCTCTTCGCCGCTGGTTCCGTCCAGCTCAAAGCCCTCTTCATCGCTGGTCCCGTCCAGCTCAGAGCCCTCATCATCGCTGGTCCTGTCCAGCTCAGAGCCTTTTTCGCCGCTGGTCCCGTCCAGCTCAGAACCCTCTTCGCCGCTGGTTCCGTCCAGCTCAAAGCCCTCTTCGCCGCTGGTTCCGTCCAGCTCAAAGCCCTCTTCATCGCTGGTCCCGTCCAGCTCAGAGCCCTCTTCCCCACTGGTCCCGTCCAGCTCAGAGCCCTCTTCGCCGCTGGTCCCGCTCCCCTCAAAGCCCTCTTCGCCGCTGGTCCCGCCCAGCTCAAAGCCCTCTTCACCGCTGGTCCCGTCCAGCACAGAGCCTTCACCGCTGGTCCCGTCCAGCACAGAGCCTTCACCGCTGGTCCCGTCCAGCACAGAGCCTTCACCGCTGATCCTGTCCAGCCCACTATTCTCCAAGAGGCTGTTCCCACCCAGCCTCCCTCTCCCACCTTCTCTGTTTGAGTCATCCTGTTCTCCTGCCCTGCCTCTGCTGAGCCCTGTCAACCCTTCGGCTCATCCACAGCTATACGCCCATGTCTCTGTTCATCCGCCTCAGGGTGTCCAAGGCCTCAACATCGCCCTGGCCCCTGGATCCCCTGTCTTCGCCTCTGTCCCCTGAACCTCGGACTCCACCTTGCTCCTCCGACCCTTCAGCTTCTCCTCAGCCCATAGTGCCCTCCTCTCCCCCGTGTCCTGTCAGCCCTCTAGCTACGCCAGGCTCTCTCGTCCTTCCATCTCCGCATTGGTCAGCCGTCACCCTAGTTCTACCACGGGACTCCGAGCTGCCAGCTGCGCCTCTGCCCTTCGTCCCTTCAGCTCCACTGGGCTCCGTCTTCCCTCCTGCTCCACTGTCGTCCTCATTCGCACTGGCTCCACCGCGGCCTTCCAGAGCCCCTTCTCCGCCTTGGTCCCATGTGCCTTCAGATCCGCCTTGGCCCTCCGGACCTGTGGTGTCGCCTCGGCTCTGGGTCCGTTCGGCTCTGTTGGGGATTCGTGAACCTCCTCAGCCTGCTTCGCCATGGCCACCTCCTCAGCCTGCTTCGCCATGGCCACCTCCTCAGCCTGCTTCGCCATGGCCACGGCCACCTCCTCAGCCTGCTTCGCCATGACCACCTCCTCAGCCTGCACCGCCATGGTCTCCTCCTCGTCCTGCGCCGCCAGGGTTGGCGATACCATCCTGGAGTCTCCTGTCTGTCATCTCCCTGTCCACCCTCCGGTGACAGACTCCAGGATGCCCACCCCCCCCCCCCCCAGTGTTCTGCCTTCTACGGCGCAGTTCGCGCCTAGCGGGAGGGGGGAGTAATGTCACATTCACCGTCTTCTTCCTCATCTGTGTGTGCACTACACTTCCCATCATCCTCCTTGGCACACCTGCACTCTATCAGCCATCATCATCATCACCTGCACTCCCTCGTTAACAAGCCCTATATATTCAGCACTCTCCCTTCACTCCTGGTCTGGTCTCGTCAATACTAGACACACAGACTCCCTTTCTACAAGACTTACCTGAAAACCTACCTGAGACGATCCTCATCAGCCTGTCTACCATCCATCTTCTGAGCCTTCATCTTCATCATCTGCAAAGAGAAAGAGAGACTTGATTATCATTCAGCTAAGCTTCCATTGTTTATCTAATTTCGGTTTACTCACCATTCATCTCTGGATCCGATCCATTCTGCTAAATAAACACATTAAACTTACCATCTCGTCTGTTTCCTGTGTGAATCGTGACAACAAGGCCTTTAAAATGAAGATACCAAAATAAATGTTAGTTTAAAAAAACTGAAAGAATATTAAGATATCTTTAATACTTCTTGAGTTATAGCGCACTTCATGCAAACCTGGGGCAAAAAAACAATATTGAGAAAATACAATATTGAGAAAGTGCCTTTCTCAATATTGTAACTGTCACTGTTGGCATATAATTTAACAAAGATGGCTAAAGTCAACATATTTTACTAATAGATCTACCAATCTCTGTGAAAAAAAATTAAAATAATGATTTTGTCATCTTTCTCAAGTCATTTTTACCCCCCTGTAATCTGGCTCCAAATCTCAGGTGAAAAGGGTCATTTTGATCCCCTCAACAAAACAGCAGATTACTCATTGTAGTGATATATATGATGGGTGGGATCGCTACTGAGTGAGCCACGCCCTAAGCGGGGTTGTTGTACTCTGCGAGTGTTCAATAAAGTTCAGTTATGTACCTGCTAGGCTGTGTGATCGCTGTCTCGGCTCTTTCCAAAACACAACATGGTGTCAGAAGCGGCTAGAACAGTCTCCAACAAACGATAAACTGTTGAATAAGCCCATAAGCCTCGCTGCAGGAGAAACGCTACAGCAGGACCGCATTGTATGCCGTTTCCAACGAAAAAAAAAAGAAGATAAACAAGGAAAGACTGCACGCGGATCAACACACTCTCTCAACCACCGCATCGTAAGTTTAGAGCGGGGGAGGGGTACGGTTGCTAGGCAACCTGGGTGCAGGGAGAGAAGGCCAGAGAAGCGTCAGAGACAATTTGGAAGCGTATATTAAGATTAATAAAAGTTAAACAAAGTGCTTAAGTTTGAAAAGAGCTCAAAGAAGCAAAGAAAAAAAGGAAAATAATCATCAAAGCAAAAGGATGAATTACCAGCACCCACAACTTCATATCAAATCCGACCTCCTGATCCATTTGATTTTACAAAGCCAAACGACTTTGAAAGGTTCAGAGTTGCAAGTAATCTCGCACAAGCATCAGATTTGCACCAAGTTAATACATTGATTTATTGCATGGGGGACAAAGCTGATGACATTTTGTGCAGATTAGCCATGACTACAAACGTGGAAATTATGAAACTGTGCAGAATAAATTCAAAGAGTACTTCACTGGCAAAATAAATGTGACCTATGAGAGAGCAAAGTTTAACTCCAGGAAACGAGAGCCAGATGAACCAGTTAATGATTTTATCACTGCACTGTATTTATTGTCGGAACGCTGTGCTTTTGGAACTCTGAGAGAAGAACTTATTAGAGACAGAATTGTAGTCGTATTAAAAGATGTCAAACTGTCAGAGCGCCTTCAATTGTATGCAAACTTAACTTTGGAAAAAGCCATAAATATGGCCAGGCAAAGCGAAGCAGTGAGAAAACAGCAGGCTGAACTTAGGCAGGAAGAAGACGAAGACCTAAAGTTAGATGCTGTACACAAAGAGATGTATGGTCAGGATTCAACCAAAAAGCCAAAGTCAGGAAAAGCTGGGAATTGGAAAAATTTTCAGAAAACCAACAAAGAGAAACCAAAGAAATCAATCTGTATGAGATGTGGAAAATCACCATACCATGTAAAGGATCTCTGCCCAGCCAAAGAAGCTGTCTGTCATCAGTGCAATAGGACAGGGCACTATATGAGCCAATGCCATTCAAAGACTGTGCTTCATGAGGTTAAAGAGGACTGTGATTCAGATGATGGGCAAGCATTCCTCGGAGCCGTAGATTCAAGTGCTCAAGGCTGGTGCACAACCGTTCAGATCTTGGAGCGACCAGTGAAAATGAAAATGGACACTGGGGCAGACGCCACAGCAATACCTGAATCCATATTTGTGCTGCTGGCCTCAAATAAAAACACGGGCCTTAAGAAACCGCGCAAAGTACTGGACCAGGAAAGAATGTCTTGGATGTGAAAGGAGTATTTTCTACCACCATCTCGAAAAATGAGAAAAATATAGAGGAAAACATCTATGTGGTCAAAAATCTCTTCACACCACTTCTGGGCAGACATGCCATTGAAAAGCTTAACCTTATCACAAGACTGGATAACAATCACAGAATGCCAGTGGCAAGAGAAATATCCAGAGCTTTTCACAGGCTTAGGTGAGCTAAAAGAGGAATACTGTATTAAGTTACATCTATCTTTGTTTTTAAATCGATGCTTAGATCTTATTTCCTTGAACAGATGTTGTTAGTCTAAAACATATTGTGTAGTTGTATTTATCCCTTTGTTGTTTATGTACAGCACTTTGGTCGACCTAGGGTTGTTTTTAAATGTGCTCTAAAAATAAATAAATGAAATGAAATGAAATGAAGTTACAACCCAATGCAACACCTTATTCCGTAAATGTAGCCAGAAGAATCCCAGTGCCCTTAATGGAGAAAGTCAAAGAGGAGTTATCCAGGATGGAGAAGCAGGACATCATCAAGAAAGTTGAAGGACCTAGTGACTAAAGCCTGATGACACAGTGAGAATTTGTGTTGACCTGACTAAATTAAACAGTGCTGTCAGACGAGAGAAGTTTATTTTGCCCTCAGTAGATCATACACTAGGCCAGTTAGGGGGAGCAAAAATCTTCATCAAAATAGATGGCAATTCTGGATTTCGGCAGATCCGTCTGGCTGAAGAGTCTCAACAATTGACTACTTTCATTACGCCATTTGGGCGTTATTCGTTTAAAAGACTTCCATTTGGGATTTCCAGTGCTCCCGAGTTGTTTCAAATGAGAATGTGTCAGATTTTGGAGGGACTGGATGGAGTCACATGCCACATGGATGACATCTTCATACATGGAAGGTCTCCAGAGGAACATGACATCAGACTCGACGCAGCATTAAAGAGGGTGCAGAAAGCTGGGCTGACGCTTAACAAAAAAAAGTGTGAATTTGCAAAGACGGAAGTCAAGTTCCTAGGCCACAAGCTGTCCTCAGCTGGATTACAGCCCGACCCAGACAAACTGGCTGCAGTTCAAAATATGCGTGAGCCTAACAATGTGTCTGAGGTACGCAGCTTTCTTGGGATGATGAACCAATTGGGGAAGTTCATTCCAGACCTGGCCGAGAAAACAAAGCCATTGCGAGACCTCCTCTCACAACGAAGTATGTGGTCCTGGGACGCACCACAGCAGGAGTCATTTGCATTGCTGAAAAAAGAGCTGATCACAATGCCAACTTTAGCACTCTTTGATCCAAGCAAGGAAACTAAAGTCGCAGCAGATGGATCGTCCTTTGGTCTGGGAGGAGTGATTTTCCAAAAGTCTAGTGATGCATGGAAACCCATTGCATACGCGTCTAGAACATTAACTCCAACTGAGCAGAGATATGCTCAGATAGAGAAGGAGACTCTAGCTCTTGTTTGGGCATGCGAGCGTTTCAGCTGCTATCTTATTGGAAAGCATTTCTTTCTTGAGACAGACCATAAGCCACTTCTGAGCTTACTGAGCACAAAACATCTGGATGACTTGCCACCAAGGCTGCAAAGGTTCAGAATGAGACTTATGAGATATTCCTACGAGATCAGCCACGTTCCAGGTAAACAGTTCATAACTCCAGACACACTGTCAAGAATGCCCAGTATGAGCGATATAATGGCTGATGACTCAACTCTCATGGAAGACACAAATATATACCTCGCTCACATAGGGAGAAGCTTCCCTGCCTTAAAGAGCCGCCTAGACAACATTCGACAGGAGTTAAAGAAAGACCCTGTATGCAGTCAAGTAATGAGGTTCCATGAGCATGGATGGCCGAGAACTGTGCAGGCCAGTGACAAACTCAGACCTTACTGGCTGGAAAGAGACATGATTTCCATCCTTGACGGACTGCTCCTACATGGGACAAGATTGATAATCCCTGCTTCACTCCAAAGTTCAGTTCTCCTCCACATTGTGCTACCACGAATGTACCAATTCTACAAATAAATAAAACATCTCCAGTTAACTGGCAGAGCATTAATTTTGTTCGTTTTTTAAATAAGATACTAGCGCTGAAATGTGTTTTTTTTAAATCAAGTGATCAAAGTGCTCGTTGCCGCTGCGATCAGTGGCGCGGATACAGTGTTTTCTCGTGTGGCTCGCGCACACGCCGCACTGTCTTCACTCGACGCGCGCTTCAATCCGTTGCGTTGCGGATACTCTCTATTCGTTCTGTTAAAATCACAAAACATAATTCAAACGTTTGCGTGTCCCTGCTTGATATACAACCACTGATGAACATAATCGTTTTGATGAGAGAAAAAAAACTATACGAAAAAAAAAAAAAACTATATAAGGGCGGTATTCGAACTCTCAACCTCTGACACAGCTGGCAAAAGCTCTACCACTGTACCATTCATATACACATTAATTCTATAGGCGGATCTATGTATTGGCACTGACAACATGTATTAGGCTACATCTCATTAAACGACAAATTAAACCCCATGTAACCTACTATTTAAATCGATTGCTGGACATCGTTATGTTATTGGCGTCCATCTTCATTGAATTTTGAAATCAGATAGAGCGGCCAGAGCGCTGCATAATAAGTAGCCACGCCGGCTTATTCAGTATGGAAATACACACCGACAATGACACGCCCCTACTGCGTGCTAGAATCTCCGAAAAACAAGCCGATTTCAACATCAAAATGTACGCTTTTAAATATACCAATACTGCTATCTCAAACATGGAGAGGCTTCTTCGTGATCTCAACAAACAGATTCTGCAAAAAAAAGAAAATAACCAATTTTGAAAAACAACGCTTCTTTTTCATTTTTCTCGAAAGTTGTGCTGCCGACTTGTGTCCCTGGTTTCCGTGACGGGTCACATATTTGACAGATGTGTCAACATTCACATTGCTTCTGTCTGTTAAAGGTGATTAATTCAAGGAATGCACACAACACCTCTCAACTCCTTGTCCAAGCGCTAGTTCCATCCAGACTGGACTACTGTAATGCTCTCCCTGGCTGGTCTTCCAGCTTGCACGGTCAAACCTCTGCAACTGATCCAGAATGCCGCAGCTAGAGTGGTCTTTAGCGAGCCGAAGAGAGCACATGTCACTCCTCTCCTCACAAAATTGCACTGGTTGCCAGTTGCCGCTCGCATCAAATTCAAGTCACTGACGTTTGCCTACAGAACAACCACTGGTTCTGCTCCCTTTTACTTAAACTCATTACTTCAGACTTATGTGCCATCCAGAAACTTGCGCTCTGCAAATGAGTGTCGCCTCGTGGTGCATCATCTCAAAGAGACACAAAATCTCTTTCTCTGACCTTTACCTTCACTGTTCCCTACTGGAGGAATGATATGCCTAACTCGAGCTGCTGAGTCCATAGCCATTTTCAAGAAATGTCTGAAGACGCATATTTTTTTCGGCAGCACTTGATCCAGTAATACTAACACTTTCTCTTCTTTTCTATTTATTAAAAAATAAAAAATAAAAATTAACATGTACTGCGTTGAATTAAACTGAGAAGGGTCATAGCACTTGCTTGTTGTCCTACTGTTAGTTTAACTGCTTCTATTGTTCTCATTTGTAAGTCACTTTGGATAAAAGCGTCTGCTAAATGAATAAATGTAAAATGTAAACGTAAATAAAATAAAGTGCACCTACAATTAAAATATGTGGCTGTTTGAACAAAGACAGAAACAGAAGCTCAGGTGTGTTGTTAGGTTTTACAAATAAATTTTATTACAAATAAAAATGAAAAATAAAGCGCATTGCAATCCTAGATTAGCTCTAAACTATGGAGGCAGATTAGTCTCAAATATAAATCACGCAAAAAACATGATTCACAAATGCGTAGACAATTTCACATGCATGAAACCTAATTCACGTACACACAAAAAAAATCCACGTGCGTGAAAAAAATAATGTATTCACAAAAAGCAATTCACATGCGCAAAATATAATTATATACTCATAAAATACATTTCACAAATGCAAAACACAATTCGTAGATATACAACTGTGCACAAAAACACAATTCGTAGATATACAACTGTGCACAAAAACCTTTGAATGTTTAAAATGTACGAGTGTATCCTTGCATTTGAATGTGCAAATCGTCATTCACGTACGAATTGCCTTGGATATGTGTGTGTGTGTGTGTGTGTTTTTGAGACTTTCCTGGCAGCATAAAACTCGTAACACAGAGCAGTCGTACTCTTTAGCCAATCAGATTTAAGCTTATCAATCGACCAATCAGTATCACGTGAGGGCGGGCCTACCTCATCAGCCTTCGACCAGTTCATGGCTGAGCAGAGGTAAGTGCAGTTAATCGTTCATTTCTGTGTTTAGAAGTTAGAGATCAGTTGAAGCAATAGTTTATTAGCTGCTGTTTAGTCCACATGTGAATATAAACATTTATTTTTAGTATTGATGGATTTTCATGTCCTGTCCACCACACATTCAACCTATGATAATGTATGTAATGACGTGCATATATAGGAGACATGTTTTGATCTGCATATATTATGTAGTTTTATTGTTTCAGATTTCCAAGACAGATGATGTATGAAGATGCAGACAACCAGTACTGCGATCTTACCATTTCTACTGTAATTCTTTGAAAACAGTCATGTTGCAAGCCATCCATTTTGACAGTTGTTTCAACAAGTGGTTGAAAGTGATGCATTGTTACTGTATTAATTTGTCTCCTGCGGACTATATGTACATGCTTTAGGAATAAAGCCTTGCTATGCATGCATTATTAAATGTTCTTGTAAGAGTTAAAAGATTCAGACATAGTTCAATTTGATGTACACGTTTTATTAATTTGAAAATTTCTGAATCCTTTGGGAATAAAATATATTAAATGACTTGATCATGATTAATGTTCCTGTTACATATGAAGATCATGAACTGACAGTCTAAACTGTGAAGCACAATATTCAGTACAGAGAAATATATACGTTTCTTCAGGAGTTGTGAGATCCAGTCAGAGTGTACTTTGCTTTTAGAGTATATAAATATAAGTGCAATACATCAAGTGAAAAGTTAAAAAATGAATTGTGTTCAGTCCGGTCATCAGTAGACCTCTCTGTTAGGACATATAAGATTTTGTCCTGATATTTAAAGTACTAAAACCCTATAGTACAAGAGTTGCAGACAGAGGACGTGGGTGTCATGAATGCTCAGAGACAAGAAGATCGATCCAAATGCAGCTTTATTAAATAAGGGTAATCCAAATTCGTAAACCAGTAAACAGGCAGTGGTCAAGGCAGGCGGCAATAAACAGAGTCCAATAAACAGTCCAGGGTCAAAACAGAAAACAAACACGGAATAAACGCTCGGAAATGCAGACTGACAGTACAACAAGACTTCGCAGTGAGTGAATGAATGAACATGGTATAAATAGACAGACTAACAGGATGAGACAGGTGAATACAATCAGTGAATGAGGTACAGGTGAATGTGATCAGTGATAAGTGATGATGAGTCCAGGCAGTGAGTTATGGGAATTGTAGTTTGTGAGTGAATAGGAGAGTCTTATGTGGAGTGCCCTCTGGTGGCTCTCAAGGGCACTCCAGCTGGTGATCGTTACATAGCCCCCCCTTTAAGGAGCAGATTCCAGACGCTCCTAAACTGTCCAGGAGGGAGGTGGAGCGGAGGCGGACCCGGGGGCGGGATGGAGGGCCAGGCCCGTGGAGCGGCAGAGGACCTGGATACTGCAGCAGGATGGGAGGCCAGGGCGGCGCAGGCTGGGCAGGCGACCAGGGCGGAGCAGGCTGTGCAGGCGACCAGGGGGGAGACAACCCTTCAGGCGGCCAGGGAGGAGACGAACCTTCAGGCGGCCAGGGCGGAGACGAACCTTCAGGCGGCCAAGGAGGAGACGAACCTTCAGGCGGCCAGGGCGGAGACGAACCTTCAGGCGGCCAGGGCGGAGACGACCATTCAGGCGGCCTGGGCGGAGACTTTCCCTCGGGCGGCCACGGCGGTGAAGACCCCTCGGGCGGCCACGGCGGTGAAGACCCCTCGGGCGGCCACGGCGGTGAAGACCCCTCGGGCGGCCACGGCGGTGAAGACCCCTCGGGCGGCCACGGCGGAGGAACTGGAACAGACACCAACGGCTCGGGAACTGGAACTGGCACCACCGGAACTGGCACTGGAACTGGTACCACCGGAACTGGCACTGGAACTGGCACCACTGGCTCTGGCTCAGGAACAGACACCAACGGCTCAGGAACTGGAACTGGCACCACCGGAACTGGCACTGGAACTGGTACCACCGGAACTGGCACTGGAACTGGCACCACTGGCTCAGGAACGGGAACAGACACAGACACTGGCTCCGGCTCAGGAACTGGAACAGACACAGACACTGGCTCCGGCTCTGGAACAGACACCGGCTCAGGGAAAGGCATGTCGGCAGCCATCTCTGCTGAGGGTAACTCTGCTGAGGACACTGGCTCGGCGGAGACCATCTTGTCCCGAGACATTGGTTCGGCGGAGACCATCTTGTCCTGAGACACTGGCTCGGCGGTGGCCATCTTGTCCGCAGACACAGGTGTGGAGTCGGCCATCTTGTCCGAAGACACAGGCGTGGAGTCGGCCATCTTGTCCGAAGACACAGGCGTGGAGTCGGCCATCTTGTCCGAAGACACAGGCGTGGATTCGGCCATCTTGTCCGAAGACACAGGCGTGGATTCGGCCATCTTGTCCGAAGACACAGGCGTGGATTCGGCCATCTTGTCCGAAGACACAGGCGTGGATTCGGCCATCTTGTCCGAAGACACAGGCGTGGATTCGGCCATCTTGTCCGAAGACACAGGCGTGGATTCGGCCATCTTGTCCGAAGACACAGGTGTAGAAAAAGGAACAGATTCAGGCTCAGGAACAGATTCAGTCTCGGCGGGACGAGACTCTTGACGGGCGGACGTGACGTGAAGCTCAGTCTCTGGATCGGCAGAAGCGACGTGAAGCTCAGTCTCTGGATCAGGATCAGCGCGCTCTGAGCTTGACGCGACCAGCGTCAGCGAGGGCTTTGAGCTGGGTAGGACCAGCGGCGAAGAGGACTCTGAGCTGGTTAGAACCAGCGATGAAGAGGGCTTTGAACTGGACAGGACCAGCGGTGAAGAGGGCTCTGTGCTGGACAGGACCAGCGATGAAGAGGGCTCTGAGCTGGACAGGACCAGCGGCGAAGAGGGCTCTGAGCTGGACAGGACCAACGGCGAAGAGGGCTCTGGGCTGGACGAGACCAGCGGTGAAGAGGGCTCTGGGCTGGACGAGACCAGCGGTGAAGAGGGCTCTGTGCTGGACGGGACCAGCGGTGAAGAGGGCTCTGTGCTGGACGGGACCAGCGGTGAAGAGAGCTCTGTGCTGGACGGGACCAGCGGTGAAGGCTCTAGCTTGGCGGGCATGTCGCTTGCTGTCTCAGGCGCGGCGGACATGACGCTCTCAGTCTCAGGGGCGGCGGGCATGACGCATACTGCCTTGGCTTCGGCAGATTTGGCGTGAGTTGCGGGCTCGGCTGGACTGGCGTGAAGTGCAGGCTCGGCTGGACTGGCGTGAAGTGCAGACGGTGACATGGCGTGCCACGGAAGGAAGCTCTCCAGACATCTGGAGAGTGCCTCTCTCCAATCCAGACCGGAGAGATCGGGGAGCTCCCTCGGGTCAACCTCCTTAGCCCCCAGCCTGTAACACAACTTAATTGCCTCGTCACCCAGAGAGCAAGAGGCAGCGAGAGGAACAAACCCCCAGGTGTACTGGAACAGATAAAGGCTATCCAGGGCCAAGGCTGCGATCTGTCCAGCGAACTCCCGGCTCATGCTGGGAAGATCAGGCGAGATCTGTACTGCTGGATTCCTGGAGGTCATAGCTGCTGGATCTGGGTGCGGCGAAGTCTTCTGTCATGAATGCTCAGAGACAAGAAGATCGATCCAAATGCAGCTTTATTAAATAAGGGTAATCCAAATTCGTAAACCAGTAAACAGGCAGTGGTCAAGGCAGGCGGCAATAAACAGAGTCCAATAAACAGTCCAGGGTCAAAACAGAAAACAAACACGGAATAAACGCTCAGAAATGCAGACTGACAGTACAACAAGACTTCGCAGTGAGTGAATGAATGAACATGGTATAAATAGACAGACTAACAGGATGAGACAGGTGAATACAATCAGTGAATGAGGTACAGGTGAATGTGATCAGTGATAAGTGATGATGAGTCCAGGCAGTGAGTTATGGGAATTGTAGTTTGTGAGTGAATAGGAGAGTCTTATGTGGAGTGCCCTCTGGTGGCTCTCAAGGGCACTCCAGCTGGTGATCGTTACAGTGGGAGATTAAGTGATGGTATTTGAATAGAGTTTACTGAGTAATCTTAGTCGCATAATCTTAATTGCCTCTTTATGATAAGTAGCTTTGTCTTATCAGCATAAAATCAGATTCGCCTATTTTACTAGGCAAAGTAAAATTAATGCTTCACAATATTGTCCTGAGACCTTAAGATGACAATAAAAAACCTTATTTAAAAACCTTGCGATGACAATACAGCACAAAACATAAGGAAATGCATGTTGAATATATTGCTAACACTCTACAATAAGGTACAATAACTTAGTTAACATTAGTTCATGTATTAAATAACCATGAGCAATACATTTGTTGCTGTGTTTGTTAATCTTTGTTAACGTTAGTTAAAAATACAGCTGTTCATTGTTAGTTTACAGTGCATTTACTAATGTTAACAAGATTTTAATGAAGTATTAGTAAATGTTAACATTAACAAAAAATAATAAAGGCTGTTCACGTGCAGTTCATTATTAGTTCATGTTAACTAATGAAACGTTTTAATAAAGTGTTACCAATTAAGACATAAATACAAAAAAAAAAAAGTATAAAAGAGAATAAAGAAACAACATGAATTAAGATGTTCGTGAATGCTATCCAGATGTCACACCAAAGGTGAGTAATCCTGATAAAATGCAGGGAAACAAGTGTTAATAATAATTTAACATCATACACAAATGGCAAAAAACACTGGGTGCTCATTAAAATTGGTCTATTCACTATTTAAAGAACAATCTCGATGGGTATTGACCTCAGATGATTGTTTTGCAATCATTAGCGTGATTGTAGCTGTGAGAGCTACACGTCCTGTGCATGATGAAGATTGGGGACCTTGATTGGGGAAATGACGTAGCTACACGTACACGCTAAGCTATGCTCCCACAACTTATGTTGTATTATTTACTTAAATCAAACTATGCTAAATCAAACTATGCTTTAACTTGAACTTCAGTCACAACGGAAGAAACTTTACCATCCTGCTAAATCATGCCTCCAAAAGTTGGGAAGAGAGTTGACCAGGGAGTTACAAGTTCTGACGACGGAGAAGTGTTGACATTGGCGTCCATAGCCACCTTATTAGAGGAGAACCGAAAAGCCCTCACAGCTGACTTCAACGCTACTATGGTGAAACTTGAAAAAAAGCTTGATCGTATTCAAACTACAGTGACGGATCACGTTGTGAAGATCGGAGAGCTCGAATTGAATGCTAACCTGCAGGATGAACGCCTGCTAGCTCTGGAAACTACATGTACCAAGCTAACTGAGAGCAACGCTAAACTTGTTGCTAAAGTTATTGATTTAGAATCTCGTAGTCGGCGCAAGAACATCAGAGTGCTTGGTCTTCCGGAATCGATCGAGGGGTACAATCCCACTACTTTCTTTTCGAAGATGCTGGCTGAGATCTTCGGCGACAAGATTCTTGACTCTCCGCCGGAATGCGACAGAGCTCATCGGACCCTCGCTAGGAAACCACAGCCGGGTCAGCGTCCAAGACCAGTTATCATCCGCCTTCACAATTTCCAGGTAAAGGATAAAATAATTCGTGAAGCACGGTTAATGAGAGGAAAGTTGAAGTACCGGGATAACCTGATCTCCATATATGAGGATTACGCTCCGGAGGTTGTGGAACAACGACAACAATACCGAGAGGTAATGACTGAGCTATATAAACTAGAACTTAAACCAGCCCTGCTGTTCCCTGCCAGGCTCACCATTAAACTGAAAGAGGGAGGCAGGAAAGGATTTACATCAGTCGCGGAAGCTAAAGATTATATAGCATCTTTTCGTCAAACTAAAGCTATTCACTAATCATTGTGTACGATTGCACTTGACTGTTCCGGGGAGTGTGTGTGTACGCATATATCCTCGCAATACAGTCGTATGTTTCACCAGACTGTTAAGCAAAGTAATGACTATGGGCTTGATTTTGATTTTGACGTTCTAAGACTTTACTACTGAGACATGTTTTCCAGAGGTGACTCACTCTTCCCCTATCATGTGTTCTGGTATTTTAATTTATGCATTTCAAAAAGGGGAGAGCAATTTTGTTTTCTTCTGAAGTATAGCGTTTAAAGTTATATTTTTGAGATTATTACATTACTGTTGGCCTTAATTTATTTTTCTTATAAGCTCTCAACAAATGTTGTGGGTAGAGAGCTATTTAAATAGGGAGCTGGTTTAGTCTACTAGTAGTAGATCAACGTTATCTGTGAAAACATGTATGTGTATGTATGTATGGGTTTTGTGTGTATATGTTATTTTTATTTTCATATGATCCCAGCAAATTTTTTGGCCAACCAACTTAAATACGATACTATCTTTTCACATGGCCTTTGATGAATTGAATTATGATGGAGAGGATGTAAACCATTGCATTGATATAGAAAATAATTTAAATTGCAGATATTACACTCCTGAACAATTAAAAAGCTTAAATAATACAAATAGTTGCTCATTTCTGCACCTTAACATTAGAAGCTTGGGTAAACACCATGAAGAATTAGCTACTTTACTTTCTAACTCTGACTGTAGCTTTGATGTTATTGGTTGCAGTGAAACCTGGCTCAATGATAGGACCTTTACTGATATTCTTAACCTAGATGGATATAAGCTCATTATCAAAAACAGGCTTGGGCGTACTGGTGGTGGTGTTTGTTTATATGTTCACTCCAGATATCATATTAATGTTTGTGATGATATTGTCTTAGATGACAATCATTCTGATTCACTTTTTGTTGAGATAATTCTCACTAATGCAAAAAAAATTATAGTAGGAGTGATTTATCGCCCTCCTGACTCTGACCTTGACGCTTTCGAGGGTAAAATGGAGGACATTTTATTCTCCATAAACAAGAAAAACAAAGATTGTGTCATACTTGGGGACTTCAATATTGATGTCTCCAAAGATGACGTTGTAAAAAGAGACTTTGTTAATACCTTGCATTCATTTTCTTTTTTTTGTACCATAAATCAATTTACCAGAGTAACGTCCTCCACTAGGACAGTTATTGACAATATCATCACAAATATTCGAAATACTAAACTAGAATCTGGAGTTGTGTTATCTGACATTACTGATCATTTTCCGATTGTATTGTTTTTAGATTTTGCAAACAAGAATGAATTACCACGGCGAAAAACAAAAATTAAAGTACTAAATGAGAGAACTCTGAAACTACTGAATGAAAACTTACAGGCTAAAACATGGAAAGCAGTCTATGACTGCAAAGATCCTGATACTGCTTATGATAACTTGATAAATGAAATTACAAATTCTATTTGTTGTACTATCCCTGAAAAGAACGCCGGACATCGCGCAACTGGTCTCAATCCCTGGCTCACAAAGGGTATTTTAAAATCTATCACCCATAAAAATAAGCTTTATAAACGTTTCTTAAAATGCCCAAGTGCTTTGAACAAGGATATATATACTAGTTATAGGAATAAACTTACTAATATAATAAGGAAAAGGAAAAGTAACCACTATACATACCTCATAAAATCATCACAGGGTGACTCTAAGAGGACTTGGAAAGTGCTGAATGAAGTCCTTAACAAGAGCAAAAACAATGCTGTGCTTCCAAATACTGTGGGCATACACTCAAACTTGGGTAATAAATATATGTATGACATTGAATTAGCAAATAATTTTAATAATTACTTTAACTCTATTGGGGAAAAACTTTCTAACAAAATAGTTCAACCTCAGGGTATCACTTTTGACCATTACTTGCGGGGCTCTTATGCAAATTCTTTTTTTATGAAACCAACTAATTGCGATGAAGTCTATAAAATAATTACAAATTTACGAAGCTCGTACACTGCGGGTGAGGATGACATTTGTAGTAAAATTCTGAAAGCCATAGCACTTAATATCATGGAGCCAATGACTTATTGTATTAATCTCTCTCTGCTCTCTGGAATTGTACCAAAAAGGACGAAAATTGCCAGAATTATACCCGTGTTTAAATCTGGGGATAAAAATGATATGTGCAATTATCGTCCGATATCAATCCTGCCCACAATCTCCAAGGTTTTAGAGAGAGTGGTGTACAATAGGCTATATGGCTACCTTGAAAAATTTAATATTATTGCTTCTTCACAATATGGTTTATCTCAGAAAGAACCACATGCATGGCGGTACTTGATCTGATTGAAAAGATTAATGATGCCATTGATAAAGGTGACAGCGGTTTTGGTATTTTTTTAGATTTATCTAAGGCGTTTGATACTATTGATTTTGACATCCTATTGAATAAATTACACCATTATGGAGTTAGAGGATTAGGCCTTAGTTGGTTCACAAGTAATTTATTTGGTAGACAGCAGTATGTAAGTATCAATGAACAAATTTCAATAAGCAAACCCATTAAATGTGGAGTCCCTCAGGGATCCATTTTGGGCCCTCTTCTTTTTTTAATTTATATAAATGATTTTTTGTGTGAAAAATCCACAATGGCATTACACAAAGTTCTATTTGCTGACGACACAAACTTATTTATGTCACATAAGAATCCAGATGAAATGGAAGAAACAATAAATAGAGAGCTAAGAAATGTTGCTATCTGGTTTCGGTGTAATAAATTATCTCTTAACATAAATAAGACAAACTACATTGTGTTTCATTCTAAAAAAAATCAATTGGCAAATAAGCATGTATGTCTTAAAATAAATGAACAAATTATTGAAAGAGTAAACACCACAAAATTTCTTGGAATTTCTTGATGAATGTCTACAATTTAAATATCATATTGATCAGTTAATAAAAAAATTATCAAAATACGTTGGGTTATTTTTCAAAGTAAGAAATTTTCTTCCACAGTCATCACTTGTCATCTTATATAAAACCTTGTTTGAGTCTCATTTAAATTATTGTAATGTCATATGGTGTAATACTTTTACTAGCTATCTGAATAAAATACAGTCTTTACAGAAAAAAATTATACGGGTATTAACGTGGTCTGAGCTAAATACCCTCTCACGTCCATTGTTTCATCGTCTTGGTTTATTAAGACTTACCGAATATAATGTTTTTCAAAATGCCTGTATGATATTCCAGGTTGTTCATAAGTTAAATTGCCGATTGTGTGAACTTGTTCCAATCAGTCGACCCCAGCATATATATCACACAAGGGAAAAACATTTAATTACTGGTAAATTAAGACGATTGAAATGTACGAGCCTGAGTGTAGTCTGTAGAGGTCCGCAGATTTGGAATGAGCTTGAGGAAAATTTAAAATTGTTGCATTCTGTCTCCGTTTTCAAGAAAAAACTTAAGGGAAAATTGCTTTTAACATACACTTTTTGATCACTTTGTAAGTATCATACTTGTGCTGGGATTGTCTGTTTGTTTGTAGTGTTTGTGTCTTGCTGTATTTGTATATTTGTTTGTTTTGTTCGTATATTATGTTGTATGTTGTTATTGGGCCCCCTCCTAAAAGCTTTAATAGCTTCTTTGGGGTTTCCCCTTTTTCCACACAAAATATACTATTATATTTTGTATTTGCCTTTAAAATTATGACGTGTGTGAAATAAATAGAGAAAGAAAGAATAAAGAAAGAAAGAGCTGTCTGTACCTTCAGCTAAAATACAACAAAACAAGCATCATTCTTCTTCATTTTTGACACGATATGGGACATCTGATTACAACAACACTTGCTTACATCAGTTAATAGTTCATAAACTAGCTACAACTGATCTCAAACTTCTTTAACTTCAGTTAACACAGAAATGAACGATTAACTGCACTTACCTCTGCTCAGCCATGAACTGGTCGAATGCTGATGACGTAACATGTAGGTAGGCCCGCCCTCACGTGATACTGATTGGTCGATTGATAAGCTTAAATCTGATTGGCTAAAGAGTACGACAGCTCTGTGTTACGAGTTTTATGCTGCCAGCAAAGTCTCAAAAACTCACACACACATATCTAAGGCGATTCGTACGTGAATGACGATTTGCACATTCAAATGCAAGGATACACTCGTACATTTTAAACATTCAAAGGTTTTTGTGCACAGTTGTATATCTACGAATTGTGTTTTGCATTTGTGAAATGTATTTTATGAGTATATCATTTTATTTTGCGCATGTGAATTGCTTTTTGTGATTTTTTTTTTTTCACACACGTGGATTTTTTTTTTTTGTGCACGTGAATTAGGTTTCATGCATGTGAAATTGTCTACGCATTTGTGAATCATGTTTTTTGCGTGAATTATATTTGAGACTAATCTGCTTCCATACTAAACTGTGCTTAATTTAATCCTTATTGGTGCAACCCACCCCCTTTATCTTTAAAGGGGTTCTGTGAAACGGAGCTGGGCTAGATGCAATTTGCTATGTGGGAATTTATACCAGTATTGTGCCTGTTATGTGCTATTCACTTTCACACAGTTGCTCAAATATTTCACTTTGCACAATCTTCTTGCGTGATAACTTCATTATGCGTCATAACTTTGTTATGTCTCGTTCCATCATCATCTCGGGTTCACGCATGTGCAGTAAGGTGAATTTTGTGTTTTCCGATGTTTCAGTGTGGACGAAAAACTTGAAAAGGTTTGAAAACGCTAGTGTGGAAGGAGAGCGTTTTGAAATGAAAACACCGTTTTCAAATTTATCCGGATTAATGTAGACGTAGCCTGGGATGGCAATAGCAGAAGATTCATTTTGTGCTCAGTGATTTTTGTGTTGATTTTAATGTTTGTTTTGGATCATTGTCCCGATCCAAGATCCAACCACGGCCCATTATAAGATTTCTAGCATTTCTATACAGCGGGGATCGAGTACTCTGTGTACTCTCCTTCAGTTAGCGCTAAAAAGCTATTTTTACAGCTGGTAAGAGCTGCGTCTTCAACGAGAGCAAGTGCACACTTCAGGCTGCACATTCCCTGTTAGCACCAAGAGAGAGCGAATCTCCTAAAGGCGGGCATACACTGTGCGATTTTCGTCCGATTTTGAGCCGAATTCTGACTCGTGCGACTCTTTTTCGGGTCTGGCCGATTTTCAGCTTTGTCGTGCGTCGTTTGTTGTGCAGTGTTCGTGCAGTGTACAAGGGGAAACGAGAGGCGATTAACCTCTCCCGACCGGCAAACGGATGGTCGGATGAATTTCTGGCATGTCAGAAATGTTGGTCGCTCCTCGTGACTATATCGCACAGGTGAAGCAGAGCTACGAACCGATTGCCCTAAACTCAGTGTTTTTCCCCTCACTGCGCCTGCGCAAAAACAGAAGTTTCATCTGCAGCAAAAAAAAAAAAAGGGAGATCTTTAAGTTCTGTAGTTCAAACTAGCTACAAATTACTGTTGCAAAATGGATTAACCATTACCGACTTCTTACACTTTGCCTCTTTTATTAATTTGTTAAACAATGATTTTGAAATAAAGCTGTTTTTAATTTTCATTGATGAATTATTGCAGTGTTCGGACATATTATAGACTGTTAATAATTAACGATATGCCTATAATTCATTGTAATCGACCTAAATGTTTTAGACAGTTTTCAATGAGGAGGAGTAAGCTTCTGTAATATTTTATTATCCTCACAGCGCGTTGGTTTTGCGGTGATGCGCTATGAAATTATTGCTTGGCAATTTAAAGGCAGGGTAGGTAGGATTTATTAAAAATTAAAGATCCAAATTTGTTAAAACTTTCTATATATATCAATACATAATTAAAATGTAAGAACTCTGAAAAAAAGAGTATAAAAATCAAGTGACTCTAGACCGTTTAATCTGTATTAAACACAGCTCATTATTTCGATTCGGGACGAATCAAAGGATTAGCTTAGGCGACTGTCACTCTCTCGCAACCATGGCAACCACCCTTTTGCCACACAGCACCTGCCCACTTGCGCGCGACCGTTTGATTTGAGGAGTGCGAGAGGCACGGAACCTGATCACACCTCCGTCCAGTAGATGGCGGTAATGCACTATGTTTGCAAGCTGCCAATAAAATCTATCGAAGAAGAAGAAGAAGGCACTGAACCTAGGAATACCAAAACAATGGCAGAGAAAGAGCAATCTAAATTTACAGTACCGGCATATGCAGTTAGTGAAGGCAAACCAGGCAAAAAAATGCCCCTTCCCCTCCGCTTGTCTCAGGTAAATAATGCGTCCTCTAGCTCAGCGGTCGGAGTCGCGCGTTCATGTGTTTTGGGGACGTGGCTTTGGAAGAAGCACAGAAATGAGGGGGTGGAGTGAATGGAAATAATGAGATGTCTTTAAAACAGTCGTGAGAGGTCTACAGACACTCGATTTTGATACTTTCTTTTTCAGAGTACTTACATTTTAATTATGTATTGATATGTACATAAAGTTTAAACAAATTTGAAAAATAGAATTTTTAGACCATTTCTACCTACCCTGCCTTTAATTATAATAGCCTACTTTAATAATAAAAGTAGCCTAGGCCTTCCCTAATAAATAATAATAATACAATAACGCTAATAATAATTTAATACATAAATTGGAAATGCTAAATCATCTTGATAGCTGATGCTTGCTTTGACAATATCTCTGGATACATGATATCGTCTATAGGCGCAACCCGGCACAAGGTTTATCGTGCTGATTCGCGCATCTTTCACACGTATAGTGTGAGCAGTGAAGTCGCAGCTCGACATTCGGACCGTACAGTGTGAGCACATAAATCCTGAGCTTTGGCTTTACATCGCATGTGATCTACTCATTCAGTGTGAGTAGGTACCTTGCTGAAATCGCACAGACATCGCACAGTGTAAGCCCGCCTTAAAAGAGCTTACATGGGTGTGAGTTGCGTCTTTCTAAAGATGACACCTGTAAAGGAATTTCCTTTAACCTGACTATCTAAAATAAAACTGTTGCGTCTACTGTCGACACAGAGCGTCTACTAATCGACACTTAATAAATAATAAAACTGTTGCGTCTACTCATCGACACAGAGCGTCTACAATCGACACTTAATAACCTTTATACTCTAGCTTTTGCGTCTTCAGTCGACAACTGGCCGAGTCTACTAACCTAACTTACTTGATTCCCTAAACTGACCTGCTGCGCAGCAGTAATAACAGACAGACTTTCAGCAAATGTCCTCTAAATGCTTTAATAACGGCCGGGAGAGTCTTCGAGCAGTTCTCAGAGAAACTCTCCCAAGAAGAATCAAGGCCGGAGGATCTCAGACAAATTCTATTGAGACATCCCACCGTAAAACACATATACAACAGTTTTTATAGTATAGAGGTATGACATAATGTCAGGCTGCATTACATAATTTCCCCACTATTTGATTGGTTCTTCATATGCAAACCCCTATGTTACTAGGTAAAGCAAACTCTGATCTTGCAATGACTTCATCTGTAATCACAAGATTCTAACAGACTGTCTAGTTTCATTTCCCAAAACTGTGTTATTTTTACATACATACGCACACGGTCAAAGACACAAGTTTTCCATTGGTTTCATACAGTACATCCTGTTCCATTGTTAGATGTTAAATAAGGTTAGATGTTATAAACATGGTTAGTTTAATATACAGTTTAAAATTTCCACGACACACCTCACTGATGTCCACGATCACCGTCTCACATGCCTGGGCATAAACAGGGTGGTTCATGTATTCGTATGGGAACATGACCACGTGGGCACGCCGGTCGACTCTTCTTTTTCTGGTGACCTGAGCAGTGAGGGCTTCTCCTTCGGGGAACCAACCCCTTAGGCCCCCTCCCCCTTTAGCGCATCGCAAGCTGTGCAGCTTCTGGATGGGATTGCTGGTTCTTGAAAAAAAGGAAAAAAGGGGGGGAACCTAGCGTTTCATTCAGGGCCCCAGCTGAGGGTGGGATGTCGATCGATGCATCGGAGAGAGGGGCTGTTTTGCTCTGGAAATGAGGATGATACTGAGCTACCACTGTATAGTGTGTGTGCTCATTGTGAATCAGATTCAGTCAGAGCTGACAGCCTTGCTTTCCCGGGTCTTTCCCGGATGTGCATGGAAAACTTGGCAGTATGGAACTATATTATTGCCAAAATATGGAATGCCAAAAGTGCCAAATTCTTTATAAAAAGTTTTCTCCTCTCTCACTGCCCTCGACAGTGGGGTGGCTGTGCCACTGGCAGGCCACCTCCACCCTGCATGTGAGGCCAAGGCACTCTTAGTGCATGAGGGTAGTTCTAAGCCGGGGTTGAGCTGCGCATGTTGACTGACCGTGATCAAAGTCACAGCGCAGGCCCTCGGCCAGATGATGTCCACCTTGGTCAAGGGTCACCAAACTTTTTTCTCTGGGGGCCACATTATCGTTCCTGACTGTGATTGGGGGGGGGGGGGAATTGTATGACCCAGACCAAAATGACCACCAGCAGGTTTATTCATTGTGTAGTAGAGATTACTAGCCTGGCACAGCCATCCCCACTACAATATCAAGTCAAGTCAAGTCATCTTCATTTATATAGCGCTTTTAACAATGTAGATTGTTTCAAAGCAGCTTTACAGAGATAAACGTATAATTTAAGGTAACAGAGATTGTTTTGGCTTTATAGCGGTTCTTTAATAAAGTTATTGTCCAGCTAAAGTTAGTTTTGATTGATTCGCTTCCGTCGCAACGATCATTTGTTATTAAATTAGGGGCCACTAAGACGACACCATTCCCTCTACACAGACTTTAAACGCGAACCTGTGAGAAACGCTGATGGCGGTCACATGCGCATTAAGAATGGGTTCTATAGTTATTTGCGTTTGAATATATGTGCGCAGGTTTGGAATTCTCTACAAACCAAGCCTAAACAAAGTAATGATGCCTTATAAAATTTTTATACAGAATTTTTTTTTTTTTTTTTTACTTCGGGGTAGGTACGTGAAACGAATTTCCCGAAAACTTTTTATCTGTAGAGTGGTAAAGGGACTAGTTGGCACTTCAGCACTGTGTTGTCATCGGGTCTAGGCGAAGGTGCTTCGTCAGATCTGGATACGGCCTGGATCCGGCAGGCTGCGGGAAAACCTCGGGATAAACAAAGACGCTAAAATTAGCGTAGATGCCATTCTTCTTATGATGTAACGAGTACATCAGGATTTATGGGAAGTGTTCCCGGTTCCGGCTGACCTAATCTATGCAGCCTAACATTGAATTATAGAAGTCTATAATGTATTATGTGAATGCTAGGTCAAAGAGATGTGTTTTTAGTCTAGCTTTGAACTGACAGAGTGTGTCTACTTCCCGGACAATGGTAGGAAGACTGTTCCAAAGTTTTGGCGCTAAACAGGAAAAGGATCTACCGCCAGCAGTCGATTTTGATATTCTAGGTATTATTAACTGGCCGGAATTTTGAGGTCGCAATAGACGTGAAGGACTATAATGCGTTAAGAGCTCGCTTAAGTACTGCGGAGCTAAACCATTTAGTGCTTTGTAAGTAATCAGCAATATTTTTAAATGTATACGATGTTTAACCCCCTGGGGTCGGTGGTATCGCCGGCGATACCAGCTCGCTTTTTTTCTTATCAGTTCAAAAGAGATTCATTTTGCTCTGTTGACTTTGATATTACAAATAAGTTTCATACATCAATCGATCCTGTTAAGTGTGTATTATTTTTGTGTATACTCACAATAAAAACAAAGTGTTGTGCTTTTTGCCAAATAAAGAAAAATAAACGTGATGCGAGTTCTGCCTTCTCTCTGTCAGTTAAGTTCATTCTGAAACGCGTCTTCTGAGAACCATTTCAGACCTGTGAAACGCCCACATCAGCTGTAAACACAGCGCGCCGCGAGTGAGGCATAATATAGCCTACCTAATAATCCTGGAGAAAAGTTTCCTCAGAACAGTGCTGATATGAGGAGCAATAGATCCCGCTGAGGAGTGAGGTAGGCTAAGTTATCTTTTCTCAAGTGTTAATGTGGAATAACGTTATGGAATAACGTTAGTGTAGGCCTATGTAAACTGCAAAAAGATGAATCGCGTTTCTGTGAGATGAATGAAGGGTACATATTTGTAAAGACTGTTTAGCCTAAATATGAATCGCGTGTCTGTGTGTGAAAGAATAAACCGCTTTAATCAACTAAAATGCTTTGCTATACTGAGATGAGTAAAAATCGACTGAAATATGTTGAAATAAAATGTCTTTGTATAAGCAACGTATTAAACTGCAAATTAACATTTATATGCCCTAATATTTCATAAAAACAATGTTACAGTCAGGCGAAATATGAAAGAACATTTTGTTGACTAGATTTGGGTACAGTTTTTACTGTAGAATATACTGCCACATCAAATAAGCTTTTGTTTAGCAATTTCTGCTCATATGTTCTATATACACTCACCTAAAGGATTATTAGGAACACCTGTTCAATTTCTCATTAATGCAATTATCTAATCAACCAATCACATGGCAGTTGCTTCAATGCATTTAGGGGTGTGGTCCTGGTCAAGACAATCTCCTGAACTCCAAACTGAATGTCAGAATGGGAAAGAAAGGTGATTTAAGCAATTTTGAGCGTGGCATGGTTGTTGGTGTCAGACGGGCCGGTCTGAGTATTTCACAATCTGCTCAGTTACTGGGATTTTCACGCACAACCATTTCTAGGGTTTACAAAGAATGGTGTGAAAAGGGAAAAACATCCAGTATGCGGCAGTCCTGTGGGTGAAAATGCCTTGTTGATGCTAGAGGTCAGAGGAGAATGGGCCGACTGATTCAAGCTGATAGAAGAGCAACTTTGACTGAAATAACCACTCGTTACAACCGAGGTATGCAGCAAAGCATTTGTGAAGCCGCAACACGCACAACCTTGAGGCGGATGGGCTACAACAGCAGAAGACCCCACCGGGTACCACTCATCTCCACTACAAATAGGAAAAAGAGGCTACAATTTGCACGAGCTCACCAAAATTGGACAGTTGAAGACTGGAAAAATGTTGCCTGGTCTGATGAGTCTCGATTTCTGTTGAGACATTCAGATGGTAGAGTCAGAATGTGGCATAAACAGAATGAGAACATGGATCCATCATGCCTTGTTACCACTGTGCAGGCTGGTGGTGGTGGTGTAATGGTGTGGGGGATGTTTTCTTGGCACACTTTAGGCCCCATAGTGCCAATTGGGCATCGTTTAAATGCCACAACCTACCTGAGCATTGTTTCTGACCATGTCCATCCCTTTATGACCACCATGTACCCATCCTCTGATGGCTACTTCCAGCAGGATAATGCACCATGGCACAAAGCTCGAATCATTTCAAATTGGTTTCTTGAACATGACAATGAGTTCACTGTACTAAAATGGCCCCCACAGTCACCAGATCTCAACCCAATAGAGCATCTTTGGGATGTGGTGGAACGGGAGCTTCGTGCCCTGGATGTGCATCCCACAAATCTCCATCAACTGCAAGATGCTATCCTATCAATATGGGCCAACATTTCTAAAGAATGCTTTCAGCACCTTGTTGAATCAATGCCACGTAGAATTAAGGCAGTTCTGAAGGCAAAAGGGGGTCAAACACAGTATTAGTATGGTGTACCTAATAATCCTTTAGGTGAGTGTATATATATATATAAAATACTATTTTTGTCAAAAATAAAGTCATAAACTAAGATGTTAGATGTTCCAATGTTGGCTATATTCAAACTAATGAATACATATTATAAAATGTAGGCCTATAATCTTTTTTTTTTACAAAGACCAAGTACACTTGAAATATTGTTGAAATTGTAATTATTGTTGTAATTGTAACCTTTTTAATAAAATAGCAAAACATATTTACAAGATAGATGTAAGCAAAATCTTAAATGGTCAATATAAGTCTTCTTCTAAATATATCTTTTGTCCTTGCATTTATTCTTGTGGCTCAGTCAGTGTCACACCTGAATGAATGGCTCATTATGCAAGTCATTACACATAATGGGTGGGACATGGTATTCTCAGGTGTAAACTACTCCTCCTTTTTTTTATCACATTCATCTAATCTTTCCTAATGATCCGCTAGCTGCCTGCCCCATAAGCATGCCGTCAAAAAACCGCGTCACTGTAGGCAGCCTAGGCTCTGAAATCTGCACACAAAAACAATTGGTTTCACCAACCACTCAAAACCAAAACAAATAGTGTTCCAACCAATCACCGACAGGGGGAGGGTGTTGTGAGGTTTTGAGCCAGCTTCTTCTTCAGCTCTGACTTCGCGTGCAGCTGTGTACGAGCACAAAACCTCACAACACCCTCCCCCTGTCGGTGATTGGTGACCGCCTTTTCTAGTATCTTTGTCTAAAAGGGTAGATTCGAGATCGGCCTATAATTGACTAATTCTGTAGGATCAAGTTGTGTTTTTTTAACAAGCGGTTTAATCATAGCCAGCTTAAAAGTTTTCGGTACATATCCTAGTGTCAAAGATGAATTAATGATATTAAGAAGAGGATCTGTGACCTCTGGAAGCATCTCTTTCAGTAGCTTAGTCGGTATAGGGTCTAACATACATGTTGTAGATTTAGATGATTTTACGAGTTTAGTAAATTCATCCTCTCCTATAGTCAAGTCAAGTATATTTGTATAGCGCTTTTCACAATACAGATTGTATCAAAGCAGCTTCACAGTATTAAATTAAAATAATACAACAAGGTTTGTTTCTAGTGGAATTTATTGATTGATAAAATCAAATTAAATATCCCCAGAATATCCCCAACTGAGCAAGCCAAAGGCAACAGTGGCAAGGAACCGAAAAACTCCATCAAGTGACCTAATGGTGTCCTAAAACTCCATCAGGTGACCCAATGGAGAAAAAAAAAAACCTTGGGAGAACCCAGGCTCAGTCGGGGGCCAGTTCTCCTCTGGCATTTATGAACTAGAGGCCGGATAGTAGTTTGAACTGTAAGATTAAAAATATTATATGAATGCCTGGCTGAAGAGATGCGACTTTAATCTAGTTTTAAACTGGGAGAGCGAGTCTGAGCAACGAACAGTATCAGAAAGACTATTCCAGAGTTTTGGGGCTAAATGTGAAAATGCTCTCCCTCCTTTGGTGGATCTGGATATCCTAGGTATGACCAAAAGCCTTGAATTTAGTGATCTTAAAGAGCGCGATGGATTATAGGGCGATAGAAGATCTGTTAAATAGACTGGAGCTAAGCCGTTTAGGGCTTTATAAGTCAGTAGCAATACCTTGTAATTAATACGGAACTTTATAGGTAACCAATGCAGTGATGATAAAATCGGTGTTATATGATCATATTTTCTTGATCTAGTAAGAACTCTAGCGGCGGCATTTTGGACTAACTGTAGCTTGTTTATTGAGGATGCAGGACAACCGGCTAATAAAGCATTACAGTAATCTAGTCTCGAGGTCATGAATGCATGAACTAACTTTTCTGCATTAGAAACTGATAGCATATTATGTAGCTTAGCAATGTTTCTAAGGTGGAAAAAGGCTGTTCTTGTAACATATGAAATATGATTTTCGAAAGACAGGTTGCAATCGAGTATAACACCCAGGTCTTTTACTGTAGAGGATAAAGTAACAGGACATCCTACTATGTTAAAGTTGTATTGTGAAAGGTTTTGTGGGCGGTTTTTTGAACCGATAAGTAATACCTCCGTTTTATCTGGATTTAATAAAAGAAAATTTCGCGTCATCCAATCTTTTATATCTTTAACACACTCTGTCAATTTGGATAAATTAGCGTTTTCATCTGGCCGTGATGAAATATATATTTGAGTGTCATCAGCATAACAAAGGAAACTAATTCCATGTTTCCTTATAATATTTCCAGGTGGCATCATATATACCGAGAATAACAGAGGGCCTAACACAGATCCCTGCGGCACTCCATAGTTTACTGGAGTTATGATCGATTTTTCTTCATTTAAATAGACAAAATGGTAGCGGTCAGATAAGTATGATTTGAACCAGCTTAATGCTTGTCCTTGAACACCAGTATAATTTTGTAGTCGATCTAAGAGTATTGTACGATCTATAGTATCGAACGCAGCACTAAGATCAAGTAAAACCAGTATTGAGATACAGCCTTGGTCAGAAGCTAAAAGTAAATCATTTGTGATTTTAACGAGCGCAGTTTCAGTGCTATGGTGCGGTCTGAATCCAGACTGAAACTTCTCATAGATATCATTTTCTTGCAAGAAAGAGCCCAGTTGAGCGGACACCACTTTTTCTAATATTTTAGACATAATGGAAGATTTGAAATGGGTCTATAATTTGCTAGGTTATTATGATCTAATTGTGGTTTCTTAATGAGTGGTTTTATAACTGCCAGTTTAAATGTTCTTGGAACATGACCTAAAGATAAAGACGAGTTAATAATATTAAGGAGAGGCTCTTCCACTACAGGTAACACTTCTTTCAGTAGTTTAGTTGGTATAGGATCTAATAAACATGTTGTTGTTTTAGATGAAGTGATAAGTTTATTTAACTCTCTTTGTTCTATAGTTGTAAAGCACTGTTCTTGCGGGGTGATAATTGAGGCTGAATTATAAGGCGCAATTGAAGATTGAACGTTTACAATTGTGGTTCTGATGCTTTCTATTTTCTCAGTGAAGAACTTCATAAAATCATTACTACTAAACTGTAACGGGATATTTTGTTCGGGTGACGTCTGTTTATTTGTTAGTCTAGCCACGGTGTTAAATAAAAACCTTGGATTATTTTAGTTATTTTCTATTAGTTTGCGGAGATGCTCAGCCCTGGCCGCTTTTAGGGCCTTTTTATAACGTGAAATACTGTCTTTCCACGCGATTCTAAAGACCTCTAAATTAGTTTGTTTCCATTTACGCTCTAAATTACGGGTTTCTCTCTTTAGAACATGCGTAGTATTGTTGTACCACAGTGCTTTACTTTTTTCTCTGACCTTTTTTAATTTAATAGGTGCAACAACATCCAATGTTCTAGAGAGAATGGTGCTCATAGTGCTAGTTAGTTCTTCTAGTTCATCTGTTTGTTTGGGTTCACTGAGCAGCTGAGACAGATCAGCTGCTCAGTTCAGCTGCTCAGATCAGCTGCTATAGCAACGAATGAATCAAATTTTTCTTCAAGGAGACTACAATGCACTGCCTGACGCGATACTGTAGTAGACGGTTGCATAGTTATAATTTTCTCCCTGATATTATCAATCTTGTTAGTAAAGAAGTTCATAAAGTCATTACTGCTGTGCTGCTTGGAAATATCTGGGGTTGAAGATTTATTTTTCGTTAGTTTAGCCACTGTTTCAAATAAATATCTAGGGTTTTGTTTATTTTCTTCTAATAGGGTTGAAAAATAAGCAGATCTAGCAGCTTTTAAAGCCTCTCTGTAAGTAATTGAGCTCTCTTTCCATGAAATGCGAAATACCTCTAGTTTTGTTTTCTTCCAGTTGCGCTCCATTTTTCTGGCTGCTCTCTTTTTTTATTTATTTTTATTTTATTTACATTTTCAAATTAAACAAACAAACAAACAGGGCTCAGATGCAGCTATTGCCAGTTATTTACAGTCGTATTTAGTACAGCGGTAGGAGGAAAGGTTGTTAATACAGGAACACAATTAGCTTACTGACTGTATTTTGGCTTTTTCAAAATGAGTTAAGAAAGGATTCCAAGAACGGAAAAATTCTGGCTGCTCTCTTAAGGGTCCGAGTGTGCTCGTTGTACCACGGCGTTGGACTATTTTCTTTAATCTTCTTTAAGCGCAACGGAGCAAATGTGTCTAAAGTGCTGGAAAAGAGAGTTAAAAGTTTCTGTCACAATATCTAGTTCTTCTAAGCTATCTGGGATGCTGAGATGATGAAACCGATCAGGAAGATTATTAATAAAGCAATCTTTAGTGGCAGAAGTGATAGGTCTAACATATTTGAAACACGGAGTCGGCTTTGCAGCCTTGGCTAAATGCAAATTACACGAGACTAGATAATGATCTGAGATGTCATCGCTCTGCTGCAGAATTTCAAAGGTATCAATATCTATTCCATGTGATAATGTTAGATCTAGAGTATGATTACGACGATGAGTAGGTCCTGACACGTGTTGTCTAACTCCAATAGAGTTAAGAATGTCTTTAACCCTCTGAGGTCGGCAAACGCGCGGGGGCGTTTTGCTGGATTTTCTCCACATTGTAGCACAATAAACTTAAATTACTCCGTCATTTGTGGTCACACAGAAAAAAGAAATATGAAAAAAGAATCTGTGATATTTCTACTTTTGTATGTGTCCACTTACAATCAAATCAAAACATTGTGCATTTGTAAAATAAAGAAAATAAACAGGGTGTGCGTTCTGCCTCTCCGTCGCGGTGAACTTTTTTTTCTTGAGCACGTCTATAAACTGAAACAAAACTCAGCGAATACTTGTCACACATTTATGAGCCATATATCTTTATAAAATTTAAGTGTGTACTTTTAAATGATCGGATTCAAACTGAAAACAAATATTCTCTGTTTAAGTAATTTGTATAAAACCAACAAGATGTCCAGTTTCTGAAACGCTTGCTCATTATTTTTTATTCGACCACGCCCACGCGCGCAAAAGAGATTCACATGCAAATCTCCACGTGGAACCCAATCGTGCTCATTACCTCAAAAACAAAGCACCAAACTTCATTAGTCTCTGCTTTTAGTCGAGTTTGGAAGACACGCAGTGAGCTTACATTGGATTTACCTCAGAAGAAGAAGAAACGCGATTTGAAGACAAGAAAGATGTATGGTAAGAAATTCTTAATTTTTAGTTTATGTTATTGTTGCATAAACTTCACATTGCAGTTGAACTGTTGCTAGATATATGGTGAATATTATAATATTTAGACCCGTGTTTACTGTTAAACACTGTGTTTGTGGATATCTGCTCAAATGTAGATATGTATAATATGGTAACCATAATGTTTAATATTTTGGAGCGCACTGTGCGTTTGAATGTAACATTTTCGAGCGCACTCTGAGTTTGAATGTTGCATATTTTCGAGCGCGCTCTGCGTTTGAAAAGCAAAACGCACCAAACAGTACATTAGGCAAACATATGTTTTTACTCCATTCTCATTTAATATCATCATAACGAATGGAAACATTTGAAGTAACATATATTTTTTTCTAGTAGTTGTCACTTAAGTGATCCGTTTGAAAGATTTATAGGCTGCTATAGGTTATTGTTATTATTATTTTATGTAGCACTGAGCGTAGCCTATGCTTACAAGGCACAACAAACCTGGTGTTCATTATTGTTGGAAACATTTGTGTGTGTATTCTGTGAATTTTAAAAAGCAATTTTAACCAAAAAAAAAACAACCAAAAAAAAAAACATTTTAACCAAGCAGCCCTATAGTTTCTTTTGATATCAGCATGGTCACAGGTTTAAAAAAATAAATAAAAATTTGATACAGGGACCAGATGCCACTGAGTCCTGCTGACTTCAACATGAACATGACCATGGTAAAGTGAAAATCAAACACCTTGGAAATGAAAGGTATGTACAATGTTTTTAGGAATGGCACAAAGGACTCTGTCTTTGGATCATTGTTTTCAATTGTGTGCTTTTTTTGTCATTTGTTGTGTGTCTTCGGATTATGTTGTGTTGTAAATACATCCAAACAATCTAAAAGCCATTCTTTTTTAAAATCTCCTCATTGTTTGTGCAAGGTTGCTCAGAATGACAGGGCCTGATAGCTCCTAATAGGGCCATTAGGGAGTGTCTTTGTCTTTCTCAGGTGTGAAAACCATACATATTAATGATGTGTTTACGCCTCCCACATAAAGCTTTCTTACACAAAACATGTCTTACAAATTTTAAATCAATATATTGTCTTATCTGAATGAGCAGTCAGGATGATTTTCACATAGTTTTGGAGCAAATATTCTAGGCTACGTGATACAATTTTCAAAAGTCTTGTGAAGAAATAATCAGTATGGGTTTCATGGCCTTATTTCAGTGACAATTATTTTTTGTATTTTCACAAACCACACATAAATGTCATTATCTCAAAACTACAAACTTTTACATACATGCTGCTGATATATTATTGTAGCAGAGTTTGTGCTGAATACAGTGTAATCAGACTTTAGCCATGAAAATGTCACAAGTAACAGAAATAAGCACAAATGTCAGAGCATGTCAGAACACCTCCAGGGCCCAGAAAACACCTCAGACCCCAGAGGGTTAAATGCCAATCCCAATGCATCTTTTTCGTTATCTACATGTATATTAAAATCACCAACAATTAGTACTTTATCTGTAGCCAGTACTAACTCTGATAGAAAATCAGCTAATTCTTTGATAAAGTCTGTATGGTGCCCTGGTGGCCTGTATACAGTAGCCAGCACAAATGTTAAACGTGATTTATCATTTACACTATATATTGTTACATTTAGCAACAACACTTCAAAAGAATTATATTTAAAACAAGACTTCTCAGTAATTCTGAAGATATTACTATAAATTACAGCAACACCTCCCCCTTTGCCTTTCAGACGAGGTTCATGTTTATAACAGTAATCTTGCGGGGTGGACTCATTTAAAGTAATATAATTGTCTGGTTTTAGCCAGGTTTCTGTCAAACACAGCACATCTAGATTATAGTCTGTAATCATATCATTAACAAAAAGTGCTTTTGAAGTAAGGAATCGAATATTCAGCAACCCGAGCTTTATCATTTGTTCATCTGAATTATATCTGTTTTTTATTTGTTGAACATCAATTACATTTTTACCCTTGAATGGGTTTAGGAGTTTTTTGTATGTCCTAATTCGGGGAACAGACACAGTCTCTATAGGATGATAGCTAGGTGAAAGAGGCTCTATGTGATGGGATTTATCTGACCTTGGTGACGTGAGGCCGCTAGCAGACGGTCGGTTTAGCCAGTCTGTCTGCTTCCTGACCTGAGCCCCAGATTGTCATGTTTGAGCTCTAAGACTATGTGCCATATTACTAGAGAGAAGAGCAGCACCATCCCAGGAGGGATGAATACCATCTCTTTTCAACAGGTCAGGTCTGCCCCAAAAACTTTTCCAATTGTCTATGAATTCTATATTATTACACGGACACCACTCAGACAGCCAGCGATTCAGTGAACACAATCTACTAACTATCTCATCACTCCTGCGAACAGGAAGGGGGCCAGAGCAAATTACAGTGCCTGACATCGTACTTGCGAGTTCACACATCTGGTTAATGTTAATTTTTGTGATCTCCGACTGGCGGAGTCGAACATCATTAGTGCCGACGTGAATAGTAATCTTAGAGAATTTACGATTAGCATTAGCCAGCACTTTTAGATTTGCTTTGATGTCAGGCGCTCTGGCTCCCGGCAAACATGTGACTATGGTGGCTGGTGTCGCTGTTTTCACGTTCCGTGTAATAGAATCGCCAATAACTAGGGCACATTCAACAGGATTCTCAGTGGGTGTTTCACTGAGTGGGGAGAACCTGTTTGATGTTGTAATCGGAACGGAAGAGCGTCTCTGTGGCCGGAACCGAAATATGTACAGAATTCACTAAGCTAGTAGCATCCAACGCAGTATCTAAAGCCCTTGCACTCTTACAATTAACCTCGATTAAGATTCGGCTTATATACCAAATTGAGATTTACAATCATTGGACATTGATTGAAGTACCTCGAATAAGGATGAAGAGGATGATTGATGAGCCTAAACCCCTCCCCGAGGGTGACCCTCTACGATGCGCAAAGTGTCTGGGTTGAAGAGGATATCTACACCGCCAGAAGAATTTTATAGTATAATGGATTTTTATGTTTGACATACTCTACATAACTGTGACAGTAACAAGCAATGCTGAACCAATTTTATCCACACAATTTTAACAATGTTTTATTCTTTTTTGTTTTATTAGGGAGGATTCGAGTCTTTTACTTTCTCCATTGAAAGAAAAAGAAAGAACAACTGAAAGAAAGAAAAATGTATGGAGAGAGATTTGGCTCGAATGCTCCTCCGGAGTGTGGTGGCATAACCTAGTCATTGGAAAGGAGAATGGGCGACTTGATTTAGTCACAAGATAGTGTAACTGAGGGAGCTGGATTTTGAAACTACACTCTGGAAAAGGATAGTGAATGTGGGGCTTAAAAAGCCCCAGAGGAGGGAATGTTGAAGATTTTATTATTTAGAAAATAAGTAATTTAACTATATATTTGTACACTATTATTTCCTTTCTGTGTATGTGTTTTTGGGTTTGACTTTGGAAGCCTAAATGGCCAGAAGGTTGAGGCAGCAGAGAATGCTATTTCAGTATGTCACCTGGAACAAAGTCTCACCCAAAAGTAATCTATAGGAGGTGACCATTTGTGGACAAGGATGTGGGTATATATGAAGAGCTCTTTTCCAAAACTAAAAAAAAACTAAAAAACTAAAAAATAAATGTCATTTTGCTGTGTACTGAACCTATTCAAAGCTCCATCAACGTTTCATGCCAAATTGCTATATTTCCTTGTTTAAAATGTACTGCAAGATGCAGTTTCTTTCCAAAGCGCGATAAGCGCCAAACCTATTTTTAGCCTAAACGCGACACATCCTCTCAACCAATCAGAATTCGGTGAGCGTTCTACGCAATCCAAATAGGCGGCGCTCTGAACAGAGCTTTGTTTATGTTCATTCATTCCTAAAAATGAGTGCTTTAAACTGTAATGACACTTTTGATGGCCTTGATGAGTCAGTGAGACCTACACCTGGGGGTAGAAAACGCAGAATGGACAAAGAAGATCACAAAAAAAAGAAAAAAAAAGAAGGTTCGTCACTTGGGTGGCGCGTTAATACCAACAGTGGGATGTCATCACAAAGCTGCTGCCAAAGGTTTCTGTCAGGCCGAGAGGCTGTCGCCGGACTATCTGATGGTAGATTTCAACTATTTTTATGAAAAACCAAACAAGGTTGAGCAGGACCAGGCCATACTTCATCTCCTGGACATCGCGCAAGTGACAAGGAAGCATCCGAAAGTCCAGGACGTTAACAAACAAAAAGACCGGAACGTATCTGTTAAGTACAGTCTTTTGTGCTACAGTCATCCGGAGAAAGTGCCGTTTGCAAGGCGACCTTCATAAAAGTGTTTGGTGAGTACAACTTTCGTTTCAGAATAGGCTAGTATTATATCGTTTTGTAGTTTTCTCCCTCGCGATAAAGATATTTTACTGTAAAGAAGCCTGCTAACGTGACATTAAAAGTACTGAATAGTTCTACTAGCCTACTGATAGATAGACTAGCCTTTGATACATTGACCATGATAAGGTGCTATGGTAGATTGTGTGTAGTGATGGTAGTGCAAAGATGTGTTTGATGTTACATATGATTAGACATTATGTTGTTGTTACATGGTATGTCATTGCTATAGAGCAGGGCTCACACACACACACACACACACACACATTTTCTAAGCGGTTTTGATGCTTTGGCAATACAAAATGTTTTTTTTTTTTTGTCATGCCAATAAAGCTTATTGAATTGAATAGAGAGAGAGAGAGAGATGTGTGTGAAAGGTGATATGTTAAACAAAAGCGGTTCCTAACCCCTGCTAAGGAGAAAACTGAAATTGGGGAGGGAGTAATAGCAAGTTAGTTGTGTGTAATTCTGTTTTTCACACTGGCTCCAATGTATATGACAATCTAAATAATTTACTTTCACAGGCATCAGCAAAGACCGTGTGTCCCGGGTGGCTCAGTATTACGCTGAGACTGCTGAGGCTCGCCCAGACAGAAGAGGTGGTGCACGACACAGTGAGGAGCATGCAAGGAGAAGGCAACTCATTGTTGAGCACATACAGTCTTTTACCTGCAGGGCCAGCCATTATGGCCATAGAGGAGCACCAGGCCGCAAGTATCTCCCCAGTGACCTGAATGTGCACAAGATGCATGAGCTCTTTGAGGCTCAGAGCCATGCTCAAACCAGCTATTCCCTCTATTACTCTGTGTTTTCCAAGGAATTAAATCTTGGCTTCGGTCACCCAGCTACAGATGCATGCGCTGATTGTGCCAAGTACAAGATCAGGATTACAGACCCAAATCTTACTGGCACAGAGAAGAGGATGGAATCGGCATCATTCATCTTGCATCGTCGCAGAGCGCGCGTTTTTTATGACTTGTTAGGCAGGGTTGCTGAAGGTCATGTGACCCTCTGTTTTGATATGATGCAAAACCTGGTCCTTCCAAAAACCGCGATAGGACAGGCCTATCACTCACGCCAGATGTATCTGTACCTGTTTGGTGTGGTTGTGCACCATGGGGAGAACAGTTACCAGGCAAAAGATGACGTCCATCTGTATGTGTGGCAGGAGAATGAGGCAATATGCTCTACAAAGACAGCAATATGATTGCTGCTGCGCTGAATGGCTGCCTCAAGGTTCAACTTCAGGACAAAGTCAGCAGATCCAGGGGGCTTCGGCTGTTCAGCAACTCTTGTTTTGGGCAGAACAAGAACATGATCATGGTGTCCATGCTGATGGAACTTCGGCAGCTTTTCCCCAACCTTGGCATAGAGCACAGCTTTCCAGTACGGGGCCACAGTTATCTCCCTGCAGACTGAGTCTTTGGCAGAATTGAGCAGAAGATCAGGAAAATGGACACAATCCTGCTAGCACAGGAATACCACGCCATCCTGCAGCAATTTGGCAACGTTCATGTTTATGGCACAGACTGGGAGGCGTTTGATTACAGGTCAGCCTCAGAAGACTGTGTTAAGGCTCAGAGGAGCTTTAAAATCAGTGAAGCACGAATGCTTGACTTGAGTACCAACAAGGTGGGTGTAAAGACGACTTACAATGGGGAGTATTGTTTCCATAGTGTGTTAAAGCGGGGCAAGCGGTGGGCTGACCTGAAACCTGAAGTACTTCCAAAGCAGAGCTCTGTCAAGGCCGCAAAAAAAGAGAGATGTGCTGGCACTATTAGGAGCAATAGGTGTGTCTGATGCTGTGAGGGCTTTTTATGATGATGCACTCTATCAGGTGACTGACAATGCAGGCCTGAGTGATGACGAGTGAGCCATGCTAGTGATGAAGATATCTCTCTCTCTCTCTCTCTCACACACACACACACACACACACACCCTCTCTCTCTCTCTGTCCTCTCACACACTCAAAGCACATCTCACACACAGACACAATGTGATTTTTTTATGTATAGCAGACAACTGTTTTACAGGTTCGACACTTTACTGTATGCCTTACTGAATGTATTGCACTATTGAATGCATTATTGAATATTGAATGTTTTACATGCATATTTGTTGGACAAATTGGTCCTACTTGTTATAGGCTTGACACATTACCCAAAAAAGACTCTCTCTTTCTCTCTCTCTCTCTCACGCTCTCTCACATTCACACTCACTCTCACTCACTCTCTCTCTCTCCCTCTCTCTCTCTCTCTCTCTCTCTCTCTCTCTCTCACACACACACACACACACACACACACACACACACACTCACTGGCTCTCTCTCCCACAAACTCTCTCACTCTCTCTCTCTCTGTCCTCTCACATACTCAAAGGACATATACACACACTATGTGATTTGTTTTACGTAAAGCAGACAATGGTTCTAGTTTTTATGGGTTCGACACTTTACTGAATGCCAATGTTTGTATTTATTTTAATTTATTACTGACTGACTTTGCCTATTAAATATCGTTATCATTATTGACTATTTTTAATTCGTTTTTTCATGCATATGTAGTGGACAAATTGGTCCTACTTGTTACAGGTTTGACACTTTACTAAAAATGACTCTAAATGTATTACTTAATAACTTATTGAATATTGTTATCATTACTATCATTACTTTTTTCAGGTTCGGCACCGAATGACTGTGTTACTAAATGATTTGAATGTATTTTTAACATTGTTGTATTTAAGGACTGGTATTTGTATGTGTGTTATTTTTTAATTATTTGTTTTATGTGGTGGACAATATTAGAACATGTCACTGGAAATATTTATTTTATTTTTACTATTTATTTTATTTGGCTTTTATTTATTTCATGCATTTGCACTTATTTAATTTATATTCATTTAGAGTCCCTGATTATATGTTGCATGTTCTCTTGTTTGTTTGTTTTTTAAAAGACAAACCATACATTTTTTCCAAAAATTGATGGATTTATAACGTTTTGAGAAAAAAAAAATGAACTTTGAATTTATCATCAACAATATTGTTGTTTGATTTAATAATCATTGTTCAACATGTTCAGACTGAGCCAAAAGAACATTGGTAACACTTTACGGTAAGGGTACATGAATTATCATGAATTCTTGCATTAATATCTCATGAATCATCAGGAACTAACACGAGTTCAACGTTTTTCATTCATGACTTCATGGATGAACAACACCTTAATTAAAACATTAACTAAGATGAGTACATCATCATGAATTATGATTTATTACGCATGATCATGATGTTTTCTTTGTTCACAAAAAAAATTGGTCTTTACCACCAATTGTGGATAAAGCTATGGTTATGAATCATCATGAATTCATGCATAAAAAAGCATTAATTCATGCATGCAAGACTACTTCAATTATTAAAGGAATTTACAAAAATCCACATTATCTAATGCATGCATACAGGCTAGAACAGTATATCAATTAATGTGAGAACTTTTTTTTCTGAATTATGATCTGAGTTATCCAGCATGTTCACGTCTTCTTCATAGCCTGCAGGTAAATGGACAGACCCCAAAATTGGCCAATCACAGCACATAACATACGAATTCTGTTGGCATTCAAATACAGCAGTCATCATTAGCCGCTTTCCGACTGGAGGAACCTTTTCACAGTTCCTAGAACTATTGGCTAAAGTATTTAAGTCCTACTTCAGAGTAGGGTCTAAACCAGCACTATAGGAACTACCAGTGACGTTAGTGTACGCTGATGACCGAACGCACGCAAAACACCAGCACCTGCCATTTTTAAAACAGCTATATGTAAACACACAGATTATAGCCTATATATTTCTCCAGAAACTAACTATACAAACATGGAAAACAGTGATAGATGGGTCTCTAAACCTTTATGCTGAAGAGAAAATCCAACCCAACTTTGAGGGGACCAAGCCACGGGGACCAAACATGATTATGTTTATCTGCCCAGCTAGCAACACTGGACATCAACCACACGGCATAGGCTAATAACTTTTTTTCATATACTGTCTACTTTCTATAACAGTTCTAATAACATGTTAAACAGTACTGTTAGACAGATCGCTAACTAATAAACACAGAGGATGCGAGCATTGTTTGCTCTGGCGTTCTCAGCGCCGCCAAAATAAAGGTTCGTCGCGCCGTCAAAATAAAAGTCACCGTGCTTGCGTCACTCCCTTACCCCTCCTACCAGTTCCTATGGCCACTTGGCCAGTGCGAACGCAAACAGCAAAACTGAGTTTGGGGGAGAGTAGTTCATAGAACTGTTTAGAAGTGGACAGTTCCTAGAACTAAGTTCCTGTAACTACTTGGTCAGAAAGCGGCTATTAACTAAGCATTATCTATCAATGACTTCATCATGTGTGTGGCCCCTCAACTAAAGTGGTGACTCTGTCCTTTGAAACACTGATGAACAATGTGTTTTCATTATGATCTGAGTTATCCAGCATGTTCATGTCTTCTTCATAGCCTGCAGGTAAATGGACAGACCCCCAAATTGGCCAATCACAGCACATATTATACGAATTCTGTTGGCATTCAAATACAGTAGTCATCATTAACTAAGCATTATTTATCTATGACTTCATCATGTGTGTGGCCCCTCAACTAAAGTGGTGACTTGGTGCTTTGAAACACTGATGAACAATGTGGCATAACTGTGAGATGACATGAATATGAACATGAAAGTTCAAGCCTTTGCAAACAATGTACTGTGGGCACAAATGGACCTTACCTTTCCTGCTTTATTCTTAAACGGTATAAACCAGTTAAAAACCATAAAGCTGTTTAAAAAAAAATGTTTCACAAACAGCTTGATCTCTTTTTGGGTAAAGAGTCACCTTTAAGCTACTGATGTGACTCCTCCATATCATGAAATTGTAAAACAGCTTTATGGTTTTGAAAAGAGTTTTCAGATATAGCCTACAGGCACTTAAAATAAAGTTCATGGTGTATGTACTGCAGTCCTTCTCAGCTCTTTCCAGCTGTTGATTTAACTGGTTTATACCGTTTAAGAATAAAGCAGTGAAGTTAAGATCAAAGTCCATTTGTGTCCACAGTACATTGTTTGCAAGGCTTGAACTTTCATGTTCATATTCATGTCATTTCACAGTTATGCCACATTGTTCATCAGTGTTTCAAAGGACAGAGTCACCACTTTAGTTGAGGGGGCCACACACATGATGAAGTCATTGATAGATAATGCTTAGTTAATGATGACTACTGTATTTGAATGCCAACAGAATTCGTATGTTATGTGCTGTGATTGGCCAATTTTGGGGTCTGTCCAATTACCTGCAGGCTATGAGAAGACATGAACATGATGGATAACTCAGATCATATTTCAGAAAAAAGTTCTCACATTAATTGATAGACTGTTCTAGCCTGTATGCATGCATTAGGTAATGTGGATTTTTGTTTATTACTTTAATAATTGAAGTAGTCTCGCATGCATGAATTAATACTTTTTTATGCATGAATTCATGATGATTCATGTACCATAACCATAGCTGTATCCACAATGGGTGGTAAAGACCAATTTTTTTTGTGAACAAAGAAAACATCATGATCATGTGTAATAAATCATAATTCATGATGATGTACTCATCTTAGTTAATGTTTTAATTAAGGTGTTGTTCATCCATGAAGTCATGAATGAAAAACGTTGAACTCATGTTAGTTCCTGATGATTCATGAGATATTAATGCATGAATGAATGCATATTTCATGCATGAATTTATACATGAATTCATGATAATTCATGTACCCTTACCGTAAAGTGTTACCAAAACATTTTAACAGGATAAATTGAATATTCACAAAATGTGTGGTTCTAGGTAATAAAATAAATTTTCCTGAAAACTATTGAAATGGATTTATAATGTTTTGGAAAAGAGCTCCTCATATGTTAAGCTGGACACTGATCTGGAGCGCCTTTCTGCAGAGGAGGCGTTCAGCTTTGTTTGTGAAAAAAAGTCTAATATTTCTGGCATCCAATATCTCTGAGAAGTGATTTCCCAAAAAGATTGACACCACAACAGACGCAAGGACAGGAATCGAGGAAAGGAAACGAGGATGCACAAATAAGAAATGAGAAGCACCCAATATGTGTTCTTCAGTGACCGTCATCATCAACCGTCGAAGTTCAATTCCAATACTCAAGAACGCAAGTACAGAAGATGCATGAAAGTGCCCGGGTGCGTTCTTGATATCGAAGATGCATCAAATGCAGTCTTAAGAGAATCGAACCGTTAAAAATCCCAGAAGACGCTGCGGGCGGTCGATGTACTGTGCCTGTGAGCTGTAAACTTCTCGGTTCACTCAAGAGATTCCCACTGCAAGCTTGAAATGCGTGACAGTTCGTGAAAGTAAACATTTGTTTGTCTGTTTTGCTTAATTTTAATAAAGGGATAAAGACCTTAAAGGGACTGTGTGTAGGAATTTCTCCCATCTAGTGGTGAAATTGTATTTTGCATTCAAACGAATAATGCTCTCCAGCGCCTCACTTTTTCAAATGCGCGTTGCATCTACGGTAGCCGTTATGTACTAAAAAGTACTTATAATAGCACTTCGAGTTTTTCTTCGGGTGAACAGGTTTGTTATTTAAAACAAACTGAAACTTGAAACAACGAAAAAAAGAATGTTACAGTATGAATTACTGACTGTGAAAAACATTAACTATGGTAATTAGTAGTAATGCCTTCTTTACTCGTTATGTTTTTTGAAGTATGTGCATTGTTAGATATCATCATCATCATCAGAGCCTTCTCTAACCTTACTTTACTCAATAGCTGCTATTCATCAAAGAGCCTGTTTAACTTTTAACTATAAATGTTCTACTGTCTATATAATAAAGTACACAACCAAGCACTGAAAAAAAAGCTTGTACTTAAGACCGTAACATTGACTTACCTGTCGAGAAGAAAGCAGGCAACTTCAGGGTCTCTTTTGAAAGCTTTCTCCTGCATTAGCTATCCCGACATTAACCCTTGTTTTTGTAATCTCCGGTCACGTTTCCTTTTACGGTCTATTTTGGACTTTTTCGACGACGAGGACTCCTTATCCTGTGACTCATATGTATGTATGAATGAACGGTGTATAAATAACCGTGCAGTGCAGTCTTTTAAACTTGCCGCGGCAGTGACAAGCGCCTCTCACTGTTCTGCTCCTCCACTTCTGCTGGCTTCAGTCACGTGACGCTGGCTCTGAACGAAACGCGTTGTGGAAACGCGTTGGCCTAGTACTTTTTGTCCCTCTCTGCTATTATAGTTTTTCAAGATGGCGGAACTACATTGAAGCCTCTGTGGACCTACCCGTCCCATATATATAAAGATAATAAATTCTTCGTTTACGAGGATTAGTCTGATCATTGGCATAGGTATTTGTACACCATTGAGGGCATATTTATTAATAAAAATATTGATTTTAGATAATAAAATACCTAAAAAGCTACACATAGTCCCTTTAAGAAAGTGGCAGTATTTTTATACGCATATTAATGCCTAATGCCTAATGACAAAGCATAGCTAACAAATAGGCTACTCATTTTCATAAATACACACAGTAAAATAAAAAAGATATAAACTTATATGAAAACAATGTCTATAATAAAGAAATGTTTAATAGGTTGTAACTTTGGAGAATGCAGCCCTTGATTTGGGTCACAGCTTTGAAGTCTCACCTGAAGTTAATAAAGCATACAAGGACTTCACTTTTGGCCTTAGACCAGAACTACAATAGGCTAGGATTTCTTATACGGTGTATTATGAGGTAGAAGAGATTTTCATACCTGATTCAGAGACAAGAGTCTTATTGTGGATCTAATCACAGATAAATGTAATGTTTAATAACACAAAAGTATTATCGAAGACCACAATTCAATGTGAAATGCAACAGCATAGCAAAGACAATAACCAACCAAAAAACAAACTATAACCAAGGGAATATACAAATATAAACAGAAAATGTGAAAACAACAACAACAGAATCAAATACAACTTAAGAGTTCATGAAAACTTCAACATAAGAGACACTGGAACACAAAGAAATACAGAATACCCATGACACTAAGTACATTATAGTATATAAACCGTGAGACACCAGGATCAGATTTGATAATATATTTTTATCATAGTTGTTTTTCTTGTTTTGAATTTTAGAAATAAAATGCCATTTAAATAATTGTGAATTGATGTCATAAAGGATCAATTATTCATTAATAGTCCCCTTGCAGTCAGAATGTGGACCTGAAATGTATAATAATTATTAATCAACTGACTGAGTTTGACAATTGAGTAATCAAAATTGTATGAAACCTACCATCATGAATGAAGTGTGTTACTTCCTGTCAAAGAAAAAAAAAAGTTGACTAACCACATGTATAGGGACGACATGCACAGATTAATAACATTCTGAATTATTCTTTTTTCCACTGACCTTCTGATTTCTTCTTGTAGTAGTAGTAGTTGTAGTAGTAGTAAATGAGTCCAGCAACTGCTATGATGACTCCCAGCACCAGAAAAGACGCCCCAATACCGATTTTAATTTTCTCAGACTCAGGAAGAGATGGATCTATAGGGTGCACATGTGTGTCAAATTATGCTGTCCACAAACATAGTTTTAATAGGACAGTCAGTGATCATCTCCTCTTACCCCAGTCATAGAACATGGGTTGAGCTGTGCTGGCATGCTCCACCATACAAGAGATCTTCTCTCCAGATTTAGCGATGTACGCCAGCTCAGAGTGAATCTGGTAGTACCAGTCACCATCAGCCATCTCCATAACTGAGGTCATGTCTGAGGTCATCTTTTTACCATCTCTCAGCCAGGACACTTTGATGTGTGGAGGGTAAAATTCATATGCGCTGCACATCAACACAGTTGGATGACTGCCACCAGCCGGTTTCACTAAACTGAGCTTTACCTTTGGTTTCACTGAATCAAGAAGAGCAACATCCTAAATACACGATTTTTGAAGCATCAGATCATGTATGTATGTGTGTGTGTGTGTGTGTGTGTGTGTGTGTGTGTGTGTGTGTGTGTGTGAGAGAGAGAGAGAGTGGGTGGGTTATTTATACTCATATGTTTAATTGAATTTTTACATTTAATGCTAGAATTGAATTCTTATTATTCATGGTGAAATTAAATAAATGTTTCCATTAGTAATTATTTTCTACTTACTATGGTCCTCTAAAAATAGCACAAATGTTAAAAACAAGTGCTACACAAGTGACAAAAAAAATTAATAAAATAAAATAAAATAGACACTTACCTGCTTTATCACGTACAGCTGGATCCCTGATTTTAATATTAGCTCTGCATTCTGAATCAACATATGCTCTCTCTATCTGTACCGTGGTGTCATTGTTCCATCGCTCTGCAACACTTTTATACTCATCATACCCCACAAATATCCCCAAAGTGCTGTTGAACTGCATGATCACATGTTTATTAAAATAAAAGTTGTCAATAAGCACCATGTCGCTGAGATCAGGGGAGCTGTAGATGCATTTTGACCAACGGCCTGCATAATATTCATCAGCTGAAAAAGAATCAGAGGCAGAAAAATCAGTTTTGTCAGATAATTATCTCAACAATAAAACAGAGAATAGAGTGCAAAATAGAGAATAGGTAAATACATTTAAAAAAAAATTTACTACTGATAATAATACAATAATTGTTAATATTTAATTATATTATTTCAGTATTTCTCATTTTACTTACCACTGTCTGCTCCAACAAATAGTGTCACCAGTGTCAATATGAGACAACTTGAGTGCTTTAGCAGTGACATTTTTGTTCGCACTGAACTCCTGCTGAATGCCGCCAGTGCTTTTTCATGTTCACTGATGTCTAAGATAACTTTCAACCAGTTAGTGCAGGTATAAATGTCAGGTGTTGCTAGGCAGCATACTGATTTCACTTGTCAACAAACAAATTGTAATGAAGTCAATAATAAAGTCAGTAATTATAATTTCATACGAATATTATAGACTTTTCAACTGCTTCTTATGAACAAATCTGTCATGTTTCACAAAAACAGATTTTCATTTTCTGAAATCACAAACTACAGTATAAGGAGCTGTCCAACTATTAAGCTTGATCAAAACAAACGAAATGAAGTACACTTCAAGTTCATTTTATGAATTATACTTAATATAAAGTATATTTTTAAAATGTATTATATGTAGTTAGTAATTATACTAATATCAAAGTACTAGTAGTGAACTTGTAAGTGTATTATTTGGGAATGAATCAGCCAACTTTTTAGTATAAAAATAATAATAATAATAATAATTATATAATAATAGATATATTATCAGCTGCCACTGATATATATATATATATATATATATATATATATATATATATATATATAATTTTTTCCTTTTTTTTTGGTATCCATTACTTCCTCTTAAAGCAGGAAGTCACACTCAGACCCGGAAATACATATGCAAGACTTGCTCAGCTCTTCATCACAACTTTACAATGATGCTAATGCTATTCAAAGTAATCCTGTTTTCTTTTTAAGGATAGTTTTAACTTTTTGGAGTAAGTAGCAATGAACCCTAACCCTAACATGAAATCAGACATTTTTTTTAATAATGTGCTGACCAATGTATTGACTAAATGCAAAGAGAAAAAGATTATTTTGTGCATGATAGGCTGCTTTGCGATCTTTGTCATCACATTTATCACCTAAATGCGCATGCGTCACTGCTGAACGCGTTGTTGTCTTTGGAGCTCTACCGATTGGATTTATAATTCTTGATTTTCTCTTTAAACTCACTTACAACGAACATTTTCTACTTTTCCTCACTGAGAAGCACTACTGCTCAAACCTCATAGTTACAACGCGGACTGTTGAGCAGACGCGTCTCAAGCCTATTAGTGATCCAACGCCGGATACTCTTATAGGTTACTCCTGTGGATCACGGCTGAACGCGTCTTCTCCACACTCACTTACAAACAAATTTTTTTTTTTTCGCCTATCGTGCGTCTACTCTACACCCTTACCACTAAAAAGACGGATTATATCCAAGACTTCAGTCATAAATTAGTATTAATATTGATAGCATCACTGGTAGCTTCGTTGCTAACTTACTGTCCATCTGTTAATATGGCGAATATATCAGATGTAAGTAGTCTACCTTTTGGTGCAGGTGAGGACACATTTGAGCTGCACGCACTGCAGTCTGAGCTGGAAGCTGTTGAGAAACAGATCCACGACCTTTTATTGAGACAAGCCGAGCTGATAGACCGGCATTTAGCTCTTGAAACATCACGCGCCGATGCACACGTGATTAACGTTACTAACCCGCTGACTCCGACCTCATCTACTCATCGCCGAGGTCACGATCAGCCATGGTCACGTTCACTCCGGCTCCAACACGCCACCACGAAGCCTGGGTGGTTCCGCAGCGGAAGACGCGGGCCAGGTCTAGACCAAGACTCTCTCCGACCCTCCCGGTTTTCGAGTTATCCACACAAAACCGCTTCTCCCCTCTTCGCGAAACAGAACGCGATGCTGTGATCATCGGCGATTCCATCGTTCGGCACGTACACGCTACGTTAGGTAAAAGTAAGGTGCACAGTCACTGCTTTCCTGGTGCTCGTGTTTCTGAAATCGCTACTCACGTTCCCGAGATTCTGAACGGTGACGAGCGCGTCGGAACTGTTGTCCTGCACGCGGGAGTGAACGACATCAGGATGCGCCAGACGGAGATTCTGAAGAAAGACTTCAGGAATCTGATCGATACGGTACGCAGCACATCGCCTGAAACAACGATCATAGTGTCAGGACCGCTTCCCACGTACCGACTAGGACATGAAAAGTTTAGCAGATTATTTGCGCTAAATGAATGGTTAATGTCATGGTGCAATGAGCAGAAACTGCTCTTTGTAAATAATTGGAATCTGTTTTGGGAGCGTCCTAGGCTTTTCCGTGCCGATGGCTTACACCCAAGCAGATTCGGAGCAGATCTTCTGTCGGATAACATCTCCAAAATGTTAAATACCTTTTGACTAGTAACCAAAAGTCCAAATCATAGTCTCTGCTGCACCAATTTAACTTATATAAATACTAGTGTAGAACATTGCATAGAAACCGTGTCTATTCCTCGTTTAGTGAGATCAAATAATAAATCTACTGCAGGATCTAGGAAAAATCTAATTGTTATTAAAACAGAAAATGTTGCTATTAGTAAACAAAAACAATTTCTAAAGCTAGGTCTTCTAAACATTAGATCACTCACACCTAAGGCAGTTATTGTAAATGAAATAGTCACAGATAATAGCTTCGATGTACTTTGCCTAACTGAAACCTGGCTTAAACCAAATGATTATTTCGGTCTAAATGAGTCTACTCCATCTGGATACTGTTATAAGCATGAGCCCCGTCTGATCGTGGCGGCGGTGTTGCAACAATCTATAGAGATATTCTCAATGTTACTCAGAAAACGGGTTATAAGTTTATTACGTTTAAAGTACTTGTGCTAAATGTTACGCTCTTAGATGTTAGAAAAACATCCCTATTATCTCTAGCCTTGGCTACTGTATATAGGCCGCCTGGGCCTTACGCTGATTTCCTAAAAGAGTTTGCAGATTTTCTCTCAGACCTATTAGTCAATGTCGATAAAGCATTAATTGTTGGAGATTTTAACATACACGTAGATAATCCAAATGATGCGTTAGGGGCTGCGTTTAAAGATTTATTAAATTCATTTGGGGTCAAGCAAAACGTTACCGGACCAACTCATCGTCTTAATCATACACTTGATTTAATTATATCACATGGAACCGATCCAACCGATATAGATATCATTCCACAAAGTGATGATGTCACTGACCATTACATGGTAACTTGTATATTACGTACTACTGTAATATGTCATGCGGCGCCGCGTTATCAACTAGGCAGAACAATCCTTCCATCCACCATAGATAATTTCTCAAATTGCTTATCTAATCTGTCTCAGCTGCTCAGTGAACCCAAACAAACAGATGAACTAGAAGAACTAACTAGCACTGTGAGCACCATTCTCTCTAGAACATTGGATATTGTTGCACCCATTAAATTAAAAAAGGTCAGAGAAAAAAGTAAAGCACCGTGGTACAACAATACTACGCATGTTCTAAAGAGAGAAACCCGTATTTTAGAGCGTAAATGGAAACTAATTTAGAGGTTTTTAGAATCGCGTGGAAAGACAGTATGTCACGTTATAAAAAGGCCCTAAAAGCAGCCAGGGCTGAGCATCTCCGCAAACTAATAGAAAATAACCAAAATAATCCAAGGTTTTTATTTAACACCGTGGCTAGACTAACAAATAAACAGACGTCACCCGAACAAAATATCACTTCTTCACTGAGAAATTAGAAAGCATCAGAACCACAATTGTAAACGTTCAATCTTCAATTGCGCCTTATAATTCAGCCTCAATTATCACCCCGCAAGAACAAGTGCTTTACAACTATAGAACAAAAAGAGTTAAATAAACTTATCACTTCATCTAAAACAACAACATGTTTGGTAACACTTTACAATACGGGTGCACTAATCTGCATTAATTCATGCTTAACTAATGCACAGATAATCATGTGTTAATGTATGACTCATGAAGAACTAAACCATTAATTAATGATTATTGCATCAGTAACTAATAAAGATTCTAAATGATTAATAGATTAAGTAATATATGAATTGCTATTAATTAAGTGTGTCATAATGTATTAATTCCTTAATAACTTATTTTATTAACTAAAAGTGTAAATTAATGTGTTAATTACCACAGTTGGTCAAGGCAATGTACTTCAACTTCCAGCTGTCTGCTTTAATTAATCATTAATTAATGATATGCAAATGTATCATTATGTTATGACTTTACTTGTTGAGGCACATGACATTCATGAGCGGAATTCGCTCTTCAATATGCTGCCGTTCGTCGTCTGTTACAATCTTCCTCTGAGGAAACAACCCAGTATCGTGCATTCTTCCTCGCTGTCCAGAATCATCTGAAGGGCGTCTTTATTACCGGAGAAGCGTGCCATACTCAAAACGTGATGAACTATCAGTAAGTCTGATAGAAACTGTGTTTTTATGGCATTGATCGGGGGTGATGCATACTAGATCACCTAAACTATTTACATGTGAATCGCGCCGGGGGCGGGGCGGCCGCAGCTGATTATAAAGATAATGAGGCAGAAGGAAAAACGGTACCTCTCCTTGCTTTCAAACGGATTACATGAGTTGAAAACATTTGTGTTTTATATAAATTACTTCATTTAAAAGAAGAGATTTCAAGCTTCATAAAGACATAACTCACATGCCTGTGTGAGAAGTATTCGCTGAGTTATGATTCATTTTCGGACGCGTTTCAGAATGGACTACACGGAAAGAGAGAAGGCAGAACCTAGCTTCGTGTTTATTTTTCTTTATTTGGCAAAAAGCACCACACTTTGTTTTTATTGTGAGTATACACAAAAATAATACACATTTAACAGAATCGATTGATGTATGAAACTCCTATGGAAAATCAAAGTCAACAGAGTATTTATGAGTTTCTTTTACACTGATAAAAAAAAAGCAAGCTGGTATCGCCGGCGAGACCGTCGACCTCAGGGGGTTAAAGATATAAAAGATTGGATGACGTGTAATTTTCTTTTATTAAATCCAGACAAAACTTATCGGTTAAAAAAAACGCCCACAAAACCTCTCACACTACAACTTTAACATCGTAGGATGTCCTGTTACTTTATCCTCTACAGTAAAAGACCTGGGTGTTATACTCGATTGCAACCTGTCTTTCGAAAATCATATTTCATATGTTACAAAAACAGCCTTTTTCCACCTTAGAAACATTGCTAAGCTACGTAATATGCTATCAGTTTCTGATGCAGAAAAGTTAGTTCTCTTACGAGAGGTCTCTCGTACTGCGTAAGTATCTTACGCTAGGGGAAAATCCCTTTTCCACGAGATACTGAAGCCAAGAAAAATTATCCTTAATTTTGTATTAATGTAAAACGCGTTGCGGGAGCATGCAGACATAGGCAAGACGGCTCGCGTGCCTATTGGCTGCTCTGCGGCAACTGCAGCAGCCTATCGAGCGAGGCCTAGCGTGACGTCAGACCCAATGGGGTGCTTCGCGCCCACTGCGTCACGTCCCGCTGAAACGGGCGTGGCCTAGGCCTATAAATTCAGCTCGCAGGCAGCTATTTCTGATTTTTCATCTCTTCAGCGAAGCACACGCATCGCTGGATCCCGATAGAAGCCGCACCGTCAGAAGAAGCCTCTGCAGCGGGACGAGTCGCCTCTGAAGTCGCTGGCCGCGCCGCCTTCGCCTTCCCGCCGCGCTATCCGGCGCTCATATCCTTTTCTCTCTGCTGCGTGTGTGTTCGCCGCCGTGACACACACTGTCTAAAAGAGCTGCGTCTTTTTCACAATGCCATCCTGCGGCTCGTGCAGAGCCACACTCAGTGACGGGGACCGCCATGTTATCTGCGCTTCCTGCCTGGGTGAGGATCATGCAGTTCTCGCGCTCGCTGACGGCGGCTGCCCTCATTGCGAGCTGTTGCCCATGGCGACTCTGAGGACTCGCCTGGCACTCTTCACCGAGACTGCACCCCCGCCCGCTGTAGCGCCGCGCCGTAAAAAGCGCCGTGCTCAGCGGGTCCCGGAACCTTCCCCCACCCGCCCAAGCTCACCGGTTCGCCAACCAGCTTCGCCGGTCTCGTCAGCGTCTCTTCCTGACAGACAGCGGCCGCCGTCTGCCGCCGCTTCCGTTGTTGACGCTGATGAAAGAGCCGCGTCGGGGGAAGATGATTCCTGCTCTCTCCTGGCAGTGAGGATTGGGCGAGCTCTGCTGATCTCGCTCCATCTGCTCGCGCATCGAGAGCCAGCATCGAGTCAGAGCTGATGCGTGTACTCGCACAGGTCGCGGCGAGCCTCGGCCTCGAGTGGACTACGCCTGAGCAGCCTGCTCACAACCGGCTGGACGGATATTTTCTCATTGCGGAGCGCGCTTCGCCCGCTTCCAGACCAGCGCCTTTTCTTCCCGAGCTTCATGAAGAAGTCGCTAAGTCTTGGAGCGCCCCCCATTCCGCCTTCACCGCCTTCCCGCCGCGCTATCCGGCGCTCATATCCTTTTCTCTCTGCTGCGTGTGTGTTCGCCGCCGCGACACACACTGTCTAAAAGAGCTGCGTCTTTTTCAAGATGCCATCCTGCGGCTCGTGCAGAGCCACACTCAGTGACGGGGACCGCCATGTTATCTGCGCTACCTGCCTGGGTGAGGATCATGCAGTTCTCGCGCTCGCTGACGGCGGCTGCCCTCATTGCGAGCTGTTGCCCATGGCGACTCTGAGGACTCGCCTGGCACTCTTCACCGAGACTGCACCCCCGCCCGCTGTAGCGCCGCGCCGTAAAAAGCGCCGTGCTCAGCGGGTCCTGGAACCTTCCCCCACCCGCCCAAGCTCGCCGGTTTGCCCGCCAGCTTTGCCGGTCTCGTCAGCGTCTCTTCCTGACAGACAGCGGCCGCCGTCTGCCGCCGCTTCCGTTGTTGACGCTGATGAAAGAGCCGCGTCGGGGGAAGATGATTCCTGCTCTCTCCTGGCAGTGAGGATTGGGCGAGCTCTGCTGATCTCGCTCCATCTGCTCGCGCATCGAGAGCCAGCATCGAGTCAGAGCTGATGCGTGTACTCGCACAGGCCGCGGCGAGCCTCGGCCTCGAGTGGACTACGCCTGAGCAGCCTGCTCACAACCGGCTGGACGGATATTTTCTCCCTGGGGAGCGCGCTTCGCCCGCTTCCAGACCAGCGCCTTTTCTTCCCGAGCTTCATGAAGAAGTCGCTAAGTCTTGGAGCGCCCCCCATTCTACTAGAATGCACTCTTCTGTTTCGCTAGCATTCTCCGCTGTTGACGATGCTAAAAACAGAGGCTACCATTCGCTGCCGCCGGTCGAAGAAGCGATAGCCAACCACTTATGCCCGCCCTCTGCTGGACGGCGCGCTAAGCTGGCGCTACCTTCTAAAGCTTGCCGCACTACGTCAAGCCTGCTCGGTCGCGCTTTCTCCGCCGCTGGGCAGGCTGCGTCAGCTATTTTCCGCTCAGGAAATTTCAGAGGATGCTGGGTCTCATGGCCTCAGCATCATCAGTGCTCCAGTTGGGCTTGCTACGCATGCGCCCGCTACAGTTCTGGCTGAAAGCGCGAGTACCGCGCCGAGCGTGGGCTTCCAGTCTGCTTCGTCTCAAGGTCAATCAGAAATGCATCGCAGATCTGAAACCTTGGAAAGCAAACGACTGGTACCAATCAGGTGTAAGCCTGGGGACTTCCTCGAGTGTGAAGGTAGTGTCTACGGACGCGTCCTCCACGGGATGGGGAGCGCTGCTCGAGGGCAGACCGTTCTTCGGCCAATGGTCAGAACGAGAGAAGCTTCTCCACATAAACTGCCTCGAAATGCTGGCAGTAGACAACGCGCTGACGCGTTTTCGTCCCCAAATACAAGGACACCACGTCCTGGTCCGCTCGGACAACATGTCAGTGGTGTCCTCCATAAACCGCCAGGGCGGCCTCAGGCCCAGAAACCTGTACAGGCTGACAGAACGCCTCCTGGTGTGGGCTCAGAGCAACCTGCTCTCACTGAGAGCAGCGCATGTGCCAGGGCTCCTGAACGTAGGACCGGACAGACTGTCCAGGAACAATGTTCCGACAGGCGAGTGGTCTCTACACCCACAGACAGTCCAGCTGCTGTGGAAGAAATTCGGCAGAGCGGAGATAGACCTGTTCGCGTCTCAAGAAAACGCTCACTGCCCAGAATTTTTCTCCAAGAGCAGGGACGCGCTGGCTCATGTTTGGCCTCGCCGCCCGCTCTATGCATTTCCTCCCGTCTCTCTCCTGACTCAGGTGATAGAACGGATCAGAGAAGGATGCTCAGTGCTACTCGTAGCGCCGTTCTGGAAGAACCAGCCCTGGTTCCCAGTTCTGATGCAGCTAGAGAGCACTGCCCCATGGCCAGTGCCAGTGAGGAGGGACCTCCTCTCTCAGGCCAAGGGCTCGATTTGGCATCCGCGCCCAGAGCTGTGGTCCCTTCACGTTTGGGCCATCAGCGGGTACCCGCTGACCCCCCAAGCGGAGTGTTAAGCACGATCACGCAGGCTAGAGCTCCATCTACGCGACGTCTCTATTCCTCAAAATGGTCAGTGTTCTCCAGCTGGTGCACTGCTCGTGGCGTGTCGCCCCCGGACTGTGGGGTGACGGAGGTTCTCTCCTTCCTACAAGAGCTGTTGGATAAGGGCAGGTCCCCTTCCACGCTCAAAGTTTATGTGGCGGCCATTGCAGCGTTCTCAAACGCAGAGTCTGGTCAGTCAATAGGAAGGAACGATCTAGTCATCCGCTTCCTTAGAGGAGCTAAGAGACTGAATCCTCCCAGACCTCCCTCAGTCCCCGTATGGGACCTTTCCACGGTGCTAGAGGCCATGAAAGGTCACCCATTCGAGCCTTTACAGACCATCGGTCTTAAACACCTGTCTTTCAAGACAGTGTTTCTCTTGGCTCTCGCTTCAGTGAAGCGCATAGGGGACTTACACGCGCTCTCAGTGAGTGCGACGTGCATGGAATTTGGGCCTAATGACTCAAGAGTTATACTCAAACCCAGGCACGGCTATGTTCCAAAATCCCTCAACACACCGTTTAGGGCGCAGGTCATTTCCCTGTCAGCCCTACCGGTCTCTGACGAGGAAGGAGACGCGAGCTTCCTTTGCCCAGTCAGGGCATTAAGAGCTTATGTGTCTCGCTCATCTGTCTTCAGACAGACGGAGCAGCTCTTTGTTTCATTTAGCGGACACTCCAAGGGGCTGGCCGCGTCGAAACAGAGCCTATCCAGATGGATAGTTGACGCCATTGCGCTGGCATACACTTCCAAGGGCATGCAGTGTCCGTTGGGTGTCAGAGCGCACTCCACGAGAAGCATGGCTTCATCGTGGGCCTGGTCGAGTGGGATTGCCTTACAAGATATATCTATGGCGGCAGGCTGGGCCTCCCCGTCTACATTTATAAGGTTCTATAACCTAGAGGTTCCCGCCTTACAGGCCAGGCTGTTGTCGGTCTAAATGCACCAGTAATGTCTGTCCCGATGCTTTTGGATCAGCATACTGTGTCTGCTGACCGCTGCCCTACAGCAATGCTTGCTGATCGACGTATAAATGGCAGGACCCATGTTTTCCCATCAGCTCAGGCCGCACCCCGCCCTGGCTATATGATGACATCTGCGTCTTATGGACGCTGTTGCATGTGGAAGAGCGCAGCTCCGCCCCTCCCTCTTCCCAGACTCCCTGTGAGTTCCCCTGGTGATTATGCACTATATGAACCCTGGGCTTCGCCCCTGGGTCTTTGGTGTTGATCCCAGCAAGCACGGCGTTTTACATTGGGTCCCCTAGCGTAAGATACTTACGCAGTACGAGAGATCTCTCGTAAGAGAACGTACTCGGTTACTAACGTAACCTCGGTTCGCTCTAGAAGAGGGAACGAGTACTGCGTATCTTGCCGTGCATGCACACGCTCTGGTTAAGCTTCGGCGATGAAAAACCAGAAATAGCTGCCTGCGAGCTGAATTTATAGGCCTAGGCCACGCCCGTTTCGGCGGGACGTGACGCAGTGGGCGCGAAGCACCCCATTGGGTCTGACGTCACGCTAGGCCTCGCTCGATAGGCTGCTGCAGTTGCCGCAGAGCAGCCAATAGGCACGCGAGCCGTCTTGCCTATGTCTGCATGCTGCCGCAACGCGTTTTACATTAATACAAAATTAAGGATAATTTTTCTTGGCTTCAGTATCTCGTTGAAAAGGGATTTTCCCCTAGCGTAAGATACTTACGCAGTACTCGTTCCCTCTTCTAGAGAGAACCGAGGTTACGTTAGTAACCGAGTACGTTCATGTATTCATGACCTCGAGACTAGATTACTGTAATGCTTTATTAGCCGGTTGTCCTGCATCCTCAATAAACAAGCTACAGATAGTCCAAAATGCCGCCGCTAGAGTTCTTACTAGATCAAGAAAATATGATCATATAACACCGATTTTATCATCACTGCATTGGTTACCTATAAAGTTCCGTATTAATTACAAGGTATTGCTACTGACTTATAAAGCCCTAAACGGCTTAGCTCCAGTCTATTTAACGGATCTTCTATCGCCCTATAATCCATCGCGCTCTTTAAGATCACTAAATTCAAGGCTTTTGGTCATACCTAGGATATCCAGATCAACCAAAGGAGGGAGAGCATTTTCACATTTAGCTCCAAAACTCTGGAATAGTCTTCCTGATACTGTTCGTTGCTCAGACTCGCTCTCCCAGTTTAAAACTAGATTAAAGTCGCATCTCTTCAGCCAGGCATTCATATAATATTTTTAATCTTACAGTTCAAACTACTATCCGGCCTCTAGTTCATAAATGCCAGAGGAGAACTGGCCCCCGACTGAGCCTGGGTTCTCCCAAGGTTTTTTTTTTTCTCCATTGGGTCACCTGATGGAGTTTTAGGTCACTTGATGGAGTTTTTCGGTTCCTTGCCACTGTTGCTTTTGGCTTGCTCAGTTGGGGATATTTTGGGGATATTTAATTTGATTTTATCAATCAATAAATTCCATTAGAAACAAACCTTGTTTTATTATTTTAATTTAATACTGTGAAGCTGCTTTGATACAATCTGTATTGTGAAAAGCGCTATACAAATATACTTGACTTGACATTCAAACCCTATGTGGATTTTTGTCAGTCTCCAGATTTGTTTAGGATTCAAGAAATAGAGCAGCAGTAAATACATTGGAGTCCTTATACGGATGTCTTGTAGTGTGGACTGCTTATGAATCCAGACAAAGAATCAGGTCTGAGAACAGTTGTCCTGTTGCACACACAGAAGAGGCTGTTTTTCAGGTGGCACATATAATTTGTTATTTCTGTCACACTGTACAATCTGCAAATTCAACAAAGACAACAATACATTTTTGATTCACAGTGTTGAAATAGCTGGCAGTGTAACTACAAAAAGTGAAACGCCCTTTCAATAAACTCACATTAAACATTTATCTGATACTGTATAGTCACAGAAAATTAAACAGTGTATTCCAGCAAATAAAACAATACTGACATTTCAGTAATCAAAATCAGATGAAGCCCAATTAACATACACCAACTCTATACAAGCACTTAACGTAGCTATCTAACTTTATAACTGTAAACTCTCTTTACAAAAACATTGAGTGCACTGAAAAAGAATCTCTTTTAAACACTGTCAAGTCGTGATCTCCCGCACGACATCCGACAGCGCGGCCGGATGAAAAAAGTTCTCTCGCTGCAGTTCCTGAATTTACCGTAATCATAATAAAGCCGCCTTTCCACAGCACACGACATTCGCATATGATCGGAACTCCACGCAGCTCTCATACGACTCCCCATTGGAAATGAATGACTTCCGGTCAGACGGCTGTCGTTTGTCGTGTGCAGTGGAAAGGCGGCTTATAGGCGCACACCCATTCTTTTGGCAGCTGGCTTGACCGTGTATTTTCAAACCGTGGCTCGCTTGATCATAGTCCGGTGACCCCGATCGCGCCAGACCTGCCTTCTGTTTCCACTATACTTTCCCTCGCACATACATACATTATTCTCTTACATACATATATTTTTTTCAGACATACATACATTTTCTTCTTACATACATTTATTATTTAGAATAATAAATGCATACTTTGAATACATTTGCATAAGAGTAAAATGTATGTATGTGAAAGGAGAATGTTTGTGTGTGAGAGTAGAAATCAGTATCAGTACAAAAGTTAGTTTATTAAGTTCACATCAATAGATAAAACTTTCAGGTAAATGCAAGGCAGAATGTCACTCAAATGACATACACACACGCCCAGTGAGGTGTAAGCGGTTATAAGTGGCAAACCACACTCAGTGCTTGAAATACCACCTCCAGAAGGCAAGAAAAGCTAGCCTCCCAACCCGGGGTCCATCAGCCTAAAATAAACAAAAAAAAAAGATTAATGAATACACTGAACGAATGATACTAGACACAAATAATAATAACAAAATTCTGAGTGGTTGGTGATGCAAAACCCTCACCACAAAGGAAGCACTAACTTGTAGACAAAACAAAATAACAAATCACAGAGCAACAAGGTTGCGACATAATAAATTACAAAATAATCAACATCAAACTAAAAAACAAAGTAAAAGAAAAATACAAATTAGCACACATGCAGCCAATAGTGTAACAATATTAGCTCAAAGGGGAAATATTAATAATAATCCATAATTACCCATTATGATTAATTATTAATATTTGGGTCAGTTAATTAATTAGTTAACTTTGAGGTAAGCTAAATTAATATTACAATCAATTAATCAGTTCCAACGAACTCTTTGATTATTCATTTATTCTAAGAAAAGTGTATTTTTAATGGCCACCGAAAAATTATTATTCCTGAGCATGTAACAAGATCAAGATCGTAAAAGGGACTTTGTATGCAAGCAGAGAATCAGAAACCAAATACACAATTGTGCACAAGTTTTATTAACTAACTCACAAACATAACTAAACTAAACAAACAAACATTCATATATTCATCCATACATACATGCATAGGTAAAGTGGTGAGTGTTATGGAACCGGAAGCAGGTAATAGAACTATGGAAAATATCTATTTAACTATGAAAAGAAACCATCAGCTTATCATTTTCAGAGCACCTCATTAAATTGATACTTGCATGGTCAGGACAATTTTTGAAGTGGTTGAAAATTTAGGTCGTTGATGAGTCCGTGAGGGTCAAAAGTCGTGGTGCAAGTTGCCATCCTTTTCTTCTCTGCTTGATGGAGAAGATGATGATGACTTGCTTGGTGGTTTCGACGAGCACATGGCTGTTGTGAGTCGAAGCCTGCGGCCCTGGCCTGCTGAGGGCACGCTGGACGGCACGGCATCCTGAAGTGCCGAGTAGGCCAGGAATTAATCGTTGTCCATTCAGTGATGGTAAAGTTGCAATTTATGCAACAATAACAAACTAATATGTAAGAATTTCTTACCTTATCTTTCTTGTCTTGAAATCGCATTCTTCTTCTGGGGTAAAGCCAATGTAAACTCACGTCTTTCAAACTCGACGAAAAGCAGAGACTGATGAAGTGTTTTGTTTTTGAGGTAATGAGCGCGTTCGCGTTCCATGTGGAGATTTGCATGTGAATATCTTTTGCGCGAGTATGCGTGGCCAAATTAACTGTAATGAGCAAGCGTTTGAGAAGCTGGACATCTTGTTGGTTTTATACAAATTACTTAAACAGAAAATATTTGTTTTCAGTTTGAATCCGATCATTTAAAAGTACACACTTAAATGTTTATAAAGGTATATGGCTCATAAATGTGTGACAAGTATTCGCTGAGTTTTGTTTCAGTTTATAGACGTGCTCAAGAAAAAAAAGTTCACCGCGACGGAGAGGCAGAACGCACACCCTGTTTATTTTCTTTATTTTTCAAAAGCACAATGTTTTGATTTGATTGTAAGTGGACACATACAAAAGTAGAAATATCACAGATTCTTTTTTTATATTTATTTTTTCTGTATGACCATAAATGACGGAGTAATTTAAGTTTAAAGTGCTACAATGTAAAAAAAGTCCAGCAAAACGCGGGGGCGCGTTTGCCGACCTCAGAGGTCAAGATAGATATAACAAATCCACACTGCATTCTAAGAGAAGGTGATGTACATCAAAGCGTGAGTCATTAAATGAGGATTAATTATATAGGAGACATGATACAGGTGAGGTTACATTGACCGTTGGTTGTATAATAAAATACATACCATGGTGTATACATAATAGGACACAAAACATCACACTCATTCACACAGTTTCTGGGATGCACGTTCATTTCTAGATAAGTTCGTCTCTGATTAATGCAGCAAAGTCTGCATTGACGATTGTTTATATCTTCCCATTGTCTCTCTCGTGCATGTGGCCACATTCCTTTGGATCGTAAAACTCTCTGTGTGTCCTGTAACAAGACACCGCATCCTGCCAGTGTGTTAGCTTCATTTGGGATGTTAGTTTTTGGGGAAAGTCTCACAGGCCCTGGGGGCTGTTCCATAAACCAAGATTAGAGTATAAGCCAGGCTTATTTCGGTTAGTCAGGCTTATTTTTGGTAGATTCGGTTTCATAAATCAAACTTAAAAAAGTTCAAACTCAGTTACCCTGGCAACTTATGCTGGGAAACTAGCCTGGTCCAGGGCAGGCTAACTGTCAGGCTAAGCCTCAGCTGTTACACAGATCCTCTAACACTGACCAACACGAACACAATGATATTACCACTGACACTCTCTCATACCATTATTGGACTTTAATAACCACTATTAGTCCAAAAATAAATACACAGTATACAGAAAATCAACTTAAATAAGGTATAATGATAAATTAGACAATATAGACTTAAGAATACATTTCTCTCTGGTTTGTTTGGCAGCTGTAGTACATGTTTATGATTATTAGAAGAACATTAGAACACAATCTAAAAAAAAGCTTTGTAAAGCAGAAGTTAAAATCACAAAATTAAAAATAAATAATTACAAAAGCACAGTATGAATTTTTAACTGGTAAGATGAATCTGAGCTTAGTAATTGACAGTATATTAGCCTACATTTGAATATATCATAAAAATACACTTGTAGGTTTAAAACCAAATAAGGCACATCTAATGTCCAAATAACAAATATTTTAGCATATATATACACTCACCTAAAGGATTATTAGGAACACCATACTAATACTGTGTTTGACCCCCTTTCGCCTTCAGAACTGCCTTAATTCTACGTGGCATTGATTCAACAAGGTGCTGAAAGCATTCTTTAGAAATGTTGGCCCATATTGATAGGATAGCATCTTGCAGTTGATGGAGATTTGTGGGATGCACATCCAGGGCACGAAGCTCCCGTTCCACCACATCCCAAAGATGCTCTATTGGGTTGAGATCTGGTGACTGTGGGGGCCATTTTAGTACAGTGAACTCATTGTCATGTTCAAGAAACCAATTTGAAATGATTCGAGCTTTGTGACATGGTGCATTATCCTGCTGGAAGTAGCCATCAGAGGATGGGTACATGGTGGTCATAAAGGGATGGACATGGTCAGAAACAATGCTCAGGTAGGTTGTGGCATTTAAACGATGCCCAATTGGCACTAAGGGGCCTAAAGTGTGCCAAGAAAACATCCCCCACACCATTACACCACCACCACCAGCCTGCACAGTGGTAACAAGGCATGATGGATCCATGTTCTCATTCTGTTTACGCCAAATTCTGACTCTACCATCTGAATGTCTCAACAGAAATCGAGACTCATCAGACCAGGCAACATTTTTCCAGTCTTCAACTGTCCAATTTTGGTGAGCTTGTGCAAATTGTAGCCTCTTTTTCCTATTTGTAGTGGAGATGAGTGGTACCCGGTGGGGTCTTCTGCTGTTGTAGCCCATCCGCCTCAAGGTTGTGCGTGTTGTGGCTTCACAAATGCTTTGCTGCATACCTCGGTTGTAACGAGTGGTTATTTCAGTCAAAGTTGCTCTTCTATCAGCTTGAATCAGTCGGCCCATTCTCCTCTGACCTCTAGCATCAACAAGGCATTTTCGCCCACAGGACCGCCGCATACTGGATGTTTTTCCCTTTTCACACCATTCTTTGTAAACCCTAGAAATGGTTGTGCGTGAAAATCCCAGTAACTGAGCAGATTGTGAAATACTCAGACCGGCCCGTCTGACACCAACAACCATGCCACGCTCAAAATTGCTTAAATCACCTTTCTTTCCCATTCTGACATTCAGTTTGGAGTTCAGGAGATTGTCTTGACCAGGACCACACCCCTAAATGCATTGAAGCAACTGCCATGTGATTGGTTGATTAGATAATTGCATTAATGAGAAATTGAACAGGTGTTCCTAATAATCCTTTAGGTGAGTGTATATATATATATATTATGTACTTTATTATGTCTTTCAATTCAAACACATTTAACACAATTATACAAATTGACAGTTCCTTTAAAGACATCATATTTTCCCCCAATAAATATTCCTTATTTTTCCTTCTACTTTTTTTCTTTTGTGATAATACCCACCAACACACATGATTAGAACAATAACCAAAAAGTACATAGTTAGACACTTTTACATATGCTTTAAGGGGGAAAAGACAAAAAACAATAAATAAATATTAATAAAAATTTAACATTCACATATTTATATCAAACTCTTATAATGACACATAATTCCTAATAGTTATTCAAGTAATATTATTTGAATGTCAAATATTCAATATAAAATAAGCAAATAAATAAAATAACAAATAACTAGCCTAGAAATAAAAGGGAGGGAGGGTTATATAAAAATGTAGTTAATGTAGACTAATATATATTCCTTTATTTTATGGAATATTCTTTGATTTTAGAGTTGCACATATCTTTTCAAAATGTATACATTTGCTCTTAATTTCATGTTATCCTCTTCATAATGTAAAGTACATTAAGAATATATTATATTATATGTATAATATATAAAAAATACATTCTAGAAACTAAATCTAACCACTCATTTAAAACTGGGGATTCTTGCTTTATCCAAAAAATGATTGCATTAAAAGCTGTAATTCTCAGCATTCTAAATAAATATACATCATATTTATTAAGTAGCATAGGTCCTATACCCAAAACTATATTTTGTATCTTTATATATTTAGTTTCTTTAAAAAAATCTTCCCTGAATTAGGCTACTTCTGTTCACTGAAGTACTTCTGTTCGCTAGAAGTTCACTGCAACTTATCCAACATCCTAAAGATAAATTATTATAGTTAGAAGATATTTATGGTGTTATAAAATATCGCATATTAATTTTCCAAGCAAAATGTATATTTTAGTCAGAATTATTGCGCTCCTATTTGCTGCGCATGCGCGCAGTGGCGCTCGTTCAATATGAAGATTAGCAGTAAAATAGATACATTTGCTCGACTTTCTAACATTTACAGATGGAGAATATAACTGTAAAATGTAAGTTTTGTACAAAAAAAATAAAAAAAATCATGTCACAAACGCATAAAACAGCACAAAATATAGGCTGTTTGATGGTGGATCGATTTGATCCACGATCGACCTCTAGGGCTGCTTCAGAAACGCGTGCACACGCAATTATCTAGACTTGATAAACCTGGATTAAATTAGTGAGATTGCGTGAACTTCAATTACCTTTTATGGAACCACTTTAGCCCCAACTTATTTGTTAGGCTCATTCAAGTCCGGTTTTGGAGTTTAATCCCTGCTTTTCTAAGCGGCTTTTATGGAACAGCCCCCTGGTTGAGAGAGTGAGTTTGCTGGATTATTCATTAAATAAATGAATAATTTGTGTGTGTCTGATTGGTCCAGACGCTACATAGTAATATGACTGAAGAGCGAGCCCACGTACACAACTTCGGCACATGCAGCGGTGAACGGATCAAATGGTTGTAGCGTGGAAAACATACAACAAAACACAATGAAGTTTCAGCATTGGCCCATAATACATGATTATGAGGTAGTGTGAGTGTGTGTAGCGTGTGCTCAGCTGCGCCCCCAAACATTTTTGCCTGGTAATGCACTCACTTCTCCACACGCACATTTTCCAATTATGGTTGAGTACCGCCCACTTCCAGGTCCTTGTTAGGAAGGAATTCAACAGCAACTTGAAAATATAAGTATTAAATTGATACTTCACACGGAAGACAAAGAAGAAGATTATTTACTGGAGATGCCAACTGTTACGATATTATGTGACACCAAGCTGTGCGACTTTGGTGTTTCTAGTTTCTTTTGTATTGTTTCTGCCGCTGTCTGTTTTTTCTTTACTTTCGCTCTCGCAGGCGATGTGCTGATCGGTCGCCTGATTGGCTGTCAATCATCTGAGAGGAGGGTTCTGGCGTGCTGACGTCTGCAAGTGAGATCCAGTCATATGGTTACCGGAAACCCGGGAACTATAAAAGGAGTCATGAACGCACTAGACGGCGGCGGCCTTTTTGTTTTGTGAAGTTGACTTTGTGTGTTTAGTTTATTTTCTTCTGTTAAGCTTGATTTTGGTTTTTGCTTGTTTTCAATTTGAGAATTTATCAAGCTTTGTTAATGTGTTTAAAGTTGGTAATGTGAGATCTCGTTGTGTTGCCGTCCTATTCTTTTTTTTTTTTTTTGAACAAATTTAGGTTTAACAAACAAGAACAGAAAAACAGAGAACAGAGCTCAGCACAATATAGGTCTGGACAGTATACATCTAGACGATATACAGGACATATGACACAATACAAATAAAAATGATTAATCTATAGCGACGCCATTCAATATAGATGCAACAGTAGAGTTGGTAAAACGAAGATAGGGAGTCCAAATATTTAAGAAACGTCCTTTTGTGGAATGAAGAAGGCAGGTTAGGTATTCCAAAGGAAAGAGCTCCATGATGAGTTTATGCCAAGATGTTTTAGAAGGAGGTTTGTCGCTAATCCACGACAGGAAGATGTTCTTGCGTGCAGCATAGGTGAGAATATCATATAGTCTGCCTGAACCAGGACTGATTTTACTGTCTCTATATCCCAAGAGTAGCGAGACAGGATCACAGGTCAAAACAGTTCCAAAAATAGCACTCACATCTTCCAGAACATCTTGCCAGTATGACTGAATTTTAGGACAGTACCAAACACAATGAGTATATGTACCCAACGCAGTTTTGCATTTAAGACAATCAGGAGAGGTATGAGGATACATTCTATGTCTTTTGCTAGGAGATATTTGCAATCTGTGAATAATTTTAAACTGTAACAACCTGGCGCGATTACAGACAGATATCCGTTTTGTTTGATTACAGATGACATCCCATTTCTCCTTATCAATAGCTACACCCAATTCAGTTTGCCATGTTAGTGCTGCGTCTGAGACTGCCAGTATGACAGATGTCTGGTTAAGCACATTATAAAAAGAAGTGATCACCTTCTTAACTGGACATTTAAGTAGTAATTTTTCTAGAGATAAAGAGGCTTCAGAAGCAAATGTAGTTTTTTTTGAATATAAAATCTCGCACTTGGAGATATCTAAAAAAAATGAGAGCCAGGGAGGCTATATTTAGCCTGAATTTGTTCAAATGAGGATAAGGAGGATCCCACAAACAAATCACACATCTAATAACCTGTATCATAGCCTGTATCTGTCATGCCTGGTTCAAAGTCAGGGTTTCCTTGTATTGGGGAAAGCAAAGGAGTCAATAAAGATCAGAAGATCAGAAACCATGCTTTAACAGTATTAACAACTATAGGGTTGTTATTGCACAAAGTCCTTACAGATTTTATATTCTTACAGGATAAAAGACCGAGCAATGAGCAGTGAGTATGAAACTTTTCTAGACATAACCAGACAGAGGTGGGATCCTCCTTTACCCATTCGGCTACAAACCTCAAATGTGATGCCAGTTGATACAATCTGAAGTTAGGCACATCCACCCCCCCTTTTGACGTAGGTAACTGTAACTTGGAGAATTTAAGCCTGGGTTTTCTTTTATTCCAAATAAATTCACTCAACCAGCTGTTAAGTAGTTTCAGTACTTTGTTTGAAAGTAGTAAGGGGATCATCTGTAAGGGGTAGAGTAATCTAGGAAGAACGTTCATCTTAATAAGAGATACCCTACCAAGCAAAGATAAGGGAAGAGAGCACCACCTTTGTAAATCTCTTTTTATGACATCTAGTAGAGGAGTGTAGTTAGCCTTAAACATTTGGTGAAACATAGGGGTGATATGGATACCGAGATACACAAAACCAGACAGGGACCAACGAAATGGAAAAGGTACAAGGGAATTAGTCCTTCCTCTGAGAGCCCCCAGAGGCATCGCAAGAGATTTAGAAAAGTTTATTTTGTAACCCGAAAATATTCCAAATTGGCGAATTAGTTTGATGAGACGGGAAATAGTTGAGGCTGGTTCTGATATATATAATAAAATATCATCCGCGTATAAAGAAATTTTATGCTGAGTGTCGCCAGTGCTAATTCCTTTTATTAATAAATCTTGCCTGACGGCCGCGGCCAGGGGCTCAATCGCCAGGGCAAAGAGGGAGGGGCTGAGAGGACAGCCTTGGCGTGTCGAGCGGTAAAGTGGGAAATTTTTAGACCTACAGCCATTGGTGATAACTGAAGCTAAAGGGTTATTATACAGCAAACCAATCCACCTTATAAATGTTTCTCCTAAATTAAACTTATGTAAAATATGATGCAAATAAGGCCACTCAACACGGTCGAAGGCCTTTTCCGCATCAAGTGAGATGATTAGACTTTCGATATTCTGAATTTGACATATATTAATAATATTTAAGAGTCTTCTTACATTGTGGCTAGAACTTCTTCCCTTGATAAACCCCGTCTGGTCTTCCTTGACTATGACAGGCAAAACTTTTAAGTGAGTACACCCCTATGTTAAATTCCCATAGAGGCAGGCAGATTTTTATTTTTAAGTATTTTTTTTATTTTTTTTTTAGGATACTATGCATCCTGATAAAGTTCCCTTGGCCTTTGGAATTAAAATAGCCCCACATCATCACATAGCCTTCACCATACCTAGAGATTGGCATGGGGTACTTTCCATAAGATCATCTCTCAATGCAAATCAAACTAGCTTTTAGGCTAACTGAAATAAAACCATGCCAATCTCTAGGTATGGTGAAGGCTATGTGATGATGTGGGGCTATTTTAATTCCAAAGGCCAAGGGAACTTTATCAGGATGCATAGTATCCTACATTTTTTTTTTTTTTTAAATACTTAAAAATAAAAATCTGCCTGCCTCTATGGGAATTTAACATAGGGGTGTACTCACTTATGCACCATGTATTTTAAGGAAGAACATTTATTTATTTACGATACATTATTCATTCACAAAGAAAATTGGTGTCCTTAAAGGTTGGATTTTTCCTAATTTTTTTAATTAAGGCATTAAGTTCAATTTCCAAAATATGATTTTTTAGTCAACTTTAGCATGGGTGTATTCACTTATGCATTGCACTGTACATTGCACTGTGCATTCTTTCGCTGTCCCCTGTTTTCCAAATCGTCAATATGGTCAGCGAAGGCCTTGACTTTTTCCTCTAGGGCCTGTGTTTTAGCAGCGAGAGGCTCGGTAGCCGTTTCTAGCTGTAGTATTCTGGCTTCCGCTTCGTCCAGGCGCTCATTAGCTCGTGTCAGCTCGGATGTATGCAAGGCGACTGTTTTCGCCAAAGGATCCAGCTTTTCACTGATTTGGAGCATGATCTTTTTTGTCATTTCCTCAAAAGCTTTAGCAAGCCCGGGCTCCAGTTCAGGTTCAGACGGGTTGCTGCTGTTTTCGACGTCTTGTTCACCATGTTGAGCTAAAACTGTGGCCGAGGTGTCTATAGCCTGTTGATCCAATTTGACGTTCTTTCGCTTACTGGAGGGCATCGTTTCGTGTTGTTTAGTCCAAAAGTGTTCCAAAGTCATAATACAGAGTCAGCATTTGCAAAAAGAGGGAAATATCTAACGGAATATTGCAAAATGTTTGGGCGCCCGCGGAACTCCCGCAAACACGTCTGTCCCTTATGCCGCCAATCACGTGTCTCCCCGTCCTATTCTTTTTATCTAAATGTTTGAGAGCGGTAACGCTGTGTTTTGGGAATGATAAAGGAAAAGGGACAGGTAAGAGATGTCACGTGACGTACATTGCACTTAGGTTTATTTTCTGTTTAGATACACTAGGTTAAGAGGGCAAGTGCCATTCGTTGTATTTTTGTTTGGTAGTGAGAGTAGGGAAGTATACGACGTCTCGGACGTCGAAGACTTTTCCTTTCTACATTTTTCTTTTGCGTTAGTTAGGTTAGTTTAAAACGGCGTAGAAAGATTCTTTTGTTTTATTCTTTTCTTTGAGTTGGCACTGTCCAGTTATTCCCTTTTCCCCTTCCAGGTCTGGGATAATATAATTTGCTGGTTTGTTTGATTTATTTCTGATTGTAAACAACTTTAATTGTGTGTTTTTTTTTTATCTATCTATATATATGTTTATATATAGATATATTCTTTTGACCAGTTGCACATAATAAATGTTTTCAAACACTCTACTGCTTCCTGATATCACTCATTTCCCAGTGTTTCCATAGTAAAGATTGTTGACGGGTGACATAATGTTCCCCTTCTACCCTCCTAGATTTTTTAAACCATGAAGGGTCAAAAAGTTGATTCACTGTCACGGGCTGCTGTCTTGGCAGATGAATTCGTACTCACCCATAAGGCGGTATTTTCCGTAACGCGTGTTGAAAAGAGTGTGACTGGCACCCCGCCGCAAAATCAGAGTGTCCAAATAAAGCCTGGAACTTCACAATCTAGGGAGGTAAGAGAATGTTTTTACTGCCATAAGCAGGGACATTTGATTGCGGATTGTGTTATACTTAAACGAAAGCAGCAGGTGCAGCCTCCTAAAAGTGTTGCATTACTTAAAACTGTGCAGTCATCCGAATTATCAAGCTGTACTGATATTCCTGATGCAAATTATAAACCTTTTGTAATGACGGGGTTAGTTTCGTTGTCTGGAAAGATAGAAGATCAGAGAGAAGTCCATATCCTCCGAGATACAGGGGCTATGCAGTCGCTTATGGTGTGTGATGTTTTGCCTTTTTCCGAGGAATCATACTGTGGCTCGAATATTCTAGTTCGTGGTATTGAAATGCAGGTGGTACCAGTTCTTTTGCATAGTGTGCACTTAGATAGTTCACTAGTTTCAGGATTTGTAAAGGTCGGTATTCGTAATTCGTTGCCTGTGAAAGGAATAACCTTTATTCTAGGAAATGATTTGGCCGGAGGCAAAGTCATGCCCGTGCCAGAGGTGACTGATTCTCCGCATGTGTGTGCAAGTTTTGATGATGTGGCTAGTCTATATCCTGATGTATTCTCTGCCTGTGCTGTTACGCGCGCTCAGTTAGCGAGGACAGATCAAGTCGCTTTGGCTGACTCGTTGATGGGGCAGATGCTAACAAACGGCGTGTTAAGTTCTGAGTCTGAAACGAAAGTGAAAGAGAATTCCTCATAAAACACTGATCTGAAAACTCCAGAAAGTGTTCTGGGGAAGTCGAATTCGTTGGATTTACCCATCACTCGGTCTCAAATTATTGCAGCACAAAAGGAAGATCCATCTTTGCGTAAATGTTTTTCGACTGTTCTTAGTTATGAGGCTGCTAAGACAATACATACTGCGTATTTTGAAGATGATGGATTATTGATGCGAAAGTGGTGTTCTAGGGTCGATGATGATTTGGATTGGAATGTTGTGTATCAGGTGGTTATTCCAAGTATATTTCGTTCTCAGGTATTATGTTTGGCTCATGAGCATGTATTATCTGGACACTTGGGAATAACTAAGACTTACAATCGTATCTTACACCATTTTTTTTGGCCAGGCTTGAAACGTGATGTTGCTAAATTTTGCCGAACTTGTCACACATGCCAAATAACAGGGAAGCCGAATCAGTTAATTCCTCCCGCTCCACTCTCTCCTATTCCAGTTGTGGGTGAAGCATTTGAAGAAGTGCTTGTAGACTGTGTTGGTCCCTTACCGAAGACAAAATCAGGTAACCAGTATTTATGCACTATTATGTGTAGAGCGACACGATTTCCAGAAGCGATACCGTTGCGCAAAATAACTGCTCCTGTCATTTTAAAAACGCTAATAAAATTCTTTTCTACATTTGGTCTACCTAAGGTGATTCAGACAGACCAGGGAACGAATTTTTTGTCACGCGTTTTTGCTCAGACTCTGAAGTCTTTGTCTATAAAACACAGAGTCTCAAGTGCCTATCATCCTGAGAGCCAGGGTGTAATTGAGAGATTTCACCAGACCTTAAAAGCGATGCTTCGAAGGTATTGTATGGAGACAAATAAGGATTGGGACGAGGGAATCCCTTTGGTATTGTTTGCCATACGTGAAACAGTGCAGGAATCACTCGGTTTCAGCCCAGCCGAGTTGGTTTTTGGGCATACTGTCCGAGGCCCATTAAAGGTCCTTAAAGATAAGATGCTGGAGACTAATTCAGAGTCTGAAATAAATATTTTGGACTATGTTAGTCGGTTCAGGAAAAGGCTTCACGAGGCTTGCGATCTTGCTCAGAAATCTTTGAAAAGTGCTCAGTGTGAAATGAAACATCGTTATGACATCAAAGCAGTCGCACGGTCGTTCCAGCCAGGTGACAATGTTTTAGTGTTACTACCCGTCGAAGGGTCTGCATTGTCGGCTCGATTTACTGGCCCTTATGAAGTGGTCAGGAAACTTAGTGAGACAGATTACGTTATACGCACACCGGAGAGAAGACGTAAAACGCGTGTTTGTCATGTCAACATGCTCAAAGTGTATCATGAACGAGAACAAGTGCAATGTGATTTTGCGAAAGAAATTGCACCTGTCATGGCAATGACGGAATTTATACCTGTTGCAGAGGGTGAAGTGGATGCAGATGAGGATGGTTTAGTGTTGAGAAATACTCCTCAGCAATGTAATAAGTTAGAGAATTCAGCTATTCTAACAAATTTGTCTTCTCATCTTTCTCATCTACCCGATGGGCAACTGCAGGATGTGGTAGATCTTATCACCGCATTTCCAGCTTTATTTTCTGACGTTCCGTCTCAGACTAATGTGTTGTGACATGATATTGATGTTGGTGGTGTGAAACCTATAAAACAACATGCTTATCGACTTAACGCTATCAAGCGATCCGTCATGAAGGAGGAGACTGAGTATCTGCTGACAAATGGATTGGCCCGGCATAGCTATAGTCCGTGGAGTTCTCCGTGCCTTTTGGTAAATAAGTCTGACGGTTCGTTCCGTTTCTGTACGGACTACCGTAAAGTGAATGCCGTGACCGTACCTGATTCCTACCCTCTTCCCAGGATGGAAGATTGTGTCGATAATATAGGTTCTGCTAATTTTGTCAGTAAACTTGATTTACTTAAGGGATATTGGCAGGTACCCTTAACGCCACGTGCATCAGATATCTCTGCGTTCGTAACCCCGGACTGCTTCCTACAATACAACGTTATGGCATTCGGGTTACGAAACGCTCCTGCTACATTTCAGAGGTTAATCCAGATAGTTTTAGCTGGCGTGCCCAACTGTAACGCTTATTTAGATGATCTGGTAATTTTTTCTAAGGACTGGACAGAACACATGTCCTTACTTCGTACGGTGTTTGAGAGGCTGGAGAGTGCTTCACTAACCCTTAACTTGTCAAAATGTGTGTTTGGTCAAGCTAGTGTCACCTATCTGGGCAAACAGGTGGGACAGGGACAAGTGAAGCCTGTGGAAACAAAAGTTGCAGCTATTACGGAATTTCCAGTACCTACGACACGGCGAGAATTGAGACGATTTTTAGGTATGGCCGGGTACTACCGTCATTTTTGGGTAACCCTTCCTTTTACAGTCCCCTAATTACTAGGTATTTACCTGGTAAATATATGGTAAGTTATAGTTGGTTATTGGTAATTACCACAGGTAACAAGTATGTACAGTACCAGTCAAAAGTTTGGAAACACTACTATTTTTAATGCTTTTGCAAGAAGTCTCTTATGCTCATCAAGCCTGCAGTTAAAAAAAAATAAAAAAAAAATAAAAAACAGTAATATTATGAAATATTATTACAATTTAAAATAATGGTTCTCTTTTTTAATATACTTTAAAATGTAATTTATTTTTGTGATGCAAAGCTGAATTTCCATCAGCAAGTACTCCAGTCTTTGGTGTCTTATGATCCTTCAGAAATCATTCTAATATGATAATTTGATACTCAGTTATTATCAATGATGGAAACAGTTGTGCTGTTTAATATATTTTTTTGGACTACTTTTTTCAGGATTCATTGATGAGTAAAACGTTAACAGCATTTATTCATAAAAACAGCATTTATTCAAAATAAAAACATTTCTAACAATATAAATCGTTACCATCACCTTTTATCAATTTAACGCATTCTTGTTGAATTAAAGTACTAATTTCTTAAAAAAAAAATAGTTATTGTTCCCAAACTTTTGAACGGTAGTGTATATTGTCACAAAAGATTTCTATTCTAAATAAATACAGTTCTTTTTAACTTTTTATTCATCAAATAATCCTGAAAAAAGTATCTCAGGTTATAAAAAAATATTAAGCAGCACAACTGTTTCCAACATTGATCATAAATCAGCATATTAGAATGATTTCTGAAGGATCATAAGACAACAAAGACTGGAGTACTTGCTGATGAAAATTCAGCTTTGCATCACAAAAATAAACTAGAAAAAAAAGTTTGTTGAGACAAACTTTAAGTTGGCTTGAGAAAGCCAGACCAGAGAGTTTGAAGAAGTTAAAAGTAGTTAGAAGTTTTAAGTAGTTTGAAGTTTAAAGTGGTTTAAATTTTGATTGATAAATTAGTTAGAAAGAAAGAATAGTTAGAAAGAAAGAAAAAAGATTAGTTAGAAAGAAAAAGAAAGAAAGATTAGTTAGAAAGGAAGAGAAAGAAAGATAGATTAGTTAGAAAGAAAGAAAGAATTTAAAAAGAAAGATGGATTAGTTAGAAAGATAGATTATAAAGAAAGATTAGTTATAAAGAAAGAAAAATTAGTTAGAAAGAAAGAAAAGTTAGAAAGAAAGAAAAAAGAAAAAGATTAGTAAGAAAGAATGAATGAAAGAAAAAAGAAAGAAAGATTGGGTAGAAAGAAAGAAAAAGATTAGTTAGAAAAAGAAAGAAAGAAAGAAAGAGATCATTGACGATGGCGATGGCGGTGTGGGTGTGCAACGGCAGTCTGGCAGGTCATGCTGGAGCGCACGCAAACAACATTGACAAATTTGCCTTCCTACAAAAAAAACCCAGATTGTGTTCTAAATATACACACAAAACCCGTAGACTATCCGACATAGTTCACAGATTATTTGTTTTAAACTATGTGTTTGCACTACTGCTACTATCCGTGCGAAGTTGCCATTCAGGCCAACAACAACAACAACAACAATCTGGCTGTGAACGCGACGCTCGTCGTGGCTTCAATCTCAATCCATGGAGCCAATATGTAGTTTATGCCAAAATTCTAAACAATGGCCGTGCTACCCAACCACCAACCTGGACAAATACTCGAGGAGCTGAGAACTTGAAACAACCACACAGAAAAATCATCTACCTGATGGCAATCCTCCTGCTGGCTGGTGATATCCAGGTAAACCCGGGGCCTCGCCCGGCCTTTGCTGGCGATCTGCTGCCTTCTTTGGTTGTTCTGGATTTTCTCCCTGCTTTGGCGATGCCTCCGTCGGCGAGTGGAGGTGTGCGCGGGGGGGACCTGTTGCGGCGGGGGGACAGCGGCGGCGAGTGGAGTGGCCTGGCTGCTTCGTCCTTGCTGGGGAGCGGCGCTCTCGACGTTGCGCTTTTCTCTGGTGCCGATGCACTGTGTGCTGTCCCTGCTTTGGATGTTGCGGCCGCAGTTGTTGGGGATTTGCCTCGGATGTTGTGTGGAGTGCGCTCCTGTCCACGAACGCCAGGTAGCGGTGAGTTTCAAACTTTGACTGCTCCGCCCTCACAAGAAAATAGGGCCAACCAAATCGCAAATCCAGTTAAACAGCCCATTTTCAATCAGCAACACTGGGGACTAAACCCGGCGATTCGGAAAAATCGAAGAATTAAGTTTTTTAAAACTCTTAATCATGCGAAACTGATCTGGGATCCGCAATCCAAACCCAAGGGATTACTCGGCGGACATTTAAATATACGTAGCATTGTCTCTAAAAGCAATCAGCTAGAACACTTACTGTCTCACTCTAACTTGGACTTTCTTGGTCTTTCCGAAACATGGCTTAACAGGCACTCACCCGAGGCTGCCTTTGACATTTCTGGGTATAATGTGTTTAGGAGGGATAGAAATAAGGGCGGGGGGGGGGGGGGGGGGGGGGGGGGTTGCTAGTATATGTTAAAAACACAATAACATGTAACCTCATTGAATGGTCACAGGAAATAGACATGGAGTATATTGGGTTGAATATGTCACTATCTCCACAAATGTCTTTCATTGTCATTTGTCTATATCGACCACCATCAACCAATAACATATTTTATGAGCATCTTCATAATACTCTTAAGCAATGTGATGGTAAAAAGGAGTTAATACTAATGGGCGATTTTAATATAAATTGGGATAAAAAAACAGAGAGAAAAAAACTTAAAGAGATAACAAATAAATTCAATCTTTCCCAACTGATACAAGGTCCAACAAGAATAACCAACTCCTCTCAGACTCAAATTGATCTGATATTTACGAACAGACCAGAGAGAGTAACTACATCACATAATCTGCTGACTGGTCTGTCCGATCATAATATCACACTGCTGGTAAGGAAACTAACTAGAAAATGTTTTGTAAATTCGACCTCAAGAAATCAATTCTATGAGAAAATTCCTAAAAATGAAACAATCAATTTAGAAAAAGCTATAAACCAAATTGACTGGTCTGACTTTCTAACCAGCAGAGATACTGAGATTAGCTGTAGCACTTTTATTTCTATTATTACCGAGATAAGAGCAGCCTTCACAAGAAAGGTGAAATGTAAACATGGACAAAAGACCACCTTACCATGGCTAAATGACACTCTCTGGCAACAAATGAAAGAAAGAGACTCTGCTTTAAAGAGGGCTCTAAAATCAGGGCATAGTAGTGACCGGCTCACCTTTACAACTCTCCGAAATAAGGTTTTAAGGAATTTAAGGAAGTCTAAGGCAGAGTTTTTATTAGAATTATTAATGAAGCTCAAGGAAATGGGAAACTTATTTGGAGAAATCTTAATAAATTAACTGGTCGGACTAAAGAACAAAGGATAACTTTACATGAACTGAAAGTGAATGGAATCCTGACCCAAGATAATGATATGATAGCAAGTACATTTAATGATTTCTTTATAAACTCAGTCAGGGAGCTGGCTCAAGGTATCCCAACTGAAACTATACCATCTATTCCTATTGATAAAGCTAAACCTATTTTTAAAATAAAGGAAATATCTGAAACAGAGGTTATAAAAATTATAACGTCGTTAAAGAATTCAAAAGCAAGGGATTCACATGGTTTGGATACCTCATTTTTAAAATTACACAGGGACGCATTTGCTCGCCCTATTGCACATCTGATCAACCTGTCAGTTAGGCAAAGTATTTTTCCAAGCTCTTGGAAAAAAGCAGTAGTATCTCCGATCCATAAGTCTGGTGATAAAACAATGGTGTCAAATTATAGACCCATTAGTATTCTATCAGTGATATCCAAGGTGACAGAAAAATGGGTAGCAGAACAGCTGAAAAAACATCTAAACTTGGGCTACACACCTTTGCATCCAATGCAATTTGGATTTCGCACAAACCATTCTACAGAGACAGCTAACTGTTTCCTCCTTGAAAATATTAAGTCACAATTAGATGAGGGTGGTATAGTAGGTGCAGTGTTTCTGGACCTTAAAAAGGCTTTTGACACTGTGAATCACCGAACACTATTATCAAAATTATCTTTTTTTAATTTCTCAGATGAGGCCATGAAATGGATGGAGTCATATTTAACTAACAGGAAACAGAGCGTACATATTGGTGATTCTTATTCTTCATATCTCGATTGTAATATTGGTGTACCCCAGGGGTCAGTATTGGGCCCTATCTTGTTTAGCCTGTACATTAATGACTTGCCTTCAGTCTGTCAATCAGTTAATTTACAAATGTATGCAGATGATACAGTTCTTTATTTGCATACCAAGAGCAAACAACAGGCTGCAACTAAATTAACTGAAGCACTGGTGCATGTTTCCGAATGGCTAAAAATGTCAGATCTGCATCTTAACATTAACAAAACAGTCTGTATGTTCTTTTCTAAGAGGTCCACAAGTGCACAGCAGGCTGATGTTTTTATTGAAGGAGAAAAACTCATGGTTGTGTCTGAGTTTAAATACCTTGGTATTATTTTAGATTCTAATTTAACTTTTAAAAAGCATGTTAAAAAGGTGGCTAATACCATTAGATATAATCTGGCTAATTTCAGACACATAAGGCCTTATTTAACCACCGAGGCAGCCAAACTTTTTATGTATGCCATGATTTTTTCTCACATATCATATTGTTTTACAAGCTGGTCCCAAGCAAATGTGACAACTCATAAACCAATAGAAACCCTTTATAAGCAAACCTTAAAAATATTAGATCAAAAACCTATCAGCTATCACCACTGCAATATTATTACTAAATATAATTTATTCAATTTTGACAGTTTTTTACATTATCAAGATGCCTGTCTCATTTTTAAAATTTTACATGGGCTTGCACCTCCACCACTGGGTGAATTTATACAACAGAAGAACAGCAGTGGCAGGGCAACTAGGGCAGTCACCAGGGGAGACTGTGTTGTACCGTATAGACGTAGTAAGTTTGGCCAAACAGTCTTCTCAGTACGGGCCTCAAACTATTGGAACTGCCTCCCTACTGAACTCAGAGAGAGCACCAGCTATTTATCATTTAAATTTACACTTAAGAAATGGATTAAAAACACTCAAAACTGCAATCATTAATAGTTGGTTTATCTTATCTTAGGTACTGCTCTTCTTTGTATTGTACTTATTATTATGTATTTATTTTCTTAAATTGTTTTCTGTTTTACATGTATTCTTTTTGTATTCTGATGCTGTGTTGACCTGCCAAGGGACTACAGATGAAAATTAGCTTTATAGCTAACTCTGGCGCATTTACATTTTGAGTGTAAACAAAAAATGTTAATTAATGTGCATTGTCCCTTTTAAATAAACAATAAAAAAAAGAAAGAAAGAAAGAAAAAAAGAAAGAAAGATGGATTAGTTAGAAAGAAAGAAAGAAAATGGATTAGTAAGACAGAAAAATGGATTAGAAAGAAAGAAAGATAGATTAGTCAGCAAGAAAGATAGATGGATTAGTTAAAAAGAAAGAAATACTGATTAGTTAGAAAGAAAGAAAGACAGAAAGAAAGATGGATTAGTTAGAAAGAAAGAAAGAAAGAAAGATAGATTAGTTAGAAAGAAAGTTAGATTAGATAGAAGGATAATTGATATATTAGTTAGAAAGAAAGATAATTAGATAGAAAGATAGAATAGTTAAAAAGAAAGAAAGAAAGAAAGAAAGAAAGAAAGATAGATAGATAAGTTAGAATGATTGAAAGATATATTAGTTAGAAAGAAAGAAAGATGGATTAGATAGAAAGATAGATTAGTTAGAAAGAAAAAAAGAAAGATTAGTTAGAAAGAAAGAAAGATGGATTAGTTAGAAAGAAAGAAAGATGATTAGTTAAAAAGAAAGAAAGATAGATTAGTTAGAAAGAAAGATAGATTAGTAAGAAACAAAGATAGATTAGATAGAAAGATAGATTAGTTAGAAAGAAAGAAAGATAGATAGATTAGTTAGAATGAAAGAAAGAACGATATATTAGTTAGAAAGAAAGATAGCATCTTTCCTAGACCCTTCAGTTGGCATTCGCACCATGTTCATATCAGCAGTGAGGCCACTGTCATCACAATACAAGTTCAGCTTCAGTTTACACATCAAATCTCTTCCCAGAAGATTACAAGGACAGGTAGTAGTTACAAGAAAAGCATGAGAAAATGAGTGATCACCAATCTGACAAGACAAATCTGCTGTATGTGGTTCCTTTACCAGATGCCCTGTGGCACTTCTGGAGGTTGTCCATTTTCCAGATAATACAGTTAAATCAGGCAATTGTTCATTTTTAATTACTGAGTTCGTCACTCCACTGTCAATTTAGAAACTTAATTTTCCTACCCTCGATACTGATATCAATCATTGGTAATTTTGCAAATGCTTTATACATTCGTTCAGTGTCAGCAAGCGAATTTTCTTCATTGCAAGAAACAGCAAGCATATTTTCTTCATTGCAAGGAGCAGAAAAAAAGATAAGATTAGACATATTTACCACCTGGGAGTCAGACCCTTCACCGTCGCTCCCCTCCCCCTCCTTCTTTCAATCTCCTTGTGGCTCTGGTGGCTGTTGGAATCCTCTGTTCTTTGGAGGATCCGGACAGTCATTTCTCCAGTGTCCTTTTCGCCCACAATTATAACAAGCTTCAGGGTCTATTGCGGGTTGGTCACCCATTCCACGTCCTCTTCCTCCTCTGCCTCGTCCTCTTCTGCCACCTCTTCCTCCTCCTCTTCTTCTTGAGCCCACCTTCAGCAGAGCCAGTTGAGTGTCTTTGTCAGTCTTCTTCTGTTTGTTCTTGGCTTGGTCTCTCAGCAGCTGTTCTTGATGCTTGCGTGTCGCCGGATTTCTTCCAGACGCGCTTGGTGGTGCCCCACACAAGCTGTTTTGACCTTTTTCCCTATTTCAGGGTCCAGACCGTCCAGAAAAAACAGTTTTCAGATATTCTTCATACGTACTTATCTTTGATTGTCTGGCCTGTGCTTCTCTTTGGGTTGGTGAACATTTACGAGCAATTTTGGAGATGGAGGAGTGTAGTCTGGAGGAGCAGAGGGCAGGGTAGTCGAACCTAGCAAGCTTCGATGTTCAGGGTGTCTTGGTGGTCTTGCTTGCAGACTCGTTCCCTCTTCTTCTTTGTCTTCCTCAGGATCTTGACCTCCCATTGCTCCTGGTTGTCTTTGTGGTTCGTGTAGGGCCACTGCTGGTGGTGGTTGGTAGGGGGAGTAGGGAGCCGGACAGCGGTCGTCCTCAGCCAGGCGGGTTTTCATGCATCTCATTTCCTCGGAAGAATTAGAAACAGAGTTTAGTAAAGTTTTTCTGGCTTCCTCTGCCTTTGTCTCTCTACTATTTGCACTCTCTAATGGTGCTAATGCTGCGTTTATCTGTCTTCTTTGTCTGGTAATTGCCTCATTTAACCCCCTGAGGTCGGCGGTATCGCCGGCGATACCAGCTCGCTTTTTTTTTATCAGTGTAAAAGAAACTCATAAATACTCTGTTGACTTTGATTTTCCATAGGAGTTTCATACATCAATCGATTCTGTTAAATGTGTATTATTTTTCTGTATACTCACAATAAAAACAAAGTGTTGTGCTTTTCGCCAAATAAAGAAAAATAATCACGGAGCGAGTTCTGCCTTCTCTCTGTCCGTGTAGTCCATTCTGAAACGCGTCCGAAAATGAATCATAACTCAGCGAATACTTCTCACACAGGCACGTGATATATGTCTTTATGAAGCTTGAAATCTCTTCTTTTAAATGAAGTAATTAATAAAAAAAACAAATGTTTTCAACTCATGTAATCCGTTTGAAAGCAAGGAGAGGTACCGTTTTTTCCTTCTGCCTAATTATCTCTATAATGAACTGAGGCCGCCCCGCCCCCGGCGCTATTGACATGGTAAATAGTTTAGGTGATCTATGCTTCGCACCCGCCCCCCGATCAATGCCTTGAAAACACGAAGTTTCATCAGATCAGATTCACTGATAGTTCATCGCGTTTAGAGAGGATGGCGCGTTTCTCCGGTAAAGACGGTCTTCAGATGATCCTGGACAGCGAGGAATAACTCACCTTGGCTTTTCCTCAGAGGAAGATTGTAACTCAGACGAACGGCAGCATGTTCAAGAGCGAATTGATCACGCCGAGTAAACACCGAGTTTTCACGTGAGTAAATACGTGAACTCAAGTGGTCTAGTGGTAGAACATTTGCCTAGCGTGTCAGAGGTTCTGAGTTCGAATCCGCACTCATATAGTTTTTTTTTTTTTTTGTCAAATCAGATTATGTTTATCAGTGGTTGTATATCAGGCAGAGACATGTGTGTGTGTGTATTTTGTTTTGTAATTTCACTGGAACGAAAAGAGAGTCTCCACAACGGATTGAAGCGCGCGTCCGAGTGAAGACTGCGCGAGCCTAAAACAAACACAGTATCCGCGTCTGACTCGCGGGAATCCACGGCGCAAACCTGTGAGGGGCTGTGTTTTCTCGAATTTGGGGAGAGGATAAATATTCCAAAACTGAAAATACAGTATGAGAATTTACTGCACAATTACTAGACATGTTTACCTTGGATATTATACAATTTACAAGCACAATTTGTGGAAAAAAAAATGTATATAAAAAATATAAATAAAATTTATTTTTGTGTATAAATATATACACATATATATGTGTGTGTGTGTATGCACATATATATATTTGTATAAGCAACGTATTAAACTGCAAATTAGCATTTATATTCCTTATAATAAAAATGAAAGACCTATGTTACAGACATATGAAAGACAACATTTCGTTGATTAGTTTTGGATAGATTATACATTTTTACTGTAAAATATCTGCCACCTCAAATAAGCTTTTATTTGCCAATTTTTTTGTCAAAAATAATCAAATAATCAATCAAATCCTTAACTTTGAAATATGTATGATAAAATGTATACTTTAGTTTGTACAAAGAAAGATTACACATGAATTGTTGTTTATTTAAATATTTACAAGGTAGATGTAAACAAACTATTAAAAGGTAAATATAAGCCTTTTCTTTAAATAATTTTTATTGTGTTTTATTAGTGACAAATTTGGGGAGAGGATAAATATTCCAAAACTGAAAATACAGTATGAGAATTAACTGCACAATTACATGTTTTCCTTGGCTATTATAGGCCAAATTGCAAGCACAATATGTGGAAAAATAAAAAAGAATTGAGATGCTTCCAACTGTTGCTCTTGCATTCTTGTGGCTCAGTGACTCACCTGAATGAATGGCTCATTAAGTATGCGGTCCTCAGGTGTGAACCACTACATATGCATGATCTGTGACGCCCACTCCGCATATGGCCTTTCCAAACAGAAAGTGCTTTGCAAAATTCAAATCAATGTATTGTGTTATGTGAAGGATTAGGCAGGGTGATTTTCACATAATTTTGAAGAAAAAACACTAGGCGATGACATCCATTAGACAAAAGTCTTATTGGCACATATTTAGTGTGTGTTTTGTGGTCTTATTTCAGAAACTTTAGTTTTTAGTTTTTTCAATAACCACGCATAAACATTATTCTCTCAAAAATGCAGACATGTACATTCTTGTTGCTCACATATTATGGTAGCCCTGTTTGTGCTAAATAGTGTGTAATTTTTTTTTGCCATTACTATGTTTATAAGCAACTGAAAAAAGCACAAATGTCAGGGCATGTCAGAACATCTCAAGGACCCCAAAAACACCTCAGACCCCAGAGGGTTAACCATACATCTATAATTCGACCATCAAAGTCATAATTATATTTTTCTGTATATTTTTTTTTTTGGACTTGTTTTTTGTCCAATTTTCCTTTGTCTTTTGCAGATGGCTTACACTCAGACATTAAACAGACATTAAATCCGTACAATTTAACTGTGTTCCATTTTTCTTGGTCATGGAACAATAATTCCCTTTTGAGAAATCCACTGTCTCCAACTCTTTATCATTAACATTACCCATTTTTGCACTAATTTTACTCAACAGTATTTGTATTTGCGTATTTAAATTCCTTCCCCGCGTGGTCACCACGCACTATATTCACTGTGTTAATTCTTTCCCCCAGCGTGGCCACCACGCCTGCCTAAATCCGTCAATCTAGGACTTTCAAAAATGCCCACATCCGTCGATGCTAGGTCTTTTTCCCAGACAAGTGCCTTCTTAAAATGTTCGAAAATTACTATCAGGCTTATTTCAAACAGCACCTTGTCTGGACGTTTGAGAAATTACTATCAGGCTTATTCTCAAACTCTGGCCCTTCTGGGAAAACAATTAACACATGGCATTTGAGAAATTACTATCAGGCTTATTCTCAAACCCTGTTTGGAAATTACTTTCAGGCTTATTCCAAAACCCTGACCCTTTTAGGAAAAATATGCAAATAATTTTCTTATTTACCACGTAAATAATTTTCTCTCACCGTGCTTTTGCAGCTTGGTTCTTTTATTCGGGATCGTGTCCACCTAGGCCTGCCGTGGTGTCTACAATTCTCGCGTCCCTTGCATTTTTAGCGTTGGGGTATCGGAGCCAGAGACTTCTTGTCTTTGGGATGTTCAATCAATTGCTTCGTCCACGGAGGTCATCAGCTTTGCGATTCCCAATCCTCGTCGCCATTTGTTGTGGAAATTCTTTTCTCAACTTTAAATAATAATTGGAAGACAGTAGGAGATTTCAAAGGTTAACAAAGATCAGCTTTATTTCTTGCAAGAAATTGGCTGTTCACACGTCAGTCAGAGTCTGATATGAGAAGCGCAAAGGGTTAGTTCCCTTGCCGAGGTTATATACCCCTAACACATCCTGGGTAGGCTTCAGCTGTCTCAAAAGATCGCTTACCTTAAAAGGAAACATCTTGTTCAAAGATCTCTTGTCTGGCATAAATTATATCTAGACAGAACAATACCACGTCTGCAAAAGTTTCCTGTTTTTAGCTGCAGCTTTTTCACACATTTTGCTTATCTCTATTTCTATCAAAGCTGCGCACATAAGTCCAACAATAGGTCACTTTGAGTACACATAGTCTCTTTGCTACCCAACACATTTTGTTCCTGCAAGCTTACATGATTATATTTCTTTAAATGCTTATGAGTAGAAATAAATGTTCAACGTTCAAAGAAAGAACGATTAGAAAGAAAGAAAGAAAGAAAGAAAGAAAGAAAGAAAGAAAGAAAGAAAGAAAGAAGAAAGAATAGTTAGAAAGAAAGAAAAAAGAAAGAAAGAATAGTTAGAAAGAAGAAAGAAAGATTAGGTAGAAAGAAAGAAAGAAAGAAAGAAAGAAAGAAAGAAAGAAAGAAAGAAAGAAAGAAAAAAGAAAGATTAGGTAGAAAGAAAGAAAGAAAGAAAGAAAAAGAAAGAAAGAATAGTTAGAAGAAAAAAAAAGAACGATTAGAAAGAAAGAAGAAAGAATAGTTAGAAAGAAAGTAAAAAGAAAGAAAGAATAGTTAAAAAGAAGAAAGAAAGATTAGGTAGAAAGAAAGAAAGAAAGAATAGTTAGAAAAAAAGAAAGAAAGAAAGATTAGGTAGAAAGAAAGAAAGAAAGAATAGTTAGAAAAAAAGAAAGAAAGATTAGGTAGAAAGAAAGAAAGAAAGATTGAGTGATTGATTAGTTAGAAAGAAAGATTAGTTAGAAAGAAAGAAAGAAAGAATGATAGATTAGTTAGAAAGAAAGAAAGATAAGTTAAAAAGAAAGATTAGTTAGAAAGATAGATTAGAAAGAAAGAAAGAAAGAAAGAAAGAAAGAAAGATTAGGTGGAAAGAAAGAAAGATTAGGTAGAAAGAAAGAATGAAAGAAAGAAAGATTAGGTAGAAAGAAAGAAAAAAGAAAGATAGATGGATTAGTTAAAAAGAAAAAGAAAGACTGATTAGTTAGAATGAAAAAAGAAAGACAGATTAGTAAGAAAGAAAGATAGGTTAGTAAGAGAGAAAGAAAAAAGATTGATTAGTTAGAAAGAAAGATAGATTAGTTAGAAAGAAAGAACAACGCATTGGTTAGTTAGAAAGAATGAAAGATGGATTAGTTAGAAAGAAAGAAAGAAAGAAAGAAAGAAAGAAAGAAAGAAAGAAAGAAAGAAAGATGGATTAGTTAGAAAGAAAGAAAGATAGATTAGTTAGAAAGAAAGATATATTAGATAGAAGGATAAATAGATAGATTAGTTAGAAAGAAATATGGATTAGTTAGAAAGAAAAAAACGACGGATTGGTCGGTTTGAAGATAGATAGATAGATAGATAGATAGATAAGGTTTGAAGATAGATAGATAGATAGATAGATAGATAAGGTTTGAAGATAGATAGATAGATAGATAGATAGATAGATAGATAGATAGATAGATAGAAAAGGTTTGAAGATAGATAGATAGATAGATAGATAGATAGATAGATAGATAGAAAAGGTTTGAAGATAGATAGATAGATAGATAGATAGATAGATAGATAGATAAGGTTTGAAGATAGATAGATAGATAGATAGATAGATAAGTTTATTACATTGAATGGTCGTTTAATTGAGTCTAGGGCTTCAGAGAATTTAGATTTGAGTTTGGGATGTGCACTAATGGGCCACCGTAGTCTTGGCTCAATTTGAGCAGTCTGCAATGAAAGTCAATGGGGTTTTTATGATTTTTAAGATTAATTTTTAAGAAAACTGAAAGTCAAATCAGTCTGAAAAGATATAGCAACTCAAGTCAGAACAGTATGAAGGTCTGACCCGAGTTTGGAGTTTGTAGCTTGAACGGTCTAGGAGGAGTTAGTGTCTAAAAATTTGCGGTCAGAAAAAGAAGAAGAATAAATATAGCTGCGAGCAGCGATTACGGGCCCAAGGCGGTGGCACCGCAACCCCGGTGCCTTTAGTTACCTAAAGGCACCGGGGTGGCGGTACCACCGGCTTTGGCCCTCCATCGCTGCTCGCAGCTATATATATATGTATATATATATATATATTCATATATATATATATATATATGTATATACCGTTCAAAAGTTTGGGGTCAGGAAGATTTTTAATGTTTTTAGGAGAAGTCTCTTCTGCTCACCAAGGCTGCATTTATTTCATTAAAAATACAAACAAAAACAGTGATATTGTGAAATATTATTCCAATTTAAAACAGCTGTTTTCTATTTTAAAATATTTTACACTGTAATTAATTTATGTGATCAAAGCTGAGTTTTCAGCATCATTACTCCAGTCTTCAGTGTCACATGATCCTTCAGAAATTATTCTAATATGATGATTGATGGTCAGTAAATATTAATTATTATTTTCAATGTTGAAAACAGTTGTGTACAGATTTTTTTCAAAATGCGTTGATGAATGTAAAGTTCAAAAGAACAGCATTTATTTCAAATATAATTTTTTTTAACATTATAAATGTCTGTACTGTAACTTTTGATCAGTTTAATGCATTCTCGATGAATAAAAGTATTGATTTATTTTATTTCTTTCCCCAAAAAATAAAATTAAAATTATTACTGACCCCAAACTTCTGAACGGTAGTGTTTAATGTTACAAAAGCTTTAGATTTCAGATAAATGCTGTTCTTTTGAACTTTCTATTCATCAAAGACTGTACACAACTGTTTTCGACATTTAAAATAATAATGAATGTTTCTTGAGCATCAATCATCATATTAGAATAATTTCTGAAGGATCATGTGACAGTGACGACTGGAGTAATGATGCTGAAAACTCAGCTTTGATCACAGGAATAAATAACAGTTTAAAATATATTAAAATAGAAAGCAGCTGTTTTAAATTGGAATACTATTTTACAATATTACTGTTTTTGTTTGTATTTTTAATCAAATAAATGCAGCCTTGGTGAGCAGAAGAAACTTCTCTGTTATGTGCGCGCCACAGACTGCACGCACGTCCGCTTAGAGTTCCGCCTTTTGCCTTCCGTCAATATTACGTTATTAGAAAAATATTTTTTTAGAGAATCGATTTTTTGACATTTGTGAATCGATTCAGAATCGTCCACGTCCGCATCGCGATGCATCTAAGAATCAATTTTTTCTCCCACCCCTAGATTTCATACAACAGGTTAATAAACAGTTACAATTAAGTCACTTACATTTTAGATGCAATGTTGACTGTTTTTGTTCTGTTTCAGCAGCGAAAATAGTTAAACAAAGATCACGGCAGAACCATCACGCATCACGTGTTTTCTCATAACTGAACGATTCAGCATTTTTAACGAATCGGTTGACTCAAAGATTGAATGATCAATCCATAAACATCTGTCTTAATCATGATCGACTCATTCGAACGAATCGTTTGAACGAATGAATCAATGACTCGCTTATTAAGATGGATGCCTGGCGACACCTAATGGCGGTTTAGTGTTGTTTAAAAGCATCATTCTTTCCCACATGTGTGTGATTTGTGTGTGCAACATTATCATTATTTTTCTTTCACTATTATATTAGCGATTTAAAAGCACCCACTCGTGTCACACGTCGATTAACCGGTGGGAAAATATCCTCAGACACATACCTAATAAATGTATATTTAAATACAATATTGGCCTACCTGGTAAAAAGTTTTATATACTATTTTGATGTCCTTTTGGACACAAGAGGGCAGTATAGCCCTATGTTTGCTTTTTTGTTGAACCAAATAGCACTAAATAGCCTGTTTTTAACTTTTTCATTCTTCTTGAATTGCAAAAACAGAATAAAATGGGTTTAGTTGTGATATTTGTATACTTTTATATAGAAATAAATGGTATATAATTACATTTTTAGAAGATTTTTACTTTAATCCCTCGCCATAGCAAAACCGTTTGAGATATTTTTTATCCATTCACAATTTAGCATATTTAATGTAGTTTCATCATGTTGAAAAAGTTTGGTACGAATAAAATAAATAGTTTAAGAGGAGTGGCTAAAAATTCAGAGGCTGATTTTGCAAAAAAATTCACATTCAGACCAAAATATCTGACTTCCTGATGGCCAGAGCTATTGAATGTAAATTAGAAAGTTGTCCGGCTTGATGAGAACAATATACAAACTATTTTTTCTTTACTGTAGTTAAAAGTAACCCCCCCACTTTTGTCAAAAGCATGTTGAAAGTGACACACTTCCTGCTGCCAGTTGGTGGCGCTATAACTTTGACACACAATAGCTACATCCATCTGATCGGCCTCTTACCACGAACACACTGCTGAAGTTTCATCAAGATCAGTTAATGTATGCAGAAGTTATTCCACTTCCGTGTTTCTCTTTTCTCGCCATAAATTCGATTCCTCGCCACAGCCAAACCGTTCGAGATATCAAAAATCCGTCCGCAATTTAGCATCCTCAAAGTCTTGACTACATGCACACCGAGTTTGAAGGGGACACGGTGAATTTTCTAGGAGGAGTATTTCACATTCCACAGCAAGCGTTTTCCAAACAACCCATAATAGCCGACTTCCTGTTGGGCTGGCGTAAAACTTGACCGGGGTAAAGTTGTTCGGCCCGATGAGATCTATATGTGTACCGAGTTTCATATTAATTCATGCGAGCGTGTTTGATATATGGATCAAGTTTTAGAACCCCGTTCAAGGGGGCGCTGTTGAGCCCCCCAGCCACGCCCGGGTACCAGCTTCAGCCCGGCCCTGATGGCCGTGGGTTCTGACCTGTGTGCAAAGTTTCAAGAGTTTTTGAGCACGTTAAGGACCCCAAAAGCCCCTGAAACCTTGATTAACAATATAAAAGCAATAGTCAAATCCCCCCCTCCCCTCACACACACACAGACACAGAGAGAGGGAGAGAAAATTCTTCAGAAAATCCACATTCAAACCAAAATATCTCTCTTCCTGTTGGTCGGAGATGGTTCATGTCAATTAGAAAGTTGTCCGTCTTGATGAGAACAATACACATACCAAGTTTTGTTACTGTTGATAAAACTAACCGCCCCACTTATGACTAAAGGTGGCGCTACTGAGCCCCTCACCACACCCGTTTCTGAAACTTTGCACATGTCTACGGGCAAATAAATGTGATGTGTCTGTCGAGTTTCATGCAATTTCAAGTATGTTAAGAGTCTCAAAAGCATCAAAAAAGAATATTAAAGTTTGAAGCGTTGCCATGGCAACAGTATTAAAGATATCAAAAATCCTTTCACAGGTCTACATCTGCCTTGTGTTTACATTATACACATAAAGTTTGAAGCAAATCGGGTAAAAATAAGAGGGTGATTTCAAAGCATTTTGAAAGTGACACACTTCCTGCTGCCAGTTGGTGGCGCTATAACTTTGACTCACAATAGTCACATCAATGTGATCGGCCTCTGACCCCGAACACACTGCTGAAGTTTCATCAAGATCAGTCAATGTATGCAGAAGTTATAATACACTTCCTGTGTCCCATTATTCGCCATAAATTCGTTTCCTCGCCTCGGCCAAACCGTTCGAGATATCAAAAATCCGTCCGCAATTTATCATCCTCAATGTCTTGACTTCATGCACACCGAGTTTTGAGGCGAATGGATGCATTTCCTAGGAGGAGTACATCAAATTCCACAGCATGCGTTTTCCAAACAACCCATAATAGCCGACTTCCTGTTGGGCTGGCGTAAAACTTAGAGCACGAAAGTTGTTCAGCCCAATAAGATCTATATGTGTACCGAGTTTCATATTAATTCATGCAAGAGTGTTTGGTATATGGACCAAGTTTTCGGACCGCACTCGGACCCCATTCAAGGGGGCGCTGTCGAGCCCCCCTGCCACGCCCAGGTACCATCTTCAGCCCGGCCCTAATGGCCGCAGCTTCTGACCTGTGTGCAAAGTTTCATGAGTTTTTGAGCACGTTAAAGGCCCCAAAAGCCCCCGAACCCTTGAACAATAATAATAATAATAATAATAAATATAGCTGCGAGCAGCGATTACGGGCCCAAGCCGGTGGCACCGCAACCCCGGTGCCTTTAGTTACCTAAAGGCACCGGGGGTGGCGGTACTGCCGGCTTGGGCCCTCCATCGCTGCTCGCAGCTATATATATATATATATATATATATATATATATATATATATATATATATATATATATATATATATATATATATATATATATACATACATACACACACATACATATATATGTATATATATATATATATATATATATATATATATATATATATATATATATATATATATTATTGTTCAAAAGTTTGGGGTCAGTAAGATTTTTAATGTTTTTAGGAGAAGTCTCTTCTGCTCACCAAGGCTGCATTTATTGATTAAAAATACAAACAAAAACAGTAATATTGTGAAATATTATTCCAATTTAAAACAGCTGTTTTCAATTTTTAAATATTTTACATAGTAATTCATTTCTGTGATCAAAGTTGAGTTTTCAGCATCATTACTCCAGTCTTCAGTGTCACATGATCCTTCAGAAATCATACTAATATGATGATTGATGCTCAATAAATATTCATTATTATTTTCAATGTTGAAAACAGTTGTGTACAGATTTTTTTTTTCAAAATGCTTTGATGAATGTTAGTTCAAAAGAACAGCATATATTTCAAATATATATATTTTTAACATTATAAATGTCTTTACTGTAACTGTTGATCACATCCTTCATAAATAAAAGTACTGATTTATTTTATTTATTTACCCCAAAAATAACATTTTAATTATTACTAACCCAAAACTTTTGAGCGGTAGTGTTTAACGTTACAAAAGCTTTAGATTTCAGATAAATGCTGTTCTTTTGAACTTTCTATTCATCAAAGACTGTACACAACTGTTTTCGACATTTAAAATAATAATGAATGTTTCTTGAGTATCAATCATCATATTAGAATAATTTCTGAAGGATCATGTGACAGTGACGACTGGAGTAATGATGCTGAAAACTCAGCTTTGATCACAGGAATAAATAACAGTTTAAAATATATTAAAATAGAAAGCAGCTGTTTTAAATTGGAATAATATTTTACAATATTACTGTTTTTGTTTGTATTTTTAATCAAATATATGCAGCCTTGGTGAGCAGAAGAAACTTCTCTGTTATGTGCGCGCCACAGACTGCACGCACGTCCGCTTAGAGTTCCGCCTTTTGCCTTCCGTCAATATTACGTTATTAGAAAAATATTTTTTTAGAGAATCGATTTTTTGACATTTGTGAATCGATTCAGAATCGTCCACGTCCGCATCGCGATGCATCTAAGAATAATTTTTTTCTCCCACCCCTAGATTTCATACAAATAAACAGTTACAATTAAGTCACTTACATTTTAGATGCAATGTTGACTGTTTTTGTTCTGTTTCAGCAGCGAAAATAGTTCAACAAAGATCACGGCAGAACCATCACTTATCACGTGTTTTCTCATAACTGAACGATTCAGCATTTTTAACGAATCGGTTGACTCAAAGATTGAATGATCAATCCATAAACATCTGTCTTAATCATGATCGACTCATTCGAACGAATCGTTTGAACGAATGAATCAATGACTCGCTTATTAAGATGGATGCCTGGCGACACCTAATGGCGGTTTAGTGTTGTTTATTCTTTCCCACATGTGTGTGATTTGTGTGTGCAACATTATCATTATTTTTCTTTCACTATTATATTAGCGATTTAAAAGCACCCACTCGTGTCACACGTCGATTAACCGGTGGGAAAATATCCTCAGACACATACCTAATAAATGTATATTTAAATACAATATTGGCCTACCTGGTAAAAAGTTTTATATACTATTTTGATGTCCTTTTGGACACAAGAGGGCAGTATAGCCCTATGTTTGCTTTTTTGTTGAACCAAATAGCACTAAATAGCCTGTTTTAACTTTTTCATTCTTCTTGAATTGCAAAAACAGAATAAAATGGGTTTAGTTGTGATATTTGCATTCTTTTATATAGAAATAAATGGTATATAATTACATTTTTAGAAGATTTTTAGTGTTTCCTTTTTGGACATTACTTTAATCCCTCGCCATAGCAAAACCGTTTAAGATATTTATTATCCATTCACAATTTAGCATATTTAATGTAGTTTCATCATGTTGAACAAGTTTGGTACGAATAAAATAAATAGTTTAAGAGGAGTGGCTAAAAATTCAGAGGCTGATTTAGCAAAAAAAATCACATTCAGACCAAAATATCTGACTTCCTGATGGCCAGAGCTATTGAATGTAAATTAGAAAGTTGTCCGGCTTGATGAGAACAATATACAAACTATTTTTTCTTTACTGTAGTTAAAACTAACCCCCCCACTTTTGTCAAAAGCATGTTGAAAGTGACACACTTCCTGCTGCCAGTTGGTGGCGCTATAACTTTGACTCACAATAGCTACATCGATCTGATCGGCCTCTTACCACGAACACACTGCTGAAGTTTCATCAAGATCAGTTAATGTATGCAGAAGTTATTCCACTTCGTGTTTCTCTTTTCTCGCCATAAATTCGATTCCTCGCCACAGCCAAACCGTTCGAGATATCAAAAATCTGTTCGCAATTTAGCATCCTCAATGTCTTGACTTCATGCTGACTGAGTTTGGAGGTGATTGAATGAATTCTCTAGGAGGAGTACATCACATTCCACAGCAAGCGTTTTCCAAACAACCCATAATAGCCGACTTCCTGTTGGGCTGGCGTGAAACTTGACAGAGGGAAAGTTGTTCGGCCCCATGAAATCTATATGTGTACCAAGTTTCATATTAATTCATGCAAGCGTATTTGATATATGGACCAAGTTTTCAGACCCTGTTCAAGAGGGCGCTGTTGAGCCCCCCTGCCACGCCCGTTTCTGAAACTTTTCACATGTCTACTGGCTAATAAGTGTTATGTGTCTGTCGAGTTTCATCCAATTTCAAGCATGTTAAGAGTCTCAAACGCATCCGAAAAGAATATTAAAATTTGATGCGTTGCCACGGCAACAGTATCTAAGATATCAATAATCCTTTCACAGGTCTACATCTGCCGTGTGTTTACATTATACACATAAAGTTTGAAGCAAATCGGGTAAAATTAAGAGGGTGACTTCAAAGCATTTTGAAAGGGACACACTTCCTGCTGCCAGTTGGTGGCGCTATAACTTTGACTCACAATAGTCACATCCTTGTGATCGGCCTCTTACAACAAACACACTGCGAAAGTTTCATCAAGATCAGTTAATGTATGCAGAAGTTATAACACACTTCCTGTGTACCATTATTCGCCATAAATTCGTTTCCTCGCCACAGCCAAACCGTTCGAGATATCAAAAATCCGTCCGCAATTTAGCATCCTCAATGTCTTGACTTCATGCACACCGAGTTTGGTTGTGATTGGACGAATATTCTAGGAGGAGTATTTCAAATTCCAGAGGATGCGTTTTTCAAACAACCCATAATAGTTGACTTCCTGTTGGGCTGGTGTAAAACTTAGAGCACGAAAGTTGTTCGGCCCGATGAGATCTATATGTGTACTGAGTTTCATATTATTATATGCAAGCGTGTTTGATTTATAGACCAAGTTTTCGGACACCATTCCAGGGGGCGCTGTCGAGCCCCCGTGCCACGCCCGGGTACCAGCTTCAGTCCGGCCCTGATGGCCGCAGGTTCTGATGTGTGTGCAAAATTTCAAGAGTTTTTGAGCATGTTAAGGGCCCCAAAAGTGCCCAAAAGGTTGACAAAATAATAATAATAATAATAAAATATAGCTGCGAGCAGCGATTACGGGCCCAAGCCGGTGGCACCGCAACCCCGGTGCCTTTAGTTACCTAAAGGCACCGGGGGTGGCGGTACCGCCGGCTTTGGCCCTCCATCGCTGCTCGCAGCTATATTTTTATATATATATATATATATATATATATATATACAAACATATATATATATATATATATATATATATATATATATATACCGTTCAAAAGTTTGGGGTAAGGAAGATTTTTAATGTTTTTAGGAGAAGTCTCTTCTGCTCACTAAGGCTGCATTTATTTGATTAAAAATACAAACAAAAACAGTAATATTGTGAAATATTATTCCAATTTAAAACAGCTGTTTTCTATTTTAAAATATTTTACACTGTAATTAATTTATGTGATCAAAGCTGAGTTTTCAGCATCATTACTCCCATCTTCAGTGTCACATGATCCTTCAGAAACCATTCTAATATGATGATTGATGGTCAATAAATATGAATTATTATTTTCAATGTTGAAAACAGTTGTGTACAGATTTTTTTTCAAAATGCGTTGATGAATGTAAAGTTCAAAAGAACAGCATTTATTTCAAATATAATTTTTTTTAACATTATGAATGTCTGTACTGTAACTTTTTATAAGTTTAACTCATTCTCGATGAATAAAAGTATTGATTTATTTTATTTCTTTCCCCCAAAAATAAAATTCAAATTATTACTGACCCCAAACTTCTGAACGGTAGTGTTTAATGTTACAAAAGCTTTAGATTTCAGATAAATGCTGTTCTTTTGAACTTTCTATTCATCAAAGACTGTACATAACTGTTTTCGACATTTAAAATAATAATGAATGTTTCTTGAGCATCAATCATCATATTAGAATAATTTCTGAAGGATCATGTGACAGTGACGACTGGAATAATGATGCTGAAAACTCAGCTTTGATCACAGGAATAAATAACAGTTTAAAATATATTAAAATAGAAAGCAGCTGTTTTAAATTGGAATACTATTTTACAATATTACTGTTTTTGTTTGTATTTTTGATCAAATAAATGCAGCCTTGGTGAGCAGAAGAAACTTAGCTTAAAAATCTTACTGACGCCAAATTTTTGAACAGTAGTGTATTATATATTTATATAATTATATAAAAATGTAAGGGATAAGACACAGATAATTTTACTTGCCTGACCTGATTAGAACAATGAAAAAAACTTAAATGAAAAAATAACTTGGGAATCACTAAAACGAGGGCGCGATTGAACAGTGGACACATAAAAACATACTCTGTCATTTTGTTCAGAACATCATTCAAACTGCAAAGTGTTAACTTATATTTTTGTACAGTGGCAATAAAACACAACATTGTGCTTTTTTTAAATACATTCAAGCAATCCGCCCCGAAAATGAAACTAAAATGCTCACGGCTGCACAGGCATTCATAATGGTGCGCGTCCTCAGCGAGGAACGAGCAGAACAGAGTCAACGTTTCTTAGGTCATTCCTCCTTCCATAGGAATTTATTGAAAACGCTCGCTCTGCTCCGCACCATTATCAATGTCCGTGCGGACGAACATATTTTACTTTCGTTTTTAAGTTAGCGATTAAAAAGCCCCCAGCAGTGTCACACGTCAGTTAACCGGTGGTAAAATATTCTCACCGTCACATACCTAGTATATTTTTATATAGATATAATAGGCCTACCTGATTTTGAACACAAGAGGGCAGTATAGCACTATGTTTGACTTTATTTATTTATTGTTTAGACTAAACAACCATTCTGGCAGTTTTTAAACTTAAACTTCATTCTTAAATTGAAAAAAAAGTATAAAATGAGTTAAGTTCTGATATTTGTATACTTTTATATAGTAATAAATGGTGTATAATTAAATTTTTAGAATATATGAGCCTTTTAGTGGTTCCTTTTTTGACATTACTTTAATCCCTCGCCATAGCAAGACCGTTTGAGATATTTATTATCCGTTCACAATTTAGCATCATTAATATATTTTTATCATGTTGAAAAAGTTTGGTGGGAATAAAATAACCACTTAGATAAAGGTGGCTAAAAATTCAGAGGCTGATTTTGCAAAAAAATCCACATTCAGACCAAAATATCTGACTTCCTGATGGTCAGAGCTAATGACTTTAAATTAGAAAGTTATCCGGGTCGATGAGATCAATATATGAACTGAGTTTTTTTTAACTTATTTAAAACTAACCCCCCCACTTTTGTCAAAAGCATGTTGAAAGTGATACACTTCCTGCTGCCAGTTGGTGGCGCTATAACTTTGAATCACAATAGTTACATCCATCTGATCGGCCTCTTACCACGAACACACTGCTGAAGTTTCATCAAGATCAGTTAATGTATGCAGAAGTTATTCCACTTCGTGTTTCTCTTTTCTCGCCATAAATTCGATTCCTCGCCACGGCCAAACCGTTCGAGATATCAAAAATCCGTCCGCAATTTAGCATCCTCAAAGTCTTGACTACATGCACACCGAGTTTGGAGGGGACACGGTGAATTTTCTAGGAGGAGTACTTCGCATTCCACAGGAAGCGTTTTCCAAACAACCAATAATTGCCGACTTCCTGTTGGGCTGGCGTAAAACTTGACCGGGGGAAAGTTGTTCGGCCCGATGAGATCTATATGTGTACCGAGTTTCATATTAATTCATGCAAGCGTGTTTGATCTATGGACCAAGTTTTGGGACCCCGTTCAAGGGGGCGCTGTTGAGCCCCCCAGCCACGCCCGGGTACCAGCTTCAGCCTGTCCCTGATGGCAGGGGGTTCTGACTTGTGTGCAAAGTTTCAAGAGTTTTTGAGCACGTTAAGGACCCCAAAAGCCCCTGAAACCTTGATTAACAATATAAAAGCAATAGTCAAATTCCCCCCTCCCCTCTCACACACAGAGACACAGAGAGAGGGAGAGAAAATTCTTCAGAAAATCCACATTCAAACCAAAATATCTCTCTTCCTGTTGGTCGGAGGTAGTTAATGTCAATTAGAAAGTTGTCCGTCTTGATGAGAACAATACACATACCAAGTTTTGTTGCTGTTGATAAAACTAAACCCCCCACTTATGACTAAAGGTGGCGCTACTGAGCCCCTCACCACGCCCGTTTCTGAAACTTTGCACATGTCTACTGGCTAATAAATGTGATGTGTCTGTCGAGTTTCATCCAATTTCAAGTATGTTAAGAGTCTCAAAAGCATCAAAAAAGAATATTAAAGTTTGAAGCGTTGCCACGGCAACAGTATTAAAGATATCAAAAATCCTTTCACAGGTCTACATCTGCCGTGTGTTTACATTATACACATAAAGTTTGAAGCAAATCGGGTAAAAATAAGAGGGTGATTTCAAAGCATTTTGAAAGGGACACACTTCCTGCTGCCAGTTGGTGGCGCTATAACTTTGACTCACAATAGTCACATCCATGTGATCGGCCTCTGACAACGAACACACTGTTGAAGTTTCATCAAGATCAGTTTATGTATGCAGAAGTTATAACACACTTCCTATTTCCATTATTCGCCATAAATTCGTTTCCTCGCCACGGCCAAACCGTTCGAGATATCAAAAATCCCCTGGCAATTTTTCATCCTCAATGTCTTGACTTCATGCTGACCGAGTTTGGAGCCGATTGGATGAATTCCCTAGGAGGAGTACATTAAATTCCACAGCATGCGTTTCCAAACAACCCATAATAGCCGACTTCCTGTTGGGCTGGCGTAAAACTTAGAGCACGAAAGTTGTTCGGCCCGATGAGATCCATATGTGTACCGAGTTTCATATTATTACATGCAAGCGTGTCTGATTTATGGACAAGTGTTCGGATCCCATTCCAGGGGGCGCTGTCGAGCCCCCCTGCCACGCCCGGGTACCAGCTTCAGCCCGGCCCTGATGGCCGCGCGTTCTGACCCGTGTGCAAAGTTTCAAGAGTTTTCGAGCATGTTAAGGACCCCAAAAGTGCCCGAGAAGTAGAAAAAAATAATAATAATAATAACAAATAATCCTACCGAAAACAATAGGGCCTTCGCCCTTTCAGGGCTTGGGCCCTAAATATAGCTGCGAGCAGCGATGGCGGGCCCAAGCCGGTGGCACCGCCACCCTGGTGCCTTTAGTTACACTAAAGCCACCGGGGTGGCGGTGTCACCGGCTTGGGCCCTCCATCGCTGCTCGCAGCTATATTTATATATATATATATAAATGTAACAAAAAAAAAATATATATATATATATACATTATATATATGTAACAAAAAATAAATAAATATAAATATATATATATATATTAGGGGTGTAACGATTCATCAACTACATCGATGTATCGATTTATATTCCTACGATCCAACTGGATCGATCTGTGCTCGGCAAGTTGGCCTTCCGGACGACATATATCGATCTAATATCGTTTTAAAAGGGAATGAATCGATTGTATCGATACTAGGAAATAGCGCATTGGATTTAAGCACGTTAGACTTTATATGGATGTTTTTTCTTTGCACTTTTAATGATAAAGGCGTTAAACGTTACTCGATTCAGTCTGCCTATCTGTGTCGTCGTCGCCATGCGTGACGCGCCAGCAGCAGCGCAAAGACAACAAGCAGCGCAAAGTCTCTCACATCAGAAAAACGGACTGTCCTGTCCTCTCAGCCGCTGTACTGCAGTAGCGCGCACTCTTCAATTGCACGCGCAAATGCGGTGGAGCGCGCTGTATCACTTCACTAAAGCGCAAAAGAAATACGAGCATGCAACGTCGTAAATTAGTAAGTTAAGAAATAAAAGTAAAATACCAATAAATTACGTTATTGGTCATGTGTGTTGCTATTTATCAGGAGCAGTTTCCATGTTTCTTTACCAGTTCTTCTAAGTATTGTGTATCACCATGGTAGCCTAATGGGCTTTATGCACAGCTGCACTACTTCCTGAACTTCAGGCAGGTCCTTTGTTTCCTGTCTGACATTATTGGACAAACTGATTAATCCAGGTGTGCCTGACCACCTGGATTAATCAGTTTGTCCAATAATGTCAGACAGGAAACAAAGGACCTGCCTGAAGTTCAGGAAGTAGTGCAGCTGTGCATAAAGCCCATTGTTGTTTGTTTCCATAACAAAATGCCACTTACTGGTTTTGTATATTTTTATATGACTGTGGTGGCTCATACCAAGATTGTATTAACAAAAACTAGTTTGGGACTGCTATTTAATAGCTTAACCTCGCAGTGCCTACTGTCTATAAGTATTTGTCATATTCTTAAAAAAAAATTGTTAAGTAAAGGGGGACAGAACTTGTGTGTCAACCATTTTTGTGCAAACAAATGTATTATAATAGGCTTATATAATTCCTAAAAAGGTGGGTCGCGGCTTGATGACCATGCAGAAATGTGGGTCCCATGGCCAAACTATTCAAAACATCATTCTATGTTGTGATAATCGTAATTAATAATCACAATTACAATTTCAAGGGAATAATCAACAATTATCATTTTTGTCATAATCGTTCAGTCCTACTTATTAAAATAAAATGTGAATGCATTTTACATTAATTGTTGTTTACTTGTTTGTTTATATCTATAATTAATTGATACCTGATTCCCTTACAAGAATTTTTGGCTAAAAAGTTACTGAATCGATTTCAAGTCACTGAATCGTTTCGGATCGGATCGTTCTAAATGAACCAATATCGTCCTTGAATCGTATCGACAACCATGAATCGCGAATCGAATCGAATCGTTGTTAAAACGAATCGTTACACCCCTAATATATATATATATATGGCGAGGCGAGGAATGGGCAGAGAAGAGCGAACGTTTTTGGACAGAAAGGAAGATATTTAGAAGAATGTCAGTAACCAGACAGTTTCTGATCCCATTGACTTCCATAGTAGGAAAAAATGTATACTATGGAAGTCAATGAGACCAGAAACTGTCCGGTTACTGACATTCTTCTAAATATCTTCCTTTCTGTTCAGCAGAAGAAAGAAATTCATAAAGGATTGAAACAACATGAGGGTGAGTATATGATGACAGAATTTTCAATTTAAAGTGGAGTATCCCTTTAAGTTAGCGATTTAAAAGCCCCCACCGCGGTGTCACATATCGATTATCGATTTTTGGGAAAAAATTCTCAGTCACATTGCTAATATATTTATATATAAATACAATATACAATGGGCCTACCTGATTTTGAACACAAGAGGGCAGTATAGCCCTATGTATGACTTTTTTTTTACTAAATAGCGCATTCTGGCTGATTTTAAACTTGTACATAATTCTTGAATTGAAAAAAACTGAATAAACCCAAAACTAGTTCTGTTTCGGTTTAGTTCTGATATTTGTATAATTTTATATAAAAATAAATGGTGTATAATTAAATTTTAAGAAGATATGAGATGTTTTCTGATTCCTTTTTTGACATTATTTTAATCCCTCGCCATGTCAAAACCGTTTGAAATATTTAATATCCGTTCACAATTTAGCATCTTTAATGTATTTTCATCGTGTAAAAAAAGTTTGGTGTGAATAAAAAAAAAAACACTTAGCAGGAGTGGGTAAAAAGCAGAGGCTGAATTTGCAAATAAATCCACATTCAAACCAAAATATCTGACTTCCTATTGGTCGAAGCTAATAACTGTATATTAGAAAGTTGTCCGGCTCGATGAGACCAATGTACGTACTGATTTTTGTAACTGTGGGTAAAACTAACCCCCCCACTTTTGTCAAAAGCATTTTGAAAGTGACACACTTCCTGCTGCCAGTTGGTGGCGCTATAACTTTGACTCACAATAGTTACATCCATCTGATCGGCCTCTTACCACGAACACACTGGTGAAGTTTCATCAAGATCAGTTAATGTATGCAGAAGTTATACCACTTCGTGTTTCTCTTTTCTCGCCATAAATTCGTTTCCTCGCCACGGCCAAACCGTTCGAGATATCAAAAATCCGTCCGCAATTTAGAATCCTCAATGTCTTGACTTCATGCACACCGAGTTTGGTGGGGATTGGATGAATTCTCTAGGAGGAGTACTTCGCATTCCACAGCAAGCGTTTTCCAAACAACCCATAATAGCCGACTTCCTGTTGGGCTGGCGTAAAACTTGACCAGGGGAAAGTTGTTCGGCCCGATGAGATCTATATGTGTACCGAGTTTCATATTAATTAATGCAAGCGTGTTTGATCTATGGACCAAGTTTTGGGACCCCCGTTCAAGGGGGCGCTGTTGAGCCCCCCTGCCACGCCCGGGTCCCAGCTTCAGCCCGGCCCTGATGGCAGGGGGTTCTGACTTGTGTGCAAAGTTACAAGAGTTTTTGAGCACGTTAAGGACCCCAAAAGCCCCTGAAACCTTGATTAACAATATAAAAGCAATAGTCAAATCCCCCCCTCCCCTCACACACACAGAGACACAGAGAGAGGGAGAGAAAATTCTTCAGAAAATCCACATTCAAACCAAAATATCTCTCTTCCTGTTGGTCAGAGATAGTTCATGTAAATTAGAAAGTTGTCCGTCTTGATGAGAACAATACACATACCAAGTTTTGTTGCTGTTGATAAAACTAACCCCCCCACTTATGACTAAAGGTGGCGCTACTGAGCCCCTCACCACGCCCGTTTCTGAAACTTTGCACATGTCTACTGGCTAATAAATGTGATGTGTCTGTCGAGTTTCATCCAATTTCAAGTATGTTAAGAGTCTCAAAAGCATCAAAAAAGAATATTAAAGTTTGAAGCGTTGCCATGGCAACAGTATTAAAGATATCAAAAATCCTTTCACAGGTCTACATCTGCCGTGTGTTTACATTATACACATAAAGTTTGAAGCAAATCGGGTAAAAATAAGAGGGTGATTTCAAAGCATTTTGAAAGGGACACACTTCCTGCTGCCAGTTGGTGGCGCTATAACTTTGACTCACAATAGTCACATCCATGTGATCGGCCTCTTACAACGAACACACTGCTGAAGTTTAATCAAGATCAGTTAATGTATGCAGAAGTTATAACACACTTCCTGTTTCCATTATTCGCCATAAATTCGTGTGCTCGCCACAGCCAAACCGTTCGAGATATCAAAAATCCGTCCGCAATTTAGCATCCTCAATGTCTTGACTTCATGCTGACTGAGTTTGGAGGCGAATGGATGAATTCCCTAGGAGGAGTACATTAAATTCCACAGCATGCGTTTCCAAACAACCCATAATAGCCGACTTCCTGTTGGGCTGGCATAAAAAGTAGAAGTACGAAAGTTGTTTGGCCCGATGAGATCTATATATGTGTACCGAGTTTCATATTATTACATGCAAGCGTGTTTGATTTATGGACCAAGTTTTCGGACCCCGTTCCAGGGGGCGCTGTCGAGCCTCCCTGCCACGCCCGTGTCCCAGCTTCAGCCCGGCCCTAATGGCCGCGGGTTCTGACCCGTGTGCAAAGTTTCAAGAGTTTTCGAGCACGTTAAGGGCCCCAAAAGTGCCCGAAAGGTTGAAAAAAAAATAATAAATATAGCTGCGAGCAGCGATTGCGGGCCCAAGCCGGTGGCACCGCCACCCCGGTGCCTTTAGTTACCTAAAGGCACCGGGGATGGCGGTGCCACCGGCTTTGGCCCTCCATCGCTGCTCGCAGCTATATTTATATATATATATATATATACACACACACACACACACACACACATATATATATATATATATATATATATATATATATAAATATCTATATATATATATATAAATATCTATATATATACATATATATATATATGTATATAAATATCTATATATATACACACACACACACATATATATATATATATACTTATATATATATATATATATATATATATAAATATAAGACAGAAAATTTTACTTGTCTTACCTTATTCTGATTTTATGATACACCCAAAATATTCCACAACAAATCCTTTAAATTTAATGTAAAAATAAAAACGAAAGTAAGCAGTGTTGGTCTCACGTAACCCTCTCATTAGAATCAAAATGTTTCAATATTTGCGATGTATTTGGATGCTAAACTATTCTTTATTATAGGCTTTGTACTTCACTCGTGTTCCAATATCGATGGAAAAAATCATCCTCTTCACACGCGCAAAAATGTTCTTGGAAACATCACAGTGGAGCTCTGCTTACTGTGAATGGTACAGATTGTACTACTGACTATTTAAACAGAGCAGTGTAATTCGTTTATGTTAGGTTGACTATTTTTATTATTATATTGTATTAGGGCTATAATGAACAGGCTGCGATGTCAAGATTGCAATTCTGGAATGTGTGTGTGTGTGTGACGCGGTTGCGGTTGAACAGTGGACACAAAAACATAAATAAAATGTTTTAGTTAATTCCTACATCCATAGGAATAAAATTGAAAATGCTCGCTCTACTCCGCACCATTATCAATGTCTGTGCGGACGTCTGTATTTTACTAGTATATAGTATACTATAGTTAGCGATTTAAAAGCGCTCAGTGGTGTCACACGTCGATTAACCGGTGGGAAAATGTTATCACAGTCACATCCCTAATATATTTATATATAAATACAATAGGCCTACCTGAAAGAGAATTTTACTTGCCCGACCAGAGTATAGCCTGATTAGAACGTCAATAACAAAAAAATAACTTGGGAATCACTAAAACGAGAGATTATTCTAATTTCATTACATTCATTTTAAGTTGCAATCATCAGTTAATAATAAATGTATTACTGATCAATGGTAACAAGGTTGCACTGCTGAGGCTCATGCTGCTTCTCCAGGAGAATTGTAAACAAATGAGCGCAGCACACAAAAAAGCAACCCAGTTAACAACATACTGACTATAAAAATTACAAATATGGAGTTTTTATATATTTTATAACATATGATAGAGTTAAGCAACCTCACTTGACGAGTAGGCAACTATTTCCTGAATACAATCACGATTGAAACTGTGACATTGATTTCATACAACAGGTTAATAAACAGTTACAATTAAGTCACTTACATTTTAGATGCAATATTGACTGTTTTTGTTCTGTTTCAGCAGCAAAAATAGTTAAACAAAGATCACAGCAACTTGTTTTCTCATTACTGAATGATTCAGCATTTTGAAACGAATCACTTGACTCAAAGATTCAATGGTCAATCCATAAACATCTGTCTCAATCATGAATGACTCAGTCATTGGAACGAATCATTTGAACGAATGAATCAATGACTCGCTCATTAAGATGGTCGCCTGGCGACACCTAATGGCGGTTTAGTGTTATGTTTAAAAGTATCATTCTTTCCAACGTGCACCATTATCAATGTCCGTGCGGACGTCCGTTTTTTTACTTTCACTTTTATATTAGCGATTTAAAAGCACCCACTCGTGTCACACGTCGATTAACCGGTGGGAAAATATCCTCAGACACATACCTAATAAATGTATATTTAAATACAATATTGGCCTACCTGGTAAAAAGTTTTATATACTATTTTGATGTCCTTTTGGACACAAGAGGGCAGTATAGCCCTATGTTTGCTTTTTTGTTGAACCAAATAGCACTAAATAGCCTGTTTTTAACTTTTTCATTCTTCTTGAATTGCAAAAACAGAATAAAATGGGTTTAGTTGTGATATTTGTATACTTTTATATAGAAATAAATGGTATATAATTACATTTTTAGAAGATTTTTAGTGTTTCCTTTTTGGACATTAATCCCTCGCCATAGCAAAACCGTTTGAGATATTTATTATCCATTCACAACTTAGCATATTTAATGTAGTTTCATCATGTTGAAAAAGTTTGGTACGAATAAAATAAATAGTTTAAGAGGAGTGGCTAAAAATTCAGAGGCTGATTTTGCAAAAAAAATCACATTCAGACCAAAATATCTGACTTCCTGATGGCCAGAGCTATTGAATGTAAATTAGAAAGTTGTCCGGCTTGATGAGAACAATATAAAAACTATTTTTTCTTTACTGTAGTTAAAACTAACCCCCCCACTTTTGTCTAAAGCATGTTGAAAGTGACACACTTCCTGCTGCCAGTTGGTGGCGCTATAACTTTGACTCACAATAGCTACATCCATCTGATCGGCCTCTTACCACGAACACACTGCTGAAGTTTCATCAAGATCAGTTAATGTATGCAGAAGTTATTCCACTTCCGTGTTTCTCTTTTCTCGCCATAAATTCGATTCCTCGCCACAGCCAAACCGTTCGAGATATCAAAAATCCGTCCGCAATTTAGCATCCTCAAAGTCTTGACTACATGCACACCGAGTTTGAAGGGGACACGGTGAATTTTCTAGGAGGAGTATTTCACATTCCACAGCAAGCGTTTTCCAAACAACCCATAATAGCCGACTTCCTGTTGGGCTGGCGTAAAACTTGACCGGGGTAAAGTTGTTCGGCCCGATGAGATCTATATGTGTACCGAGTTTCATATTAATTCATGCGAGCGTGTTTGATATATGGATCAAGTTTTAGAACCCCGTTCAAGGGGGCGCTGTTGAGCCCCCCAGCCACGCCCGGGTACCAGCTTCAGCCCGGCCCTGATGGCCGTGGGTTTTGACCTGTGTGCAAAGTTTCAAGAGTTTTTGAGCACGTTAAGGACCCCAAAAGCCCCTGAAACCTTGATTAACAATATAAAAGCAAGAGTCAAATCCCCCCCTCCCCTCACACACACACAGACACAGAGAGAGGGAGAGAAAATTCTTCAGAAAATCCACATTCAAACCAAAATATCTCTCTTCCTGTTGGTCGGAGGTAGTTAATGTCAATTAGAAAGTTGTCCGTCTTGATGAGAACAATACACATACCAAGTTTTGTTGCTGTTGATAAAACTAACCCCCCCCACTTATGACTAAAGGTGGCGCTACTGAGCCCCTCACCACGCCCGTTTCTGAAACTTTGCACATGTCTACTGGCTAATAAATGTGATGTGTCTGTCGAGTTTCATCCAATTTCAAGTATGTTAAGAGTTTCAAAAGCATCAAAAAAGAATATTAAAGTTTGAAGCGTTGCCACGGCAACAGTATTAAAGATATCAAAAATCCTTTCACAGGTCTACATCTGCCGTGTGTTTACATTATACACATAAAGTTTGAAGCAAATCGGGTAAAAATAAGAGGGTGATTTCAAAGCATTTTGAAAGTGACATATTCCTGCTGCCAGTTGGTGGCGCTATAACTTTGACTCACAATAGTCACATCCATGTGATCGGCCTCTTACCACGAACACACTGCTGAAGTTTCATCAAGATCAGTTAATGTATGCAGAAGTTATAACACACTTCCTGTTTCCATTATTCGCCATAAATTCGTTTCCTCGCCACGGCCAAACCGTTTGAGATATCAAAAATCCGTCCGCAATTTAGCATCCTCAATGTCTTGACTTCATTCCCACCGAGTTTAGTGGCGATCGGGTGAATTCCCTAGGAGAAGTGTTTCAAATACCAGACCATGCGTTTCCAAACAACCCATAATAGCCGACTTCCTGTTGGGCTGGCGTAAAACTTAGAGCACGAAAGTTGTTCGGCCCGATGAGATCTACATGTGTACCGAGTTTCATATTATTACATGCAAGCGTGTTTGATTTATGGACACGTGTTCGGATCCCGTTCCAGGGGGCGCTGTCGAGCCCCCCTGCCACGCCCGGGTACCAGCTTCAGCCCGGCCCTGATGGCCGCGGGTTCTGACCTGTGTGCAAAGTTTCAAGAGTTTTCGAGCATGTTAAGGGCCCCAAAAGTGCCCGAAAGGTTGACAAAATAATAATAATAATAATAAATATAGCTGCGAGCAGCGATTGCGGGCCCAAGCCGGTGGCAACGCCATCCCCGGTGCCTTTAGGTAACTAAAGGCACCGGGGATGGCGGTGCCACCGGCTTTGGCCCTCCATCGCTGCTCGCAGCTATATTTATATATATATATATATATATATACACACACACACACACACACACACATATATATATATATATATATATATATATATATATATATATATATATTTATAAGACAGAACATATTACTTGTATTACCTTATTCTGATTTTATGATAAACTCAAAATATTCCACAACAAATCCTTTAAATTTAATGTAAAAATAAAAACGAAAGTAAGAAGTGTTGGTCTCACGTAACCCTCTCATTAGAATCAAAATGTTTCAATTTTTGCGATGTATTTGGATGCTAAACTATTCTTTATTATAGGCTTTGTACTTCACTCGTGTTCCAATATTGATGGAAAAAATCATCCTCTTCACACGCGCAAAAATGTGCTTGGAAACATCACAGTGGAGCTCTGCTTACTGTGAATGGTACAGATTGTACTACTGACTATTTAAACAGAGCAGTGTAATTCGTTTATGTTAGGTTGACTATTTTTATTATTGTATTGTATTAGGGCTATAATGAATGTCAAGATTGCAATTCTGGAATGTGTGTGTGACGCGGTTGCGGTTGAACAGTGGACACAAAAACATAAATAAAATGTTTTAGTTAATTCCTACATCCATAGGAATACATTGAAAATGCTCGCTCTACTCCGCACCATTATCAATGTCTGTGCGGACGTCTGTATTTTACTAGTATATAGTATACTATAGTTAGCGATTTAAAAGCCCTCAGCGGTGTCACATGTCGATTAACCGGTGGGAAAATTTTATCACAGTCACATCCCTAATATATTTATATATAAATACAATAGGCCTACCTGAAAGAGAATTTTACTTGCCCGACCAAAGTATAGCCTGATTAGAACGTCAATAACAAAAAAATAACTTGGGAATCACTAAAACGAGAGATTATTCTAATTTCATTACATTCATTTTAAGTTGCAATCAGCAGTTAATAATAAATGTATTACTGATCAATGGTAACAAGGTTGCACTGCTGAGGCTCATGCTGCTTCTCCAGGAGAATTGTAAACAAATGAGCGCAGCACACAAAAAAGCAACCCAGTTAACAACATACTGACTATAAAAATTACAAATATGGAGTTTTTATATATTTTATAACATATGATAGAGTTAAGCAACCTCACTTGACGAGTAGGCAACTATTTCCTGAATACAATCACGATTGAAACTGTGACATTGATTTCATACAACAGGTTAATAAACAGTTACAATTAAGTCACTTACATTTTAGATGCAATATTGACTGTTTTTGTTCTGTTTCAGCAGCAAAAATAGTTAAACAAAGATCACAGCAACTTGTTTTCTCATTACTGAATGATTCAGCATTTTGAAACGAATCGCTTGACTCAAAGATTCAATGGTCAATCCATAAACATCTGTCTCAATCATGAATGACTCAGTCATTGGAATGAATCGTTTGAACGAATGAATCAATGACTCGCTCATTAAGATGGTCGCCTGGCGACACCTAATGGCGGTTTAGTGTTATGTTTAAAAGTATCATTCTTTCCAACGTGCACCATTATCAATGTCCGTGCGGACGTCCGTTTTTTTACTTTCACTTTTATATTAGCGATTTAAAAGCACCCGCTCGTGTCACACGTCGCTTAACCGATGGGAAAATATCCTCACAGTCATATACCTAATAAATTTATATTTAAATACAATAGGCCTACCTAGTAAAACGTTTTATATACTATTTTGATATCCTTTTGGACACAAGAGGGCAGTATAGCCCTATGTTTGCTTTTTTGTTGAAACAAATAGCACTAAATAGCCTGTTTTTAACTTTTTCATACTTTTTGAATTGCAAAAACAGAATAAAATAGGTTTAGTTCTAATATTTGTATAATTTTATATAAAAATAAATGGTGTATAATTAAATTTTAAGAATATATGAGATGTTTTCTGATTCCTTTTTTGACATTATTTTAATCCCTCGCCATGTCAAAACCGTTTGAAATATTTAATATCCGTTCACAATTTAGCATCTTTAATGTATTTTCATCGTGTTAAAAAAGTTTGGTGTGAATAAAAAAAAAAACACTTAGCAGGAGTGGGTAAAAAGCAGAGGCTGAATTTGCAAATAAATCCACATTCAAACCAAAATATCTGACTTCCTATTGGTCGAAGCTAATAACTGTATATTAGAAAGTTGTCCGGCTCGATGAGACCAATGTACGTACTGATTTTTAAAACTGTGGGTAAAACTAACCCCCCCACTTTTGTCAAAAGCATTTTGAAAGTGACACACTTCCTGCTGCCAGTTGGTGGCGCTATAACTTTGACTCACAATAGTTACATCCATCTGATCGGCCTCTTACCACGAACACACTGGTGAAGTTTCATCAAGATCCGTTAATGTATGCAGAAGTTATACCACTTCGTGTTTCTCTTTTCTCGCCATAAATTCGTTTCCTCGCCACGGCCAAACCGTTCGAGATATCAAAAATCCGTCCGCAATTTAGAATCCTCAATGTCTTGACTTCATGCACACCGAGTTTGGTGGGGATTGGATGAATTCTCTAGGAGGAGTACTTCGCATTCCACAGCAAGCGTTCTCCAAACAACCCATAATTGCCAACTTCCTGTTGGGCTGGCGTAAAACTTAGAGCACGAAAGTTGTTCAGCCCGATGTGATCTATATGTGTACCGAGTTTCATATCATTACATGCAAGTGTGTTTGATTTATGGACAAGTGTTCGGATCCCATTCCAGGGGGCGCTGTTGAGCCCCCCTGCCACACCCGGGTACCAGCTTCAGCCCAGCCCTGATGGCCGAGGGTTCTGACCTGTGTGCAAAGTTTCAAGAGTTTTCGAGCACGTTAAAGGCCCCAAAAGCCCCTGAAACCTTGAAAAACAGGAATTTTAAACAAATCTCACTCAAAAGACAAATCCCCCCACCCCTCACACACACAGAGACGCAGAGGCAGAGAGAGAGAGGGAGAGAATTCTACAAAAAATCACATTCAAACCAAAATATCTCACTTTCTGTTGGTCACAGCTTATGACTATAAATTAGAAAGTTGTCCGGCTTGATGAGAACAATATACATAACGATTTTTGTGACTCTACTTAAAACTAAGCCCCCATTTTTGACTAAAGGTGGCGCTACTGAGCCCCTCACCACGCCCGTTTCTGAAACTTTGCACATGTCTACCGGCTAATAAATGTGATGTGTCTGTCGAGTTTCATCCAATTTCAAGTATGTTAAGAGTCTCAAAAGCATCTGAAAAGAATATTAAAGTTTGATGCGTTGCCACGGCAACAGTATTTAAGATATCAATAAACCTTTCACAGGTCTACATCTGCCGTGTGTCTACATTATACACATAAAGTTTGAAGCAAATCGGGTAAAAATAAGAGGGTGATTTCAAAGCATTTTGAAAGTGACACACTTCCTGCTGCCAGTTGGTGGCGCTATAACTTTGACTCACAATAGTCACATCCATGTGATCGGCCTCTTACAACGAACACACTGCGGAAGTTTCATCAAGATCAGTTAATGTATGCAGAAGTTATAACACACTTCCTGTTTATCTTTTCTCGCTATAAATTCGTTTCATCGCCACGGCCAAACCGTTCGAGATATCAAAAATCCGTCCGCAATTTAGCATCCTCAATATCTTGACTTCATGCTGACCGAGTTTGGTGTGGATCGGATCAATTCCCTAGGAGGAGTACATTAAATTCCACAGCATGCGTTTTTCAAACAACCCATAATAGCTGACTTCCTGTTGGGCAGAGCTAATAACTTAGAGCGCGAAAGTTGTTCGGCCCGATGAGATCTATATGTGTACCTAGTTTCATACTAATACGTTCTTGTATGTGTCCAAGATTTAAGATTGTGTTCTAGGGGGCGCTGTTGAGCCCCCCTGCCACGCCCGGGTACCAGCTTCAGCCCGGCCCTAATGGCCGCGGGTTCTGACCTGCGTGCAAAGTTTCATGAGTTTTTGAGCACGTTAAAGGCCCCAAAAGCCCCCGAACCCTTGAAGAACAATAATAATAATAATAATAATCCTAACGAAAACAATAGGGCCTTCGCCCCTTCAGGGCTTGGGCCCTAATAATAATAATAATAATAATAATCCTACCGAAAACAATAGGGCCTTCGCCCTTTCAGGGCTTGGGCCCTAATAATCCTACCGGAAACAATAGGGCCTTCGCCCTTTCAGGGCTTGGGCCCTAATAATCCTAACGAAAACAATAGGGCCTTCGCCCTTTCAGGGCTTGGGCCCTAATAATAATAATAATAATAATCCTAACGAAAACAATAGGGCCTTCGCCCTTTCAGGGCTTGGGCCCTAATAATCCTAACGAAAACAATAGGGCCTTCGCCCCTTCAGGGCTTGGGCCCTAATAATCCTACCGAAAACAATAGGGCCTTCGCCCTTTCAGGGCTTGGGCCCTAAATAGGATTTCAGTAAGTTGGCTTTCTCAAGCCAACTTAATAATAAGTTTAAATAGGATTTCAGTAAGTTGGCTTTCTCAAGCCAACTTAATAAGTTTAAATAGGATTTCAGTAAGTTGGCTTTCTCAAGCCAACTTAATAATAATAATAAGTTTAAATAGGATTTCAGTAAGTTGGCTTTCTCAAGCCAACTTAATAATAAGTTTAAATAGGATTTCAGTAAGTTGGCTTTCCCAAGCCAACTTAACGAGAAAAAAAAGTTTGTTGAGACAAACTTTAAGTTGGCTTGAGAAAGCCGGACCAGAGAGTTTGAAGAAGTTAAAAGTAGTTAGCAGTTTAAGTAGTTTGAAGTTTAAAGTAGTTTAAATTTTGATTGATAAATTAGTTACAAAGAAAGAATAGTTAAAAAGAAAGAAAAAAGATTAGTTAGAAAGAAAAAGAAAGAAAGATTAATTTGAAAGAAAGAGAAAGAAATAGAAAGAAAGAGAGAAAGAGAAAGAAAGAAAGAGAAAGAAAGAGAAGATTAGGTAGAAAGAAAGAGAAAGAAAGAAAGAATGAATGGTGGATTAGTTATTTAGAAAGAAAGATAGATTAGTTAAAAAGACAGGAAAATAGATCAGTTAAAAAGAAAGAAAAATAGATTAGTTAGAATGAAAGAAAGAAAGAAAGAAAGAAAGAAAGAAAGAGAGAAAGAAAGATGGATTAGTTAGAAAGAAAGATAGATTAGCTAGAATGAAAGAAAGAAAGAAAGATGGATTAGTTATAAAGAAAGAGAGATGGATTAGTTAGTTAGAAAGAAAAAGAAAGAAAGAAAGAAAGAAAGAAAGAAAGAAAGATGGATTAGTTAGAAAGAAAGAAAGATGGATTAGTTAGTTTGAAAGAAAGATTAGTTAGAAAAAAGATAGAAAGAAAGAAAGACAGAAAGAAAGAAAGAAAGATAGAAAGAAAGATGGATTAGTTAGAAAGAAAGAAAGATGGATTAGTTAGTTAGAAAGAAAGATTAGTTAGAAAAAAGAAAGAAAGAAAGAGAAAGAAAGAAAGAAAGAAAGATGGATTAGTTAGAAAGAAAGATAGATTAGCTAGAATGAAAGAAAGAATGAACGGTGGATTAGTTGGTTAGAAAGAAAGAAAGATGGATTAGTAAGAAAGAAAGATGGATTAGTTAGAAATTTAGAAAGAAATTTAGAAAGAAAGAAAGATGGATTAGTTAGTTAGAAAGAAAGAAAGATGGATTAGTTAGTTAGAAAGAAAGAAAGATGGATTAGTTAGTTAGAAAGAAAGAAAGATTGATTAGTTAGAAAGAAACAGATTTGCTAGAATTAAAGAAAGAATGAACGGTGGATTAGTTGGTTAGAAAGAAAGAAAGATAGATGGATTAGTTAGTTAGAAAGAAAGAAAGATTGATTAGTTAGAAAGAAACAGATTTGCTAGAATTAAAGAAAGAATGAACGGTGGATTAGTTGGTTAGAAAGAAAGAAAGATGGATTAGTAAGAAAGAAAGATGGATTAGTTAGAAAGAAAGAAAGAAAGAAAGAAAGAAAGAAAGAAAGAAAGAAAGAAAGAAAAAAGATGGATTAGTTAGTTAGAAAGAAAGAAAGATGGATTAGTTAGAAGGAAAGAAAGATGGATTAGTTAGAAAGAAAGAAAGATTGATTAGTTAAAGAAAGAAAGAAAGAAAGATAGATTAGTTAGAAAGAAAGAAAGATGGATTAGTTAGTTAGAAAGAAAGATTGATTAGTTAGAAAGAATGAAAGAAGGAAAGAAAGAGAAAGAAAGAAAGATTAGCTAGAATGAAAGAAAGAATGAACGGTGGATTAGTTGGTTAGAAAGAAAGAAAGAAAGAAAGAAAGAAAGAAAGAAAGAAAGAAAGAAAGAAAGAAAGAAAGAAAGAAAGATGGATTAGTAAGAAAGAAAGATGGATTAGTTAGTAAGAAAGAAAGAAAGAAAGAAAGAAAGAAAGTAAGAAAGAAAGATGGATTAGTAAGAAAGAAAGATGGATTAGTTAGTTAGAAAGAAAGAAAGAAAGAAAGAAAGAAAGATGGATTAGTTAGAAAGAAAGAAAGAAAGAAAGAAAGATGGATTAGTTAGAAAGAAAGAAAGATGGATTAGTTAGAAAGAAAGATTGATTAGAAAGAAAGAAAGAAAGAAAGAAAGAAAGAAAGAAAGAAAGAAAGAAAGAAAGAGAAAGATTGATTAGTTAGAAAGTAAGAAAGAAAGAAAGAAAGAAAGAGAAAGAAAGATTAGCTAGAATGAAAGAAAGAATGAAAGAAAGAGAAAGAAAGATTAGCTAGAATGAAAGAAAGAATGAACGGTGGATTAGTTGGTTAGAAAGAAAGAAAGAAAGAAAGAAAGAAAGAAAGAAAGAAAGAAAGAAAGAAAGAAAGAAAGAAAGAAAGATGGATTAGTTAAAAAGAAAGAAGGAAAGAAAGATAGATTAGTTAAAAAGAAAGAAGGAAAGAAAGATAGATTAGTTAGAAAGAAAGAGATTAGTTAGCCCTCTGGGGTCTGAGCTGTTTTCTGGGCCCTGGAGGTGTTCTGACATGCTCTGACATTTGTGAAAAGAAAGAAAGATAGATTAGTTAGAAAGAAAGAAAGATGGATTAGTTAGTTAAAAAGAAAGATAGATTAGTTAGAAAGAAAGATAGATTAGTTAGAAAGAAAGATAGATTAGATAGGACAAATAGATAGATTAGTTAGAAAAATAGATTAGTTAGAAAGAAAGAAAGAGATAGATAGATAGATAGATAGATAGATAGATAGATAGATAGATAGATAGATAGATAGATAGATAGAAAATGTTTGAAGATAGATAGATAGATAGATAGATAGAAAAGGTTTGAAGATAGATAGATAGCTAGATAGATAGATAGATAGAAAAGGTTTGAAGATAGATAGCTAGATAGATAGATAGATAGAAAATGTTTGAAGATAGATAGCTAGATAGATAGATAGATAGAAAAGGTTTGAAGATAGATAGCTAGATAGATAGATAGATAGATAGATAGATAGATAGATAGATAGATAGATAGATAGGGTTTGAAAGATAGATAGATAGATAGATAGATAAAAACAGTTTGAAGATAGATAGATAGATAGATAGATAGATAGATAGATAGATAGATAGATAGATAGATAGATAGATAGATAGATAGATAGAGGTTAGGGTTAGAATAACCTAACCCTAACCCTAACCCTATAGGCTTTTTAGTGCATTTTGCCACGCCCCTTTTCTAATGACCCTATTACACCCATCCTAATGCAAAAGTTTTACTTTTTTTTGACAATTATTGATCTAGAGTGTCCAGAGAATTGTCCTAGACTGGTCTGGTTCCGATCGGGCAAAAAACCTAGGACTAGTTCGCAAAAGTAGGTTTTTAACATAGTCGTAAATATTTATTGAACAGTTTGATTGACATTAGTGGTTCTTGAGGCAAAGTTGTTCAACATGAGGAGGTCTATCAAATGATATGCATTTTGTGACGAAATTTGTTACACCACGTGATTACAGAGCCTTAAAACTCGTTAGCGCCAACTAGTGGCCGATTTCTTTCAAAATTCTTACAGACCTCTAGGGGCTTGAGCCGAACATGCCCACCGAGTTTCGTTCCGATCGGACTTCGTTAACCTTATTTAATAGGTGCTCAAACCTCATTGGCCAATGGCGGCCATGTTTTTCGAGATACGCCAATATCCTTTTAGACATACATGGCCCCTTGGGCCAAGACACTGCATACCAAATTTCAAGTCAATCGGACTAACGGTCAGGCATTTATATGTTTTTTTGTTTTATAGCGCCACCATATGGCCAATCGACGCAATTTTTTTACTGTGACCTCAGATTGACCTCCTACACATGTGTACCAAGTTTGGTGAAGTTTACTAAATTACTTCTTGAGTTATAGCCATTTTAGTAAAATAGGCTCCTCCCACAACGTTAATTTTGCACCCCCTAGCGACCGTGAATCGAAATTTCAACTTTTTTTCGATAATTATTGATCTTCAGACTCCAGAGAACAATTCTGCACTGGTTTGGTTCCGATCGGGTCAAAAACCACAGACTAGTTCGCAAAAGTAGGTTTTTGACTAAATTCAAAATGGCGGAAAATTTTGCATACCGGAAATGAAATCGGAGACAAACGTTTTGTCCATCTTGAGCCAGGGATTACAGTGATATAAGACACTTGAGTCTACGACAAACCGTCTAGGAGTTATTAGCAATTTCATACTTTTGCTTACTATAGCGCCACCTATTGGCCAATCGGGATCATAATTTGATAACCTCTCCTCGATTTTTGTACTACCATCTGGCAAAGTTTCAAGTCTCCAGCACTTACGGTTTGGGCTGCACGATGCGTTTTACGGCGGAAGAATAATAATAAAAATCAGGGCAATTACAATAGGGTTTCAGCACTTCGTGCTTGAACCCCAGCATTTATCGGGGTTCAAGCAGTTAACCCTCTGGGGACCAAGCTGTTTTGGGGCCCTTGAGATGTTCTGACATGCTCTGACATTTGTGCTTTTTTCAGTTATTTATAAACATGTTAATGGCAAAGGTGTAAATTCACTCTATATAGCACAAACAGGCCTACCATAATATGCGAGCAACATGTATGTAGATGTTTGTATTTTTAAGAGAATAATGTTTATGCGTGGTTATTTAAAAAAATAAAAATGAAAGTTGCTGAAATAAGACCACAAAACTCATGCAAAATATGTGCCCACAAGACTTTTGACTAATGGATGTTGTCTCTTCGAGTTCTAGCTTCAAAATTATATGAAAATAGTCTTGCTTTATCGTTCACAAAAAAAAATACATTGATTTAAATGGTGTAAAACAGGTTTTGCTTGGAAAGCCAATATGCGAGGGGGAGGAGTAGTTTACACCTTAGATTACCCAGTCCCACCCACTCTGCATAATGACTCTGCATAATTAGCCATTCATTCAGGTGTGACACTGACTGAGCCACAATGCAAGGACAAAATATATATTTTGAAGAAGACTTATATTGACCATTTAAGATTTTGCTTACATCTATCTTGTAAATATGTTTTGCTATTTTATTAAAAAGGTTACAATTACAACAATAATTACAATTTCTGCAAAAAAGTACTCTTTCTTTGTAAAAAAAAAAAAGAAGATTATAGGCCTACATTTTATCATATGTATTCATTAGTTTGAATATAGCCAACATTGGAACATCTTAGTCTATGACTTTATTTTTGACAAAATAGTATTTTTTATATATATATATATATGAGCAGAAAAGCTTATTTGATGTGACAGTCTATTCTACAGTAAAAACTGTACCCAAATCTAGTCAACAAAAAGTTGTCTTTCATACTTCGCCTGACTGTAACGTTGTTTTTATGAAATATTAGGGCATAGCCTATAAATGTTAATTTGCAGTTTAATACGTTGCTTATACAAATACATTTTATTTCAACATATTTCAGTCGATTTTTACTCATCTCAGTAGGCTATAGCAAAGCAGTTTATTCTTTCACACACAGACGCGCGATTCATATTTAGGCTAAACAGTCTTTACAAATATGTACCCTTCATTCATCTCACAGAAACGCGATTCATATTTAGGCTAAACAGTCTTTACAAATATGTACCCTTCATTCATCTCACAGAAACGCGATTCATATTATAGAAACGCGATTCATCTTTTTGTTTACATAGGCCTACACTAACGTTATTCCATAACGTTATTCCACATTAACACTTGAGAAAGGATAACTTAGCCTACCTCACTCCTCAGCGGGATCTGCTCCTCATATTGCTCCTCATATCAGCACGGAAACTTTTCTCCATAAGGTAGGCTATATTATGCCTCTTTGTTTACAGCTGATGTGGGGGCGTTTCACAGACTGAAATAGTTCTCAGAATTTGCGTTTGAATAGCACGCGCTCTCCGGGGCGTGGTCAAATTACTTTTGAATCATCTCGTAATGAGCTCGACTGGAGTCACTCTCTTTTTATACAGATTACAGAAGCTGATAATATTTGTTTTTTATATAAATTACTTCATTTAAAAGCTGCGATCTCAAGCTTTATGCCCGTGGGTCTGTTTGCCTGTTTGACTGAATTTTCGCGGAGTTATAGATCATTTTCGAACGCGTTTCAAATGGGAGTTTACTGACAGAGAGAAGGCAGAAATAGCATCATGTTAATTTTTCTTTATTTGTCAAAAAGCAAAACACTTTATTTTTATTGTGAATATACAGAAAAAAAATAGAAACTGAACAGGATCGATTGATGTATTACACGAAAATGAAAGATCAAAATTAACAGAGCATTTTGTGTTTATTTTTCATTGCTAAAAAAAAAAACGAGCAAAACGCGCAGGCGCGTTTTTGGTCCCCAGAGGGTTAAGGCCTTTAAGGCCTTTAAGCACACAAGCATCAAAAGACATTACGTTTTATTTAGCAAGCATTTAACAACTGCCATCATAGATTAAAAAAAGTCAATTTACAGCCAATACAGGCAGTTTACCATTGGAAATATATGGTTTTAAAGTGTTTTTACAGTTATAGCACCTTTTTGCCTGAGTCTTCTTACAGTCTTGCCTGATCTCCACCACTTTTATTAGTAGTACTCAAAGTGTGCCCATATATATGTGTCAAATTTGTTGTAAATATGTAATTTTGATAAGGAGTTTAGACAATTATATTCAGTGGCGTAACGAGCCAACACCAGGCCCTTAAATAGGATTATCAAGGCAGGCCCCTTGATGACGCAATTGATGACACAATGTCTGCGAGTAGGCTACCATGAATAGGGCAGGATATGATCATACACAGCATATAAGAGATGAGATGACTAACAAAATCAGGAGGAGCTTACGCTCACCAAAAAAAAAAAAAAAAAAAAACACTGGTGACAGCGCACCATAACACATTGTTAGGCCTAGGTCCAAATGCATAAAAAAGATGCTCTCTTACATTATAGCAGGATTTTCCGGGCTTTCCTATGTGCAACTGCAAAGTTGTCGATTAGATCAGGATTGTGCGCACGGGCATTCTCAATTGACCCTTCGCAGGGAGTTTGATTGACAGGCGATCTGACTAATCATAATCCGCCATTTTGTCCCACAAAGCAGTCAGGAGAGTTAGTAGATTAATTTTGGAGGATTTTGTACTGACGTCTTTAAAACAACATTCCTTTTATGTTCATTCATGTTTATTTTAATGCTATAAATTAACTAGAAGGAAGAGATGATCGGTTCACGAGCAGCTTTAACTGAGCCTTGAGTCTACAGCGATCTGTCAGACACATTAAATAGTCACAAAACGGTATTTATTGTTTAAATGTCTCTAAAAAATGACTACATTTGAAAGGTGAGACTTTTGGCGCTTTTCCATTACTAGTACCAGCTCAACTCAACTTGACTCAACTCGACTCGGCTCAGCTCGCTTTTCGCTCCGTTTTCCATTGCAGATAGTACCTCCACAACAGTACCTGGTCGTCATAGCGACGTCGCAGGAAACTGCCGTGACTTAGGGTGTTTCTTAATATGCGTTCTTCAGCGATCTTGCGTCCTTGTGTTCTCGTTTTACGTCATCATTAACCGTCGAAGTTCAGACCCAATTCTCAAGAACGCAAGTACAGAGGACGCATGAAAGAACCCGGATGTGTTCTTGATACCGAGGATGCATCGAATGCAGACTTGAGCTAGTACTCGCCTGGTGTCCCAGAAGTCATTGCGGCTGGTTCCGAGTTCGTTCTTCCAAGGAAGCTTGGCAAGACCGGTCTCCACGAGAACACAAGTCTGTTCTCTGCGTTCCTTGGAATTGAGAAACAGCCTTAATCTTCTACGCGAGATGTTTTTTATTCAGGATACTCCGTCTGGCGCGTACAATGATGACGCAGTGAATAGTGACGAATAGTGGTCATTGACAGTATGGACGGGGATTCGCCAGTCCCAATTCAAAACAAATTTCATGACAATCCATCATTGTTTGTTTCAAACATGTGAGAGCATCAAAATGATCCATGTGTGAAATTGATTGGATTTAATTCATTTTTTTGTCAGTTCCTATCATAATTTTAACATTTTGGCGTTATTGTGTAGCTATTTACCTATGTTTTCAAATTTCCTTTGTTTTTTTGTTGTTGTCTCGATCGGACTAACGGCTTTGAAGATAAACACAATTTTTTAAAGCTCTAAATGACACTTACAAAAACCATAAGGCGAAACCTGGCATGTTTGGTATTGTTGGACTCGGCAAGGATTCAGGAGTCTTAGGAGGTCACTCCTGTGAAAAAACACTGGCTTGAAACTTCTAAGGCTCCTTCAAGGCATTGTGCCAATGACGTATACTGAGTTTTTTTAGATACACCAATGTTCTCATAGACTATCATGGCACCCTGGACAAAGACACTGCATGCCAATTTTCAGTAGACTAACAGTTGGGTGCGCTTATAGCTATTTTCATGATTTTTTTCACTGTTATAGACCCACCAAGTGGCCAATTGTCACGATTTTTTTCATGTCAACTCAGATTGAGCTTATGAACATGTGTCCCAAGTTTAGCGAAAATATCTCTTTCCGCTCACAAGTTATAACCATTTTATAGTGCCACCAAGTGGCCAATTGTCATGATTTTTTTTTCACGTGACCTCAGAATGAGCTCATGAACATGTGTCCCAAGTTTTGCGAAAATATCTCTTTCCGTTCACAAGTTATAACCGTTTTATAGTGCCACCAAGTGGTCAATTGTTGCGATTTTTTTCAAGTGATCTCAGGTTGAGCTCAGGAAGATGTATCCCAAGTTTAGCAAAAAAATCTCTTTCCGTTCACAATTTATAACCGTTTTAGTAAAAGTGGCCCTGGTGCCATCAAATATTTTGGTTCCCCTTATCGACCGTTAATTGAAATTTTGAATTTTGTGGATGATTATTGATTGTCAGACTCCAGAGAATATTCTTGCAGTGGTTTGGTTCTGATCGGGCCAAAAACCTAGGAGAAGTTTGCAAAAATAGGTTTTTCAAAAAAATGCAATGTACTCGAAATTGGCGCTGAAGGGGGAGCAAATCGGAGATAGCCATTTTGTCCGCCTTGAGCCAAGGATTCCAACGATATAAGACACTTGATCCTGGGACAAACGGTCTAAGAGTTATGAGCGATTTTGAACTTTTGCTTGCTGTAGCGCCACCTATGGGCCAATCGGGGTCATACTCTGATAGGTTGTCCCCAAATTGAGGCCTACCATCTGGCCAGGTTTCAAGTCTCTAGGCCTTACGGTTTGTCCTGCACGATGCGTTTTACGAATCCTTACAATTACAATAGGGTTTCAGCATTTCATGCTTGAACCCCTAATAAGAATGAAGGCTTTTTGCCAGTTATAGCGCCACCTATGGTCCGATCTCCATGAAACTCTGCATGCTTCCTCACCATGTTCTGACACATATGCTCATCAATTTTTGTGAAGTTCTGAGTTTTCCTTTGGGATTTATAGGCTTTTGAGTGTATTTTGCCACGCCCCTTTTCTAAATGACCCTGTTACAGCCACCCAAATGCCAAAGTTCAACTTTTTTTTGATAATTATTGATCTAGAGAGTCCAGAGAATTGTCCTAGACTGGTTTGGTTCCGATCGGGCGAAAAACCAGGGACTAGTTCGCAAAAGTAGGTTTTGGACAAAATTCGACATAGCAGAAAATTTTCCCTGCCTACATCCAAATCGGAGATAGATAACTTTTGCTTGCTGTAGCGCCACCTATGGGCCAATCGGGGTCATACTCTGATAGGTTGTCCCCAAATTGAGGCCTACCATCTGGCCAGGTTTCAAGTCTCTAGGCCTTACGGTTTGTCCTGCACGATGCGTTTTACAAATCCTTACAATTACAATAGGGTTTCAGCACTTCGTGCTTGAACCCCTAAAAATCAGTAAAATTACAATAGGGTTTAAGCACTTCGTGCTTGAACCCCTAAATATAGCTGCAAGCAGCAATTACCGGGGCCAAGCAGAATAAGACGACAAGACATGGCTGAAAGTGTCAGATCAACTGCAACAATGAGCAATTTAAGACATTTAAAGAGGATTTTAGACGAAATGGCTGAAAAATCATAGAAACAGTAATTAAAAATATGATTTAACTGATTATCACTTTCGATAGGTGGCGCAGTTACAAAACTGATGTGATGTGGTCAGAGTGAGGAGACAATGACACATACAAAGTTTGGTGTCAATATGTCAAGGCATTGCAGAGATAAAGCCTGAATAGTCCTTTTGGACATCATGCCTCAAATTTTCTGCTGCGGTAAACGAAAAAGGTTTCGTCAATCGACACGAAATCCATAACTTTTATTCGGCACGGTTGGGAGATGATACGATTCGATTTTGGTGAAAATCGGACAAACGGTCTAGGCGGAGTTCGAAAAAGTAGGTTATGACTGAAAATCAAGATGCCGGACAGGAAGTTCGGCCAAATAAGGAAAACTTGGTATCTATGTTCTGTATTGAAATGTGTCATTTCAATAGCTAGATTTATTCAAAAGTTATTAGCCTTTTTGGAAAAAAAATGATAACTTTTGACCACTAGGTGGCACTGTCTCGAAATATTTTGAGTACCTTCAGGGGATGGTGCTCATGGCACATTCTGAGTTTCGTAATATTAAACCAATGCATTTGTTTAGTATAGCATTTTATTTCACAAAACTGTATTGAAGTCAATGGGAATTTCATGTTTTGTTCTGTTATAGCGACACCAAGAGGCTCAGTCCCACCATTTTTTTTATGTGTCCTCAGAGTGAGCCCATACATATGTGTGTCGATTTTGGTGAAAATATCTCAATTCGCTTCGGAGTTATAGACATTTATATAAAAAAACACGTAACAAATGACTGACACATGACTTTGATTGGATTTTACTACCCCTTACTATCAATATTTTCGCATTTGGGCATTGATGCTTAGATAACAAGCTATGATTCCAAACTTCTGACGGTGGTTTCGTCTCGATCGGACAAACGGTTTCAAAGATATCGCCTAATGTTTTTTCAGCGCTAAATCACAATTCTACACAAACCGTAAGGCGAAACCTAGCATGTTTGGTATCGTGGGACTCGGCAACGATTCAGGAGTTTAATGAGATGAGTTTCGTGAAAATAAGTCGATCACTCCCAAAGTTATAAGCATTTGGAAAAAAATTCACCACTAGGTGGCGCTGTTTCAAAACTTCTCATGCTCCTTCAGGACATCGTGCTGATGACCCATACCAAGTTTCGTAACAATTCGTTCATGCATTCTTAAAATACAGCATTTTAGCACAAAATTCAAAATGTCCGACAGTCAAAATGGCCGATTTGGTAAAATTGGATATCAGTCGAATCGGCATGTTGCCCTGAACCTAACGAGACCAAATTTATGATTTTTGGACAAACTGTTCAGAAGTTATAAGCAAAAATAGCCATTTTTCATATCTCCGGACCAGTAGGTGGCGCTGCGCCGAAACACAGCATGTTGCCTCAGGTCATGCTTGTAATGACATGTACCAAGTTTGGTCTGAATCCAATAAAGCGTTGCGTCACTTCGTGCTTGAACGCCTAATTAAAGCTGCAAGCAGCATTTATCGGGGTTCAAGCAATTAAGGCCTTTAAGGGGCCGCTCACATATCGCGCATAAAAACGCGTCGAAAACGCTAGGCGCGCCGCGTTCTCCTTTTTCCAAAGCGCTCGGGTGGTTGCGCTCCGGAGGCGTCTGTCGTTGCTAAGCTTGGTTCTTGTCACGTGACCTGCGGTGCGCTTGCGGCATTCTGAAAAGTTGAGATGTTTTTATCTCGATGCGGCGCGGACGCGCTTGGAAAAAACGAGCGCGTCGCACCGCGACCGCGTCGCTTCCATTATGAGCGCGCATACCGCGCGGCTACATTTGAAATAACGAACTTGCGCGCGCAAAAGACGCGATATGTGAGCGGCCCCTAAGGCCTTAACCCTCTGGGGACCAAGCTGTTTTTGGGGTCCTTGAGATGTTCTGACATGCTCTGACATTTGTGCTTTTTTCATTTATTTATAAACATGATAATGGCAAAGATGTAAATTCACTCTATATAGCACAAACAGGGCTACCATAATATGCGAGCAACGTGTATGTAGATGTTTGTATTTTTAAGAGAATAATGTTTATGCGTGGTTATTGGAAAAAATTTAAATGAAAGTTGCTGAATTAAGACCACAAAACACATATTAAATATGTGTCCACAAGACTTTTGACTAATGGATGTTGTCCCTTTGAGTTCTAGCTTCAAAATTATGTGAAAATAGTCTTGCTTTATCGTTCACAAAAAAAATACATTGATTTAAATGGTGTAAAACAGGTTTTGCTTGGAAAGCCAATATGCGAGGGGGAGGAGTAGTTTACACCTTAGATTACAATGTCCCACCCACTCTGCATAATGACTCTGCATAATTAGCCATTCATTCAGGTGTGACACTGACTGAGCCACAATGCAAGGACAAAAGATGTATTTAGAAGAAGACTTATATTGACCATTTAAGATTTCGCTTACATCTATCTTGTAAATATGTTTTGCTATTTTATTAAAAATTTTACAATTACAACAATAATTACAATTGCAACAATATTTCAAGTGTACTCTTTCTTTGTAAAAAAGAAAAAGAAAAAAGATTATAGGCCTTCATTTTATCATATGTATTCATTAGTTTGAATATAGCAAATATATATATATATATATATATATAATATATATATATATATATATATATAATATATATAAATATATAAATAATAGAGTTTTATATATATATATATATATATATAGTTATATATATAGTTATATATATATATAACGTTAGATATGAGCAGAAATTGCTAAACAAAAGCTTATTTGATGTGGCAGTATATTCTACAGTAGCCTAAAAACTGTACCCAAATCTAGTCAACAAGTGACTGACTGTAACATTGTTTTTATGAAATATTAGGGCATATAAATGCTAATTTGCAGTTTAATACGTTGCTTATACAAATACATTTTATTTCAACATATTCCGGTCGATTTTTACTCATCTCAGTAGGCTATAGCAAAGCAGTTTATTCTTTCACACACAGACACGCGATTCATATTTAGGCTAACAGTCTTTACAAATATGTACCCTTCATTCATCTCACAGAAAGGCGAGTCATATTATAGAAATGTGATTCATCTTTTTGCGGTTTGCATAGGCCTACACTAACGTTATTCCATAACATTATTCCACATCAACACTTGAGAAAAGAAAACAGCCTACCTCACTCCTCAGCGGGATCTGCTCCTTATATCAGGAGATATTGCTCCTCATATCAGCACTGTTCTGAGGAAACTTTTCTCCATAAGGTAGGTTATATTATGCCTCGCTCGATTGCGACGCGCTTTGTTTACAGCTGATGTGGGGGCGTTTCACAGACTGAAATGGTTCTCAGAATTTGCATTTGAATAGCACGCGCTCTCCGGGGAGTGGTCAAATTACTTTTGAATGGCTCGTAATGAGCTCGACTGGAGTCACTCTCTTTTTATACAGATTACAGAAGCTGATAATATTTGTTTTTTATATAAATTACTTCATTTAAAAGCTGCGATCTCAAGCTTTATGCCCGTGGGTCTGTTTGCCTGTTTGACTGAATTTTCGTGGAGTTATAGATCATTTTTGAACGCGTTTCAAATGGGAGTTTACTGACAGAGAGAAGGCAGAAATCGCATCATGTTAATTTTTCTTTATTTGTCAAAAAGCAAAACACTTTATTTTTATTATGAGTATACAGAAAAAAAATAGAAACTGAACAGGATCGATTGATGTATTACACGAAAATGAAAGATCAAAATTAACAGAGCATTTAGTGTTTATTTTCATTGCTAAAAAAAAAAAACGAGCAAAACGCGCGGGCGCGTTTTTGGTCCCCAGAGGGTTAAAGCCCAAAAGCATCAAAAGCTATTAAGTTTTATTTAGCAAGCATGTAACCACTGACATAATAGATGGAAAAGACCATTTACAGCCAATACAGGCAATGTACCATAGGAAATATATGGTTTTAAAGCTTTTTAACAATTATAGCGCCACCTATGGTCTGATCTCTATAAAATATTGCATGCTTGTTAGTGATGTTATGTCACATATGCTCACCAATTTTGGTGAAGTTCTGAGTTTTCATTTGGGATTTATAGGATTTTTAGTAAAACACTTGAGTCTGGGTCAAACGGCCTAAGAGTTATGAGCGATTTGTACTTTTGGTTGCTGTAGCGCCACCTATGGGCCAATCGGGGTCATACTCTGATAGGTTGTCTCCAAATTGAGGCCTACCATCTGGCCAGGTTTCACATCTCTAGGCCTTACGGTTTGGCCTGCACGATGCGTTTTACGAATCCTTACAATTACAATAGGGTTTCAGCACTTCGTGCTTGAACCCCTAAAAATCAGTACAATTACAATAGGGTATTACAATTACAAGCATTTCATGCTTGAACCCCTAATAAGAATGGAAGCTTTTTGCCATTTATAGCGCCACCTTTGGTCCGATCTGCATGAAACTCGGCATGCTTCTTCACCATGTTATGACACATATGCTCATCAATTTTGGTGAATTTCTGAGTTTTCATTTGGGATTTATAGCCTTTTTTGTGTATTTTGCCATGCCCCTTTTCTAAATGACCCTGTTACAGCCACCCAAATGCAAAAGTTCAACTTTTTTTTGATAATTATTGATCTAGAGAGTCCAGAGAATTGTCCTAGACTGGTCTGGTTCCGATCGGGCGAAAAACCAGGGACTAGTTTGCAAAAGTAGGTTTTGGACAAAATGCGACATAGCAGAAATTTTTTCCTGTCTAAATCGAATTTGGAGATAACCATTTTGTCTGCCCTGAGCTACAGTGGTGTAAGACTCTTGAGCCTAGGTCAAACGGCCTAAGAGTTATGAGCGATTCTGTACTTTTGGTTGCTGTAGCGCCACCTATGGGCCAATCGGGGTCATACTCTGATAGGTTGTCCCCAAATTGAGGCCTACCATCTGGCCAGGTTTCACGTCTCTAGGCCTTACGGTTTGGCCTGCACGATGCGTTTTACGAATCCTTACAAATACAATAGGTGTTCAGCACTTCGTGCTTGAACCCCTAATAAAGTTTACAATAAAGTACAATTAAAACCTTATATTATTGTCACAGTGTCTGGTTTATGTTCCTTGGGTCACCACTAGATGTCCTCCTTCCCCACGGTGTCCATCACACTCTTGAACTACATCCCCCATGATCCTTGTCTTTTCATTGCACTCAGCTGTCCCTTATCACTGATCATTGCACCCAGCCTGTTCCCCATTAGCATTGTCAATTCCCTGTGTATATAACCCTGTCTGTTTTAGTATGTGTCACGGAGTCCTTGTATTTTATCTCACCACTTCTGTTCCCTGGTTTATGTTTCTTGTTCTTTGGATGGATTTGATGACGACTTATGCCTGGACTGGATTATGCTTTTGGAATTCCCCATTAAACACTAAACTGCATTTGGATCTTTCTCGTTCCTTCGTGTGTGGTTCGTGACAGAAGGACTCCGTCAAACTCAAGATCCAGCAGTTTTTATTTTTTATTTTATTTATTTATTTTTTTTGTGTGTATCATGTCGACAAGAAGAGAACTGTTTGAAGGGACCCGGTTAGCCAAGTTTCGCGGGTCCCGTGGAGGCCGCAGTGGAGGTACTGGTCGGGAGGAATCACGACTCCACTCTCCACTCTGGCCACTCTTCAACCCTGGGTTGGTGGGGTCCAGCCCAGAGCCCCATCCGCCGCTGGTTCCGTCCAGCCCAGAGCCTTCAATGACATTAGTGGAATGTTATTCCTGGTGGGATCATCTCACCAAGCAGAGTGCTGCGTTCCCGGTAGATTCCGGGAGGACAGCAGCATCCACTCCCTCGCAAGAACGGGGGAGGAGAAGGAGGAATTCCTCTGTCCCAGTGCCGGTGGTCCCAGTGCCGGTGGTCCCAGTGCCGGTGGTCCCTGTGCCGGTGGTCCCTGTGCCGGTGGTCTCGAGTCCGGTGGTCCGGAAACGGCGGAGGAGGAGGAGGACTTCCTGCCTTCCCAATGGCCTGGAGGTCGTCCCCGAACAGCCCGCTGTCTCCCTGGAGGTCGTCCCCGAACAGCCCGCTGTCTCCCTGGAGATCGTCCCCGAACAGCCCGCTGTCTCCCTGGAGGTTGTCCTCGAGCAGCCCGCCGTCGTCCCGGAGGCCGTCCCCGAGCTGCTCGTCCTGCCGGTCTCGCCCACGCTGCTAGCCCTGCCGGCTCCGCCCACGCCTGCCGAGCCTGTGTCTTCGGACAAGATGGCCGCCGCCGAGCCTGTTCACGTCACGTCTGCCGAGCCTGTGTCTTCGGACAAGATGGCCGCCGCCGAGCCTGTTCACGTCACGCCTGCCGAGCCTGTGTTTTTGGACAAGAAGGCCGCCGCCGAGCCTGTTCACGTCACGTCTGCCGAGCCTGTGTCCCCTGACAAGATGGCCGCCGTCGAGCCTGTGTCTGTTCCTGAGCCGGTGGTGTCTGTTCCTGAGCCGGTGGTGCCAGTTCCAGTTCCAGTGCCTGAGCCGGTGGTGCCAGTTCCAGTGCCTCAGCCGGTGGTATCTGATCCTGAACCGGTGGTGTCTGAGCCGGTGGTATCTGTTCCTGAGCCGGTGGTGTCTGCTCCTGAGCCGGTGGTATCTATTCCTGAGCCGGTGGTGTCTGCTCCTGAGCCGGTGGTGTCTGCTCCTGAGCCGGTGGTGTCTGCTCCTGAGCCGGTGGTGTCTGCTCCTGAGCCGGTGGTGTCTGCTCCTGAGCCGGTGGTGTCTGCTCCTGAGCCGGTGGTGCCAGTTCCAGTTCCAGTGCCTGAGCCGGTGGTGCCAGTTCCAGTGCCTCAGCCGGTGGTATCTGTTCCTGAACCGGTGGTGTCTGAGCCGGTGGTGTCTGCTCCTGAGCCGGTGGTGTCTGCTCCTGAGCCGGTGGTGTCTGCTCCTGAGCCGGTGGTGTCTGCTCCTGAGCCGGTGGTGTCTGCTCCTGAGCCGGTGGTATCTATTCATGAGCTGGTGGTGTCTGCTCCTGAGCCGGTGGTGTCTGCTCCTGAGCCGGTGGTGCCAGTTCCAGTGCCTGAGCCGGTGGTGCCAGTTCCAGTGCCTGAGCCGGTGGTGCCAGTTCCAGTGCCTGAGCCGGTGGTTCCAGTTCCAGTGCCTGAGCCGGTGGTGCCAGTTCCAGTGCCTGAGTCGGTGGTGCCAGTTCCAGTGCCAGTCCCGGTGGTGCCAGTTCCAGTGCCAGTCCCGGTGGTACCAGTTCCAGTGCCAGTTCCGGTGGTGCCAGTTCCAGTGCCTGAGCCGCTGGTGTCTGTTCCAGTTCCTGCGCCGTGGCCGCCCGAGGGGTCTTCACCGCCGTGGCCGCCCGAGGGGTCTTCACCGCCGTGGCCGCCCGAGGGGTCTTCACCGCCGTGGCCGCCCGAGGGAAAGTCTCCGCCCTGGCCGCCCGAGGGAAAGTCTCCGCCCTGGCCGCCCGAGGGAAAGTCTCCGCCGTCCTGGCCGCCTGAGGGACTGTCTGCTCTGCCCTGGCCGCCCGATGGACTGACGTTTCTGCCCTGGCCGTCTGCACAGCCTGCTCCGCCCAGGCCACCCGATGGACTGTCGTCTGCTTCACCCTGGCCGGCCGATGAACTGTCTGCTTCGCCCTGGCCGCTGGCTAAGCCATCACCCCCTGTTCCTGTTCCCCTCCATGGACCTGGCCCCCCATCCCACCCCCTGATCATCCACCTTTCCACCTCTCTCCTTGACTCTGGTTTTGTTTGTGGGTCTTGGAGCGTCTGGTAGCCGCTCCGTAGAGGGGGGGTTATGTCACAGTGTCTGGTTTATGTTCCTTGGGTCACCACTAGATGTCCTCCTTCCCCACGGTGTCCATCACACTCTTGAACTACATCCCCCATGATCCTTGTCTTTTCATTGCACTCAGCTGTCCCTTATCACTGATCATTGCACCCAGCCTGTTCCCCATTAGCATTGTCAATTCCCTGTGTATAACCCTGTCTGTTTTAGTATGTGTCACGGAGTCCTTGTATTTTATCTCACCACTTCTGTTCCCTGGTTTATGTTTCTTGTTCTTTGGATGGATTTGATGACGACTTATGCCTTATAACTGTCCCAGCTATTTAGAACTGATGAGTTATAAGAAAAAAGGGGGGATCATATTTGCAAAACAAGACCTGTGAAGGATATAACGTTTTTCAAGAAATCAAACAAAAAAGTAATGGAAATAAACACTCAAAAGAGCATAAACTCTTTTTAAACATGTATTGAAGTACAGTGTGTGCAGAATTATTAGGCACGTTGATTTTCTGATCATATTTTATTTCCAGGAACATTTTGCCAATTCCAAACCATATTAATCTTAATAACTACTATTAATTTTGTATTTAATCATGTATAAGTGATATATAATTGTTCATGAAGGCTGGAAATGAAAAATGTCTTATTTTCAGATGTGCAGAATTATTAGGCAAGTTTTCTTTTACAGATAAAATAAGCCAAAAAAGAGATTTAACAAAGACTGAAAAGTCAAAAATTATTAAATCCCCATGAGAAGAATGCAAAACTAATGCAATACTAGAGATTACAGTTAAGGCATGACCATTGGACAGTGAAATGCTCATTGGGTCAGCAGGGTCAGACAAAAACAGGTGGAGAAGAAAAAACACATGTTAACTGCAAAAGAATGAAGAATTAAGGTGAAGAATTAAGTGTGAAACCATCGGGAACCCTTTAGTCTCCAGCGCCACCATTTTCCAGAACTGCAACCTACCTGGAGTCTCCAGAAGAGCAAGGTGTCAGGATATCAGAGACTTGGGTTAGGCAAAGAATCCTAAAAAATGACCCTCTCTTAATAAGAATCACAAGCTGAAGAGTAGTAAAATACATGAAGACTGTTTTTTTATAGGCTTTATAGACAGACAGATTGAGAGTGACTCTTGAAGGACCAGCAACACATCCTCTTCTACCACTGTTTGAAGAATTCATCTTCCAGAATACATTTTAATACGTTTTGGGAGTTAATTTTTAGTCCATCTCTGCAAAACGGACTTCAGGGTAGGAGATGGACTAAAAATAAACTCACAAAACGTATTAAAACGTATTCTGGAAGATGAATTCTTCAAACAGTGGTAGAAGAGGATCTGGTGCTGGTCCTTCAAGAGTCACTCTCAATCTGTCTGTCTATAAAGCCTATAAAAAAAACAGTCTTCATGTATTTAACAACACTTCAGCTTGTGACTCTTATTAAGAGAGGGTCATTTTTTAGGATTCTTTGCCTAACCCAAGTCTCTGATATCCTGACACCTTGCTCTTCTGGAGACTCCAGGTAGGTTGCAGTTCTGGAAAATGGTGGTGCTGGAGACTAAAGGGTTCCCGATGGTTTCACACTTAATTCTTCACCTTAATTCTTCATTCTTTTGCAGTTAACATGTGTTTTTTCTTCTCCATCTGTTTTTGTCTGACCCTGCTGACCCAATGAGCATTTCACTGTCCAATGGTCATGCTTTAACTGCAATCTCTAGTATTGCATTAGTATTGCATTCTTCTCATGGGGATTTAATATTTTTGACTTTTCAGTCTTTGTTAAATCTCTTTTTTGGCTTATTTTATCTGTAAAAGAAAACTTGCCTAATAATTCTGCACACCTGAAAATAAGAATTTTTTCATTTCCAGCCTTCATGAACAATTATATATCACTTATACATGATTAAATACAAAATTAATAGTAGTTATTAAGATTAATATGGTTTGGAATTGGCAAAATGTTCCTGGAAATAAAATATGATCAGAAAATCAACGTGCCTAATAATTCTGCACACACTGTATAGACACAAGCATGTGCCAAACAATCATCAGCCAAATAAACTGTCCAAATCAAAACTGTAGGTGAGCAAAAGAGGATACTGAGTCAATGTCATTTCCCACAGGATGAGACTAGACTTGGTCATTAGTCTTTAAATGGTCGCATAATGTCTTTCTTTGGATAAGGGCACTTCTGCCTCCAAAGACAGTCAATGAAATTGTTCTTCTGGTAAGTAGTCCAGCAGAATCATAATAGCACAAAAAATCCTCTACAAGAAAAAGAAATACAACAAATCAACTCATCCATAAACAAACAAACAAACAAACTATTTACAAGAAACAGGTCTCCACCTAAATCAGAGATATTCCAAAAATCAAAACATGATATAACAGCACTTACATTTGGGCAGCAAACAATAAGTCTCCCAAGTCAGGATTTTCCACGACAGCAGTGAACAGGTGAAGGTGTGCTGTGGTATAATTTTCCTTCTACTACTTCCCCTTTTAACTCTAAACATGGGGTCCTATTAGTGACACCTAGTGGCTAGGATGAACATACCCCAAGAAAAAGATAGCCTGCCTTGTAATAGGCTGTGACTGTTACATATTCCCCCCCTCAATTAGAAAGATTATCAACAGTTCCATAGAAAGGCTTCAAATTTTGTACATGAAATGTATCAACATGATTGGGATCATCTAAAAATGACACAGAACAATTAACAGGACCAAGACATTTCTCAATCTTAGCAGGACCTTTCCATTTCACAGCAAGTTTAGCCATAAATCCCTCACTAGCTCGTGACAAAGGATGAGTGCGAACCCAAACGAAATCCCCACTCTGGTAACTCACAGATCTTCTCCGACGGTCGTAATACCTTCTCTGTTTTGCCTGAGCTCGCTCCACGTTCCTTTGCACAGTTATTATCAAGTCCTTCTGTCTCTCTAACACTGGGTACGCAGGACTGTCTGGATCTGAATGTCTTTGAATGGCTCTTTCTAGAGGTCCTTTCAATTTCCTGCCCAGTGCGACTTCAGCTGGAGTGAATCCTGTGCTTTCCTGCCAAGCTGTGTTTATGGCAAAACGGAACTCCGCCAACCATCTGTCCCAATGCCGGTGGTGATCTTGAACATAGGATGAGATCATAGTCTTAAGAGTACGGTTGACTCTTTCAGTGAGGTTAGTTTGAGGGTGTGCTGTGGTAGTCAATTTTTGGACGACACTCCATTGCTTACAAACTAGCCGCAGGAGTTGGGAAGTGAACTGGGTTCCTCGATCGGATACCAAATACATTGGAGTCCCCCACCTGGTGAAGATTTCTTCTACCAAGATACGAGCGATTTGAGGTGTTTTGGCCACACGCAGAGGGAACAACTCTACCCACTTTGAACAGTAGTCCACTACCACAAGGAGATGCTCATTTCGTTTAGAACTCCTAGGAAATGGGCCCATGAGGTCGATCCCCAACATATGTCCGGGTTCCACCACAGGAGTCGACTGCATATGACCGGCTAACTTGGAAATGGAGGGTTTGTATTGCTGACAGATCTGACATTCTTTACAATACTTCCAGACGTCTGAGCGTAAGGTAGGCCAATAACAGATATCTACTAACCTCAGCAGAGTCTTAAGTCTACCAAGATGGCCACTTAACGGGTTGTCGTGCGCATACTTGAGGAAGTCCTTTCGCAGGCTAGCAGGAATGACTAGTTGTAACTTGGGCCCTTTCTGTCCATCTGGCATACTGCGGAAAAGAAAGCCATTCTTTAACAGGTAATGTATACGTAATGGATTGGGATCTGTGAGTGACCTGGCTTGGTTCATGAGTTCTTGCATATCTGGGTCATCGTTTTGGGATTTGGCAATGTCAGACCATTCTATCGGGAAACTGGAAAAAGTGGTAGATGAGTCCTGTGATTTGATATGGGCCAATAGAGAAATTGAAGAGACATCCAAGTGACTACGTGAGAGGGTATCGGGCACAATGTTGCACTGACCTTTTCGATATTTGACACTGAAGTCAAATTCTTGTAGTCGGATGGCCCATCGAGTCAATCTGGAAGACGGCTTTGGGTGATTAAACACCCACGTGAGAGCTGCATGATCAGTGATGATTTCAAAAGGTCTACCTTCAAGATAGGGCCTCCATTTCTCAATGGCCCATATGACGGCACAACACTCCTTCTCTGAAACTGAATAGGACTTCTCAGCTCCTTGTAGCAAGCGTGAAGCGTAGGCTATTACATGTTCTGATCCGTCTAACTCTTGTGTTAGGACAGCTCCTAAGCCCACGTCACTAGCATCAGTCTGGACTTTGAAAGGTTGTGTCAAATCAGGGGCCATCAAGACAGGTGCTTTGGTCAGATCTTGTTTGATCAATTCAAAAGATTTCTGACATTCCTCAGTCCAAGACCATGTTGCTCCTTTTCTCTTTAAAGCATGCAGTGGTGCAGCCTTCTCAGAAAACTTATTAATAAATCTTTGGTACCATCCTGCAAGACCTAGGAACCGTTGTACCTCCTTCAAACCTTGAGGGACGGGGAATTTAGTAACAGCTTCCACCTTTGCAGGGTCTGTTTGTATTCCTTCACTAGATACCACATGTCCTAAAAACAACAAAGACTTTTGCATGAGGTTGCACTTCTGGAGATTGACAGTGAGCCCTGCTTTGTAGAGACAATGAAATATTGCTTGCAGGTGTGTCAAATGCTCTTCTTCCGTCTTCGAGTACACCACAATGTCATCAATGTACACAAAACAACTCTTCCCCCTAAAATCCTTCAGCACTATCTCCATCAATCGTTGAAATGAAGCAGCAGCATTTTTGAGGCCAAAAGGTAAACGAAGAAATTCAAATAGGCCAGATGATGTGACAAAAGCAGTCTTGGAGATACTGTCAGGTTCCATTTCCACCTGCCAATACCCACTTTTTAGATCTAGGGTACTGAAGATTCCTGCTCCATGGAGAGACTCAAGAATATCCTGTATTTGTGGCATAGGGTACGCATCCAGAAAAGTCTTTGAGTTCAGCCCTCTAAAGTCAACACAGAATCTTTGTCCTCCTCCTTTCTTGGGTACTAGGACAATTGGAGCAGCCCAGGGAGACGTCGAGGGTCGAATCATTTTCTTATCAAGCATCCCCTTTATCTCCTGATCGACGAAAAGCTGTTTTTCAGGAGATACTCTGTAGGCTTTCCGGCGGATGGGTACTTCATTAGTGGTTATGATGCGATGTTTCACTATATTGGTGTGCCCAATTTCATTGGTGCACACTGTGGGCCATTCTTTCATGAGCTGTTCAAGTTGTGACTTCAATCCTTTAGATGTGTCTGCATTGTCCACTAGTTGATGGATAAGAGAGCGGGTTTCAGATGACTCTTCTGGTATGGGTAAGGCTAGATAGAATGACAACAAAGCATTGGGAGAATGGACAGGGGTGAATGAAAATACTTCTTTTTGGCATCCATTTGTGGCAGGCAGTATATATTGGACTTTATGAAAATCCAGACAAATTCCAGATGACATTAGAAAATCCATTCCTAAAATTATAGGCACAGAGAGATCAACATCCCTCATTATATACAAGGACAGTGCAAATTTTCTCTGCTGTATCTCACCATCACATCTCCACAAACCCAAGGCACTCAACACTTGACCATTGGCCTGTTGGAAAGTCTGTCCACGGCTAGAATCCAACTGTTCTCTATGCTTCAACTGATTCCAACAAGATTCTTGCATTAGAGTCAGTGAACTCCCTGTGTCGATCATGGCCTGGAAATATCTTCCACGGATCACCATCGGTAGGGTCACCACCGTCAAATTGATCTGAGCAGGGGTGTGAACAGGTTGAATAACACGTGTGTTTGAGGGATATGACTTTGTGGGAATGTCTCTCTCAGTTTGGGTTTTCCGTTTCTGTAAATCTGCATTGGCCTGACTCCAATATTTCTTGGCTTCCTCCAGATCTCTTTCAATTTGAGTTCCAATCCGCACCAACTCACCTACTTCCTTGACTGTTCCTCTCAGAAGACTGGCGAGGCGAGGGTTGCAATTTCTTAAAATGGACTGCACAATTTCTTTCTCTGTCATCTCCTTTTTCCACCGTAAACACAGGGCTCTGTAATGGTAGGCAAAATAACGTATAGACTCTTTGGGACCTTGCTTCCTCTCCAACAACCGTTTAGCAGCTTCGGTTTCATAGTCGTCATTTAAGAAAGCTTGACGAAAAGTTTGCTTGAACTGGTTCCATGTGGAGATGAATCGTCGTTCTGCTAGCCACCAATCCTTAGCCGTTCCCTTCAAAACTGAGGTGAGAGAAGCTAAAATTTCACAATCCGTGAGAGGTCTAAGAGCAAGATAATCTTCACAATGTTCAATAAATGAAATGGGATCATTTTCTTCATCAGAGCCGAACTGTGGAAATTCAACTCTAACAGGAGGACGATATTGAGAAACATGACCACTATCTGTGTTAGTAGGTACATGAGGTTGAATTTGAGTACTGAATTGTCTGTGGTGTGGTAAGGTAGAAGTAACCATTGGAGGCACAATAGGAGTAGATAAAAAAGGAGCTTGAGATTTTAGTTTGGCTTCAATTTGCATATCTCTCCTCTTCAAACAATCCACTACTGACTTGCCCAAATCCTGAATACTCAACTCAAGAGTGTTTTTGACTCTCTCACACTCTCGTTCTATTTTATAGGTTAATCTCTCCTCCAAAAACCGGCATTGATCCTTAAACTCTTCATTTTAGCAACATAAATTCACTTTCTGCACACAGTCATGAAGGTCTTCTTCCAGGGTTGTAATGCGACGTGTTATCTCATCCATTGACCGAGCCGAGAATGGAGGATCAAATACATCAGGAGGTGGTGGTGGAGGAAGTGGATTATCCAGTGGGGTCTCAGAGTCATTGTCATCTTCGGAGTTGATGTACAGTTCACTGAAAGTAGTAATTAGCTCTCGTACAGGCTGTGGATCTCTTCGTGTGACAAAAGATCCAGCTGTGAAATCTGGATTGAGTTCTCGTGCAGGTTTTGGATCTCTTCGTGTGACAAAAGGTCCAGCTGTGAAATCTGAATTGAGCTCACACTCATCCCCCATAAGATCTGAACAGACTGACATTTTACAGCATAATTTCAAAAAAAAAAATATATACAAAAGATTCTTGAAATTCTTAAATTGCAAAAAAGTCCCTGTTCGGGCGCCACTCTATAACTGTCCCAGCTATTTAGAAATGATGAGTTATAAGAAAAAAGGGGGGATCATATTTGCAAAACAAGACCTGTGAAGGATATAACGTTTTTCAAGAAATCAAACAAAAAAGTAATGGAAATAAACACTCAAAAGAGCATAAACTCTTTTTAAACATGTATTGAAGTATAGACACAAGCATGTGCCAAACAATCATCAGCCAAATAAACTGTCCAAATCAAAACTGTAGGTGAGCAAAAGAGGATACTGAGTCAATGTCATTTTCCCACAGGATGAGACTAGACTTGGTCATTAGTCTTTAAATGGTCGCATAATGTCTTTCTTTGGATAAGGGCACTTCTGCCTCCAAAGACAGTCAATGAAATTGTTCTTCTGGTAAGTAGTCCAGCAGAATCATAATAGCACAAAAAATCCTCTACAAGAAAAAGAAATACAACAAATCAACTCATCCATAAACAAACAAACAAACAAACAAACTATTTACAAGAAACAGGTCTCCACCTAAATCAGAGATATTCCAAAAATCAAAACATGATATAACAGCACTTACATTTGGGCAGCAAACAATAAGTTTCCCAAGTCAGGATTTTCCACGACAGCAGTGAACAGGTGAAGGTGTGCTGTGTATAATTTTCCTTCTACTACTTCCCCTTTTAACTCTAAACATGGGGTCCTATTAGTGACACCTAGTGGCTAGGATGAACATACCCCAAGAAAAAGATAGCCTGCCTTGTAATACAGACCTGCAAACTCCTGAGACTAAAAAAGGTGACAGTGTCGGGGGGGGGGGGGGTTAGATTATGCGGCGCATCCCATGCAACAAGAGATTAACACAGTTGCCAAATTGCTTTATGTTACACTTACTCCCGCATCAGCTGTTGTGTAAACAGTAGGGGTGTAACGGTTCACAAAATTCACGGTTCAGTTCGATACGATACACTTGTGTCACGGTTCGGTTTGGTACATTTTTGATACAGCAAAAAGATAGAAATGCCAGAGAAATTTCCTTGATTTAATTTTTTTTATTCTTTTTTTTATTAAAACTAACATCATAAAGTATGATATTTTTTTTACTTCGAGCAATTCTGGAGCAATAATTGACTCTTTTTAGGAGCATATAAAACAAAACAGCTCCTTGGAAAAAATACTGTAGTAGTTATAAACAAAGGTTTATTTTAGTTCAGAATGATTAACATTTGAGGGCAGCAATTGTATTCATAATGTCAAAATAAAACCGACGTAATGTTACTTGAAGGCATTATAGCCTACTATTCCTGCCAAACTTACATGGTTGCAGTTAGTGTTACTACAGTAAATCCATGGTGAATGTTGCTGATCTACACTGGATAGTTCATTCATGCCACAATGTTTCTTCCTGGTTTCCACGTCAGCACTGTTTGATCCGTTAATAACGGAGAAATGTGAATGTTTCTCACTAGATCTCGCAGCGATGTTATTACTTCTGTGGCGAATTCAAATGCTTTCTTTACTGGATCTCTTATTAGCGCTGTGTAGTAACAGTGTCGCTTTATCAATATCGGCTCGCGCTGCTTTGGTCCAAACTGATAAACGGTCCGTCAACCACACAATAACGAGCAGTTTTTTCGTTCCGCTTGCATTATGTTTACCATTTGATGTTGGACAGTGTTGTGGTCGCGCCGGCGGATGAGCGCGCTCACCACGCGCAACGCGCCTACATTTGAAATTTCAAAATACCCCCCCCCCCAAACAAAAACTCTTCGGTTCTACGCGATTCACGTAAATGACCCAACTGACCAAGAAAACGGCGATTGTCGCCGAAAAGCGACAAGTTTGCAGGTATGGTAATAGGCTGTGACTGTTACAGCCTGGACTGGATTATGCTTTTGGAATTCCCCATTAAACACTAAACTGCATTTGGATCTTTCTCGTTCCTTCGTGTGTGGTTCGTGACAATTATAATCACATTGCATTTGAATAAAGTTAAAGGTGAAATCTGCCGGTTCTCCTGCAGGTGACCTCATAACTCTGTCTTCTTACGACGCACTTAGGGATTTACGATTACTCCAGAGTACTCGTAGATCTACGATGATTTTCAAGTGCTACTTAAGTTACGATGTTTTTGGGAAACAGACCGTAATATTAAGATCAGTCGTACGATCGTTTTTACGATCTACTTAGGCTTACGATGCTTTTGGGAAACGCAGCCCAGAGCGATATGTTTGATGCTTAGGTACAGCAAAACCTGTTGTTCCAATGTCTGCAATTCTTCTGGGGGAGCATCCTCACCCTAATTTGCTCCAGCTGCTGCTCTAGCATAGCTGCGATGCTTTGTCTCTAGTCCAGTAATGATGACATCTTTACTCCAAGTTTGTTGTTCCAATACGTCAATCCTTTGTTCAAGTTCGTCAATCTTTTTGTCTCTCAGATTTACTATTTCTCTTAGGTTACGTATCTCCTTCATGAGGGCCAGGATGCTTTGTTGTTGAGTAACAACTTTGCTGATCTCATCTGCCATAAACTTTAAGGATGCCTTTATTTCTTCCATCTCGGCTGCTTTTCTTGTTGCCATTGACTTTTTGTGCACAGATATGTTCTCAAAGATCCAAATATCTGGGTAGATTTGTTATACTGCTGAGATCACAGTCACAATGTGCTTAATAGGCCTGTAGGCCTATGGGCCTTTGCTTCACTTACAATATATAAGTCAGTGGAGGGAAAAAAATCTCTCAGTTTCATCAAAAAGTTCTTCATTTGTGTTCCGAAGATGAGTGAAAGTCTTACGGGTTTGGAACGACATGATGGAGAGTAATAAATGACAGAATTTTCTATTTTGGGTGAACTACCTGTTTAATAATTATACAATTATTATTTTTGGCCTACTTCAAAATATATAAAAAGAGTGAACACCTCAATAAAGTATAAAGTGCTAAAAACAAAACAAATGCCCGCTTGCTTTTTTCCTTTGCAGTACTTGCAGTAGGCTACATTAAGTTGTCCTCAAAAATTCGTTTTTGTCGCCTTCCTGTTCTCAGTGTCGACTGTTTTGGTCGTAACTTCAGTTTCTGCACTTGGTATTTTGGTGAGACCTAAATATTGCTAATAAAATTTTGATACTCATTTGCAAGTATTGATAGTGTGCGGGAGTTCATTGTTTTGTTTTTGCACTTGGTCTTTTGAGAGAATGACTATAGGCTTCATACTGTGTTGTGTATCTAGCTCAAGTGTTTACTTGACTTTTTTTTTATGGTGTAGGGGCCTGTTTACACCTGGTCACTTCATGCGTTTACTGTTAAATAATTAAATAATGCAGTTCATGACCCTTTTACAAACTTTTCTTTTGAAATCTTTATTTTATTTTCAAGGCCCTATACGGTTCAGATGCTGGGATGTCAATGTGGTAACATAACCAGATGGGTTTGGCGCACCAGGGATAAAAAGTACCCCACAGTTAAATATACTGCTGGGTCTGTGAAATTTTGGGCCTATTTTTCTGTCGGAGGTCCTGGATTTCGTGTTCAGATACATGGCATTATGGATTCTATCAAATACCAACAGAAGAAAAATCTAAACCTGACTGCCTCTGCTAGAAATCTTATAATGGGCCGTGGTGACCCGGCCCTGGATAAGCGGAAGAAGATGATGATGACCTTGTAATTTCCAAGTTTCAAGAATGGAAACCAATTCCAATTTTCTTTTCTTTCTTTATATAATTTTCCCCTATTCTTTTTCTTAAAACAATTTTACAACAAAAAAGCCCAAGTTATTTATAATGATGTGTTCTGGTCACAGTCTGAAATAAAAACCTCAAATTTAAGTTGCCTGTATTTTGGACCTTCATTCCTCTGAAAAGAGGTAGCTAGCCCGGCGACATATTTTCTTATCAAGATGACAGCAACTTTCATGATTAAGGTACGTTCTTTCACTCTTTACACTGTTCAATGCGGAAGTATCACAAACATAAATACTTGGTGCAGGTTTGGCTGTGTTCATGACATCTATAACGCTTTGGGGACTTTCCAAAACTGGTTTAACTGTTGTACACAAACAGGTTCTTGCAGGAAGCCTGAAGCTTGTAAACAATGATGATATGCTTCTGATCAAAACTTTCCCATAGTTTCAAAATGCTCTAATCACAACAATAACTCTACTATATTTTAGAGGAAAAACTGAGTTAAAATTAAAATCTACAAACTCAAAGGACTTTGCCAGGTCGACTGATTCTAATAAATCAGCATTATCATCAATTAACTATATCATTGGGACTCAACATTTAAAGCATTTAAAGCATTAAAGCTTAAGCATTTAAAGCATTCCTTAATTAATCACCTTTAACAGACAGAAGCAATGTGAATGTTGATACATCTGTCAAATATAGGTAGTGAATGGTCCTGGGGACTGGATCACAACTACAGATGGGTCATTCCATGTTAAATCAACCAAATTTCAAGCTCAATTTTTTTTTTTTTTTTAAGAAAGACAAACATAAATATTGATGAAAGCCAAAACATTAAATGTAATGAATGTATATTAAACGAGTAATCTGCTGTTTTGTTGAGGGGGTAAAAATGACTAGAAAAAGATGACAAAATCATTATTTAATTTTTTCACTGAGATTGGTAAGTCTATTAGTAAAATATGTTGACTTTAGCAATCTTTGTTAAATGATATGCCAACAGTGACAGTTAAAATATTGAGTAAAGCACTTGTGTTTTTTGCCCCAGGTTTGCATGAAGTGCACTGTAACTCGAGAAGTATTAAAGATATCTTAATATTCTTTTAGTTTTTTTTATACAAATATTTATTTTGGTATCTTCATTTTAAAGGCCCTATATGGTTCAATCGCAGAGATATGGATATTTTCAGTGGCCAAATACCAAATGTTGGTAACTTTGCATACAGCTGATACTCTTTTCTTTTAAAGAGGAATATCTGAACAACAAATAATGTTGAAATTAGAAATGTATCTCTTTTTTTTTTCTTTCTATCAACACAATTCCATAGAATATACCCATCTAAATGCTATAAATATTGTTTTTCCAAAGTTTGTGTGCCTGTCACTCAAAAAGTATTAAACGGGACGTGGTCTTCAAAGGCTTAGATGGCAGGGCCGGAGCTCTCAGTGTTGATGTCTCCCCCTCGCAAACGTCTCTTCACTGGTGGACATTGACACATACCCACCGCCTCATGCATTCCCTCCACATTTGCGTAGTTGGAATGTTGGAAAAGGTGAATGCGAGCTGAGTACGGGTTCTTCCTTGCCTTCTCAATCTCAAAGTGGAGATCAGGTAGGAATGGAAGGCTCACGCGAGCTGGTGGCTTTTCACAACCCTTGCCTAGCGGTGGCGCGCTCCATAACCTCCACCAGCTCAGCATACGCGGGGCAGGGGGGCTGGGCAGGTTCAGCCATCTCGCCATCGTCACCAGCGTCAGCCTCATCCTGCTCGTCCTGGCTAACAGAGCACTGGCTGCTGGACCAGAGGATGTGTCTGACAGTGCATAAGAGTGTGTGAGATTCACACCTCTCTCAAACTCCTCAGCAAGCTTCATCTGACATCCCCACAATCTCAGTCTTCTTTCGGCCTCGGCGGGAGCGAATGATAAAAAATTTAGAGCAGAAAAATAGAATCAAAGCTTAAAAATAGTGATGACAACAATATAGCCTATATTTCATATTGTAGACATCGGTGGGCAACAGCTCCCGGGGGAGCAGCGTGATTAAAAATAAATAAATAAATAATAATAACAAAAATAACAAACAAAAATAAATTGGGTGCAATGAAGCTGATTATTTGTACTATTGTATTGAGGAATGAGACAAATGAAGAGCGTTTCTCGCTCGTGTGCACACACACTGCTGGACAAACAAACTTTTGGGGCATTTCTCAGAGAGTAAATTTGTGGCTGAGTGGTAGAACTTAGCTTTCGATCATTTTCTTCCTTCCTTCTAAACAAACATGGACTACTGTAATTTTTATATTATTAATGCATTTTACATTATTAATGCAGATAGATTTTTCTAGTTCTAAAACTCTGTTAGGGTTAGTTAGGGTTAGGGTTAGGAGACACAACCAATCAATGACGGCAGAGATGACTCTGCCGAAGGAAGATATGAGCTTACCGTAGGAAGCATGCCGTAGAAAAATACACATACAGATGTGGCCTTTAAAAACGCACGTTTTCTCCCGCGGCATTCTGCAATTCGTCTCGCAGAGTCTCGCAGAATTCTGCAAGTGCTTTCAGGGGGGGCCTACTTTCAAATTCCCTCAATGTGTTTCGCTTCACAGAATATCCACCAGGTGGCGCATAAAAAACAACACACTCAAAGCCTTACAAGATTTCTCTTAAAACACTCAGTTTTTTAAGATTGTATAATGTGTTTATAGATTATTACTTTACATTAGATTTTTTATTTTACTTAACATTACGTCATGATTGTGAGAAAACATCCACAATAAAATATAAATTATAAATAGTAATAGACACAAATATTTACAGTACTGTATAATACAGACATTTGAAAATCTTTGTAAATCCAAAAGGTTCATCAAATTTGTCTTAAGACAAGAAGAGGTAATGGACAACGTTTACGAATTTTTTTATATGCTTTGTCATTGCTGTGGTTTCCAGGAGATGAGTGAATGCAGAATATTTAACATTGCTTTTATTAAAACAGCAAAGTGACGTTCTTGCCAGCGCATAACTTTTTTGTACAACTATTAAGATGATTGTGCGTGCAATGCGCATTTATATAAGTGCAACAGAGAATTTAGTGTGAGCATAATACACGTGACTCTGCCTGTAAAAACCCAGCAGTATTTTTTTTTATTGTATACACAAAATCATCCTAACATAATGAAAGGCTTAAATAATGCGACTTACCCAAATTCTTAATTCGTGCAGATATTTCTTGTGTGATTGTTCTTGTGCAGATATTTCTTGTGAGGTAATGTTGCAGCACACCACATTTATATTTTATATTTTTAATAAATATTTTAATTGAACTGTCTTAATGCATTAAGCATAAAGATAAAAACGTTAGTCCACGTTAGTCTCTGAAAGCGGCACTAAAAGACTGCTTTAAAACTTTCACAGAGACCTCAAACAGAACAGCTGCCTTTCTTTAAATTGAATTTTGTTTTGTATTAATTATATCTTAATTTTAATCAATGTTTCATGAACCAATTGCCTGGATTTAATAAATAAGAAGTAAATATAGCAGAATCACGACATGGAGGCGCCGGCGAGTGAACTGGAGTTCATCTCATAAATTAACCAAAACTCAGCGTATAATGCACATTCACATTCACAGCGTATTTAGACACATTTAGATGCATTCGTAATCATTACTTTTACCGGTTCTTTGTGGCAAGCTTTAAGCGTGCGGCCGTGCGCTTGAGTGCAGCTATATTATGTAAACGCTCATTACCCTGTAGGCTATATATGTAATTAAATTAATATAAAGGGGCGATTTGTCCATGTATTACTTAAATGAACAACTAGCCTACTAGTCGACTAGAAAAAAAACTTTTAGTCGGAAGCAGCCCTTATTCCACATATTTTCGAACCAGGCAACAGGACATCTGTGTTGAGCGAGCGACCCTGCGGAATGAACGAACGGAGCGGAATATTCAGAAATGCGCTCTCCACTCACGAGCTCTGATCGGAACAAACCCGAACCTCACTGTCTGCTGAACTTGCGCAGAAACATCAAAATATAACCAGCTTTTTTAAATGGTTTTTAAAACTAAACACTATTTTAGCACAAATTATGAGCTTATTTGCGTTTTTTTTTTTTTTTTTTTTTTTTTTTGGGGTGGGCCTGTTGAAAAGTGCCTGAGCTACAGGACATCGTCTTTCAAAACATAACCTGTGCGAAAGAGAAAAAAAATGAATGCGTCATTGTACCCAGCACTTCTGAAAATGCACTTCCGAATGCGTCTCTGTCCCCAGCACATTTTAAATCAAACTGACGCCCATGGTACTAAGCATAAGTGCAAGCAAACAGCAGTTTCCAATGATAAATAAAACAGCCTGTGCTGTAAATAAATTTAACTCATCCATAATAATAATGTCAGTTGGTTATATCAACATATGTCAAATTAAGTTACGCGATATCAACTTATTTTTATAAGTTATAAATATTAATTTGAAATAACTTAAAGCGTATAGATTTGCTTAAATAGCATTTAAACAAAGGAACTGCAAGGGTAGGAATTAAAACCCCACACGCTGGAGAAAACTGGAAAAAACGGTTTTCTTGTGATTCCCTGAGAGGAGATCGATTAGCATTGGGGGTTGGCAAAAATTGGCAGACCTGGGGGGTGGGTGGTTTGTAATTTCTTGACTCTGTGTCAATTGGTAGCAGCTAAAACAAGCAGATAAAACAAAGACTGTGCAATTAATTACATTTTGGAATTAACTTCCTTCATGTCGTTTTATTTATACACTGTTATACACAATATTTTTTTGAATTTGTAAGTAAAGTTAGCATTAAATATGTTTTACAAACAATTTGTTTACAAACTCTTGGAGGTTTGTGGTTACCATCATTCAGAAGAGTGGTGCTTGCGTTTAGACTTGTGTTTTACGTGATTAAATCAGGAAGATTACATTGGTTTCTTTTCAGTGTAGGACAGTATGTCAACAAAATGCAAAAATATAGTATATTTATAAACATCGCTAAAACAAAGAGTAAATAAGAATTAAAATAGTAATAAAGTTAAAGCTGCTGATAATTTTGTTTAAATTTACTAGCATTTTCTGAGTGAAAAGTGTTTCCTAGCTTTTTTTAAGTAAATCCTACTCAAATTTTTAACATAAAAAATTTAACTCCTACATAAAAAATTAAAGTTTTTTTACTATTTTTATTTTATTATTTGGATCTCATTGAAATGGCTAAAAATATTATGCTGTACCAGGACAGTGCTGCTTTAATTAATAGAGTAAACCTATATGAGTTCAGTGAATCGGGTCAAAAGATTGTAAAAAATTACGATTATGTTAAAACACAACTAACACCATCAGATTTAAGTTTTTAGATTTCGGGGTTTTTTTCGGTTTTAATTGGTTGTGACTGGTGGTTAAGTGAACTATACTGTAGGCCTACTTGAGTAGACAGATTTCTAAAAGACATTTAAATTGTTAGTTTTATCTTATTTGTCATTGCTCTTTTTCTACTTAATGTTGTTATGTTATGGATGAGTTACATTTATTTACAGCACATGCTGTTTTATTGATCATTGGAAACTCTGCTGTTTGCTTGCACTTATGCTTAGTACCATGGGCGTCAGTTTGGTTTGAAATGTGCTGGGGACAGAGACGCATTCGGAAGTGCATTTTCAGAAGTGCTGGGTACAATGACGCATTCATTTTTTTTTCTCTTTCGCACAGGTTATGTTTTGAAAGACGATGTCCTGTAGCTCAGGCACGGCCCCACTTTTCAACAGGCCCACCCAAAACTTTCAACAAAAACAATTTTTTTTTTTACTATATTCTAATTTTGTCAATAATTATAAAAAAATCGCCAATAAGCTCATAATTTGTGCTAAAATAGTGTTTAGTTTTAAAAAACATTTTAAAAAGCTGGTTATATTTTGATGTTTCGGTCAATATCACTATAAAGTGCCTTTGGTGTCCTCATCAGAATCGCTCAGTCATCATGAACATAATGCAAAATAATGAAATTCTGAGGTTTTATTATAAATGGCCAAACACTTACACACATACAAGTACAATGATACGTCTCTTAAAAATGTGTTTTTCTGATTTTATACCATTTTCTTTGATTGGATGTATGTGATTTTGGCATGTCCCGCACGCTGCTCAGCTAACTTCAGTGAGTGTAAAAAGTGGTTAAATTACATTTTACATTTACATTTATTCATTTAGCTGACGCTTTTATCCAAAGCGACTTACAATTGCTATATATGTCAGAGGTCGCACGCCTCTGGAGCAACTAGGGGTTAAGTGTCTTGCTCAGGGACACATTGGTGTCTCACAGTGGATTCGAACCCAGGTCTCTCACACCAAAGGCATGTGTCTTATCCATTGTGCCACACCACCCCGATTACATACAATTATAATACTTTTTTAATGTACTTATTGTCCTCAGCAAGTTATTTAATAAAACAAGTCATTTTGATTATTTATATTTTATTTTCATAATAATATCCTGAAAGTGTCCCTGAAATTGCTGTCCACCCTGTCATTATGGGGTAAACGCCCCTTTAAGAAACCAACTGATGTACTCAGTGACATCCCCTCCCCCATTTGGTCTTTCTTCAGTGGAGGTTAAAACATCTGCAACACACACAGAAAGTATCTACACTTATATTTCCTAATTTTCATCATATTGTGTTTGTAGTTGCGTGTTGTCAAGCTTAACATGTCCACCCTGTCATTGTGAAATATTAATTAATATAAAAACTTTTCAGAAATTCTAAATATACATTTTAAACAGTGCGCAGTCAGCTTCAACAGTGAATCACTTTTGTTACTGCTGCACACCATGTGCTCATTAAATACTAAATTTAGCCAAAAAATGTCCACCCTGTCACCAACCCTTCAATGACAGGGTGGACATGGTTCATGACAGGGTGGACATGGTTCATGACAGGGAGGACATTTGCAACTCCTGAAAATCAGCCTGAGCCGGGCCCCTCCTTCTTCTATATTGGTTAAGGGTTTCTTGAAGGTCCTGTTGTTTTTAAAATGTTCCCCCATTCTAGTTCACCCATTAAAGCATTTGTCCACCCTGTCATGCCAAGTTCCACCCTGTCATTTTGTTGTCCACCCTGTCATGTTCAACTTTTATGATGAAAATAAACTAATTATTTTAACAAGTTAACAAAACTTTGTGCGTGATTTCTTAATAAACAAATGAGGGCCAGTTAGTATTGTTTTAAATTTTGACTAAATATCTTTGTTGTTAGATTTTATTTAGAATAGAATGTGCAACTATCGCATATTTTATTGGGCAATACATATTTAAGAAGTAACTTCATTATTATCAAAATACTTTTACCATTAACTAAAATGTTTTGTTGGGAAAGGGACACATTCTCTTTCTTCAGATCTACATTTTATAATCACTATGCAATGAAAATGTATTTATTCTACTATGAGTTTGTCCATGACAGGGTGGACATATTTTATGGTTTGCTCGTATATTGTCAGCTTGCAGTTAATTTATAAAAAGTGCTGGAGCTTGACCAATATGCATTTCTAACAGCCTAATGTCTCCTTAATACAACACATATGAAGTTAAATGGAAAATCTCAGATTTTTTTGTGGAAATTGTGAAGTCTCAAAGGCACTTTATGGTGATTTTGACCCGTTTCTGCGCAAGTTCAGCAGACAGTGAGGTTCGGGTTTGTTCCGATCAGAGCTCGTGAGTGGAGAGCGCATTTCTGAATATTCCGCTCCGCTCGTTCATTCCGCAGGGTCGCTCGCTCAACACAGATGTCCTGTTGCCTGGTTCGAAAATATGTGGAATAAGGGCTGCTTCCGACTAAAAGTTTTTTTTCTAGTCGACTAGTAGGCTAGTTGTTCATTTAAGTAATTCGTGGACAAATCACCCCTTTATATTAATTTAATTACATATATAGCCTACAGGGTAATGAGCGTTTACGTAATGGATAGCTGCACTCAAGCGCACGACCACATGCATAAAGCTTGCCACAAAGAACCGGTAAAAGTAATGATTATGAATGCGTCTAAATACGCTGTGAATGTGAATGTGCATTATACGCTGAGTTTCGGTTCATTTATGAGATGAACTCCAGTTCACTCGCTGGCGAGTGCTGTTCTGTATGAGGTCTCTGTGAAAGTTTTAAAGCAGTCTTTTAGTGCCGCTTTCCGAGCGCTCACGTCCATAACCGAAAACTTGACACCTTGTTTTTTCCCTCATAAATGCGAACACGAAAAATAAAATAAAATAAATATTATAATGTTTTTTTGTTGGGTCAGACAATGATTACCAAATTTCTCTCTCATATTGCTCCTCATAACCACTGAAAACAGTAAAAAAAAAAATCAAACCAACCAAATTAATATGGACGGAAGTTAAAAGTGGTGGGTACAAAATGACTCATGACGAAATCTGTGTTTCATACCATGTAAAGGGTAACATGATAATATAAAAAAGTACTGTACAGTAATGCAGAAAAGCGCATTACAACCATGTTAAAGCTATTAAAAAGGTTCAGATGCAAAAAGGAACTAAATGTAAAATTAGATAAACTAGTTAATGATATTGCGCAAATGCTCTCGGCCTTTAACCCTCTGAGGTCGACAAACGCGCCGGCGCTTTTTGCTGGATTTTCTTCACATTGTAGCACAATAAACTTAAATTTCTCCGTCATTTATGGTCATACAGAAAAAAGAAATATGAAAAAAGAATCTGTGATATTTCTACTTTTGTATGTGTCCACTTACAATCGAATCAAAACATTGTGCTTTTGTAAAATAAAGAAAATAAACAGGGTGTGCTTTCTGCCTCCCCGTCGCGGTGAACTTTTTTTTCTTGAGCACGTCTATAAACTGAAACAAAACTCAGCGAATACTTGTCACACATTTATGAGCCATATATCTTTATAAACATTTAAGTGTGTACTTTTAAATGATCGGATTCAAATTGAAAACAAATATTCTCTGTTTAAGTAATTTGTATAAAACCAACAAGATGTCCAGCTTCTCACGAGCTTGCTAATTATTTTTAATTTGACCACGCCTACTCGCGCAAAAGACATTCACATGCAAATCTCCACATGGAACGCGAACGCGCTCATTACCTCAAAAACAAAGCACCAACAAACTTCACATGTCTCTGCTTTTCGTCGAGTTGAAAGACGTGCCGTGAGCTTACATTGGATTTACCTCAGAAGAAGAACGCGATTTGAAGACAAGAAAGATGTTAGGTAAGAAATTCTTAATTATTAGTTCATGTTATTGTTGCATAAACTTCACATTGCAGTTGAACTGTTGCTAGATATATGGTGAATATTATAATATTTGGACCCGTGTTTACTGTTACTGTGTTTGTGGATATCTGCTCAAACGTAGATATGTATAATATGGTAACCATAATGTTTAATATTTTGGAGCGAGCTCTGGTTTTGAATGTATCGCGATCACATTTGAAACGATCGCGTTTGAAAAGCAAAACGCACCAGGCTTCATGTTTTTACTATTATCTCATTTTATATCATCATAACGAATGGAAACATTTGAAGTAACATATGATAATCAATATATTTTTCTCTAGCGTAGTTGTTACTGAAATCTTTTGGAAGATTTATATGCTGCTATAGGTTATTGTTATTATTATTGTATGCAGCACTGCGCATAGCCTATGCTTACAAGGCACAACAAACCTGGTGTTCATTATATTATATATTGTTGGAAACATTTGTGTGTGTGTGTGTATTCTGTGAATTTTAAAAAGCAATTTTAACCAGAAAAATCTAAAATTTATTCCCAATAAATTTTAGAACTATATTCCCTATAGTTTCTCTTGATATCAGTATGTTCACTTTTTTTTTTCTTTCAGGGACCAGATGCCACTGAGTCCTGCTGACTTCAACATTCACATGAGTCTCTGTATATGAACATGGTAAAGTGAAAATCAAACACCTTGGAAATGAAAGGTATGTACAATGTTTTTAGGAATGGCACAAAGGTCTCTGTCTTTGGATCATTGTTTTGAATAGTGTGCTTTTTTGTCATTTGTTGTGCATATTTGGATTATGTTGTGTTGTAAATAAATCCAAACAATCAAAAAGCCATTCTTTTTAAATCTCCTCATTTTTTGTGCAAGGTTGCTCAGAATGATAGGGCCTGATAGCTCCTAAAATAGGGCCATTAGGGAGTGTCTTTGTCTTTCTCAGGTGTGAAAAGCTTACATATTAATGATGTGACCACGCGTGCATGTGTATGACATAAAAGTACTGCCAAAGCACTGAGAATCCCTGTCATGTTACTTCAATATCATACAGTATGCTCATGAAGTCGAGCACACACACAGTATTGTTGTCAGTATGGCCTACATGAAACACGACTGCCATCTACAGGTTTTAGTATTTCCTGCGTCCAACACCTAATCCCCCTTCTGCAGGATCCCGCAGAATTTCGGAAGTGCTCGCGGCATTCTTCTCTCTGAGACGCGCATTTTTAAAGGCCACATCTGTATGGGATCACTGTAGGGATCACAACGTATGGGCCCCACCTAACACAAGTTTCACAAGCATACAAGTGATAGGACTAGTATCAGACGCTTCGCCACATCTACTACCAACAGGGGGCTCGGAGGAACTCAATAGGGTTCCGTAGAACTCACCAGAGTAAATTTACGCACTTATCCAGTCCAAAGGAGGGGAATGGCGTAGCAAGCCGACACTAAACTCAGGCTAAGTGAGGCTGACTTCAATGAAGGAGCCTACTAAGCCGTGAGTTCAGTACACATTAGTGTAATGTTGCCCAACCCCTAACACAATATCTGTTCAGCGAGGCACCCATGTCGACGCTTAGGAAAAAGCACACGCTCCAGGTGGAGGGACTCTTAACCCAAGTGGACACGGTGCACCTTGGACTTCCACCAAGATGATGGCCACACATTCCCACGTGGGCCAACCATCGCAGAGGGAACCGCCCTCCTTTCTGCTGGTCCCCAAACAGACAAGTAGTTAGTCCGGTACCGAGACTTTGCGTTCTGTTCTACCACCGCAGAGCGAGAGAAGCAGAGAAAAGTCAGGGCTGGGTCTGCCTCCTCCGAGGCAGCGCTTGCATCTATTCCCATTACAGGAGAGATAGGAGCCTTGGCATATATCCAGGCCAGGGTCCCCTGCAGGAGTAGCCCTGGCCCGAATCCAGGCACACTTCGTCAACTGAAATGATGCAAGTTCCCACCTTCTGAGGAGTAAAACACAATAGGAGAACTGTTACTTAAAACAGGTTTTTAACTCGCTACCTGACTACTCAGGGGACCGCTCCGAGTGCATGGCGCTGGAGAAGTTTCCGAGAAGGTAAGAGCTATTCAAGAAGGATGCCCCCTTGCATTGCTCAGGAACCAGACGATCAAATTGTACCCACCTTAGAAGCCGCACCGTGACGTGCCCATGAGAACAACGTCACCCAGAAAGTCTAGTGCAGGAGGGAAGTGACAAAATGACAGAACATCTCAGGGGTTCTTATTTCTAAGAACACCAACGAACCGGTTCTACTTCGGGCTCACGCAGAAGTATTAGTATCCATAGCTCTTTCAGAGGTAGATACTGAACCACCACAACCAAGCTGCCGTTTAGGGCTCAGTGTGGGTGCCATCGATACCCATCTCTGAGTGACTCAGAGGAAGTCAGAAGGCTCTCGAGGAATAAGTCTAGATGGGCCTAACCGGGGCAACTGAAGACTGTTCCATTCTGACATAGCACGCTGACGTGCAGGTAAGCTCACCGGGGAACGCCCTTAGCGTGAACCCTGGCGTCAGTCCGTTCCGATACAACCACTATTCCCAGTGAGTAGCGAATAGATATAAATACCCAAAGCAGCACGGATGACCCAGTGCAGCCCAGAGAATCCTCCCTACTGACACCTAGGGGGATGGGGTTTCCACTCTCTTATGGCATTTGCTATCATGAGGCCCTAAGGCGGTATGATTGAGCAGGCCAGAGTTCTAGTGTGGAGAACGTACCCAGCTTCAGCCCCATCGGAGGTAGTGGCAGGCGAGTTTGGACCAGCGAGGAAGCCCTTGAATTATCCTTGCTGAAACTCCAGGCGAAAAGACGCCAATGTAGTCTGACACGCCCAACCTAACAGACTACATGCCCGTTATACATGGTCCCTGCGCTCATGTCCCCAGATCTGGTCTAGAGTCACTGACTCGAAAACCAAGACCTGTACATGGCTAAGGGTTTGGTAGCACACCACGTGAGTGTGCTACTCTGCCACGGCCACTAGCGAATCTGGTCATAAAGTCAATGTTGAAGCGGTCAACACATGGAGGAAACCATCCAGGATGGCTGCGTCTCACACATACCCTGGGAGCTTCTAAAATTAATCAGTGGGACCCTTTCTCACCCCAACACTGACCGGGCATGTCCCCTGAGGAACATGTAAACCAAGTTCACCTCCAGACTAAGAAAGGTTCCTCTCTGTTTAGGAAAGGAACCCCTCTCAGTTGACCTGCGAACCCCACTGGCTTTGCAGCACTCATAGGGTAGGGGCCTGTGCCGAGACCTCCATCCCAGATGCCAGGCACGGGATGACCCATGTTTCGCGGAAGAATGGAGCCCAAAGTACTGATCCAGCAGGTCCTTCGTTGCAACCACTGAAGGACCACAGTTTTACCTGCTGTGTGAAAACTGAACGGGGGCTTTTTATCTTCCAAAAAAGGCCCGAACAGTAAACACTGTTCACAATGAACTCATTGTAACCCAAGTATTACAGAAACGGATCCCATAGAGACCCGTTTCCATATCGGCTGGAGGAATGGCCTCCTCAGTGGGAAGCGAACTGAATCGCCTTAGCCGAGTCAAAAATACACTAACCAATCGAGACGATCAGGAACACTTTTCAGCGCTACAACTGACCACCCAAAAAGGCTCAGCGTACCAGACCTACTCAGAATGAGGCAACGGTTCGGAGGCAGAGACCTAGCTTCAGAGAGCCCGTAGGCGGCCAAAGACCAGGTCTGCCTCCTTAGTTAGCAGCAGAGTGCGAGAGAAGGCATGAGCAGGTCCTCAAATGCGTTACTGCTAACTAATGAAGCTGAGTCTCTAGCATAAGAAAAAAAGCTGAAACAGCCAGGAACAACTCATGGCGCTACACCGGTGAATCAACAGAATTCCAGATACCATCAACCACCACTTCAGTAAACAGGGACTCTACTCGGAAGGCCCGTAGGCGGCCCGAGATTGAATCATGTGCACATGTAAGTGCACTTACCCGTTTCCCTCATTTCAGAGGATCTCAAAATAGCGAGACGCCCAACCGACTCGCCATAACGAGGGCTAGTGATACAGACGTGGCTTATGGTGTCAGGCTCCTAGGTTGCACACCTACAGCTCACCTCTGCTAATGCTCAGGGATAAAGAAATTTGCTCTTTCTTTGAAAATGTAGGTACCGCTGGCCCCGCTTTTACGGGGAGCCAGCGGCGGAACAGACCTTGTAATAGAAATTTTACATTTAGATGTGTTTTTTACTCTTAGATGTGTTTTTACTTTTAGAAGTGTACAACTTGTATTAACATCTGTCACTTTATTTTTTCCTCATGAGCATTTAAAGAAATATATTCATATGAGCTAAAGCACGTTATTAAAGATATGTAACCAAGTTTTAGAAAAGCATAAGTTAAGACAAGCTTGCAGGAACAAAATGTTTTGAGTTATAGGAGACTTAGTAGCAAAGAGACTAAGAGTACTCAAGTGACCTATTGTTGGACTTAAAGTGTGAAAATATGTGCGTAGCTTCAGATCAAAATAACGATAGACAAAAGGTGTGAATTTTGAGCAGCAGCTAAAAACAGGAACTTGTATCTAGGCATGATGTTGTTCTGTTTGGATATAATTTATGCAAGACAAAGATTTTGGACGAGATGCCTCCTTTTAAGGTAAACGAATGGTGAAGCCTAATCAGGATGTGTTTTGTGTATATAAGCTGTGCAAAAAGCAGAAGTCGGAACCTTCACATACGAGATGCGTTCTGTATGTGAATGTCAATTTCTTGCAAGAAATAAAGATCTTTATAACTTTTGAAATCTTCAGCTGTCTTCCAATTATTATTTAAAGTTGAGAAAGAATTTCCGCCACAAATGGCGACGAGGAGGGATTCGCAAAGCTGATGACCTCCGTGGACACGAAGCAATTGACTGAACATCCCAAAGACAAGAAGTCTATGGCTCCATACCCCAACGCTAAAACTAGAGGTTGAGGGGGAGAATTGTAGATACCACGGCAGGCCTAGGTGGACGCGATCCCGAATAAAGAACCAAGCTGCAAAAAGCACGGTGAGAGAAAATTAGGGTTTGAGAATAAATTTGAAAGTAATTTCTCAAATGCCAGGTGTTAATTGGTTTCCCAGAAGGGCCAGAGTTTGGAGAATAAACCGGAAAGTAATTCTCAAACGTCTAGACAAGGTGCGGTTTGGAATAAGCTGAAAGTGATTTTCAAACATTTAATAAGGCCTTTGTCTAGGAAAAAGACCTAGCATCGACGGATGTGGGCATTTTTGAAAGTCCTAGATTGACGGATTTAGGCCGGCGTGGTGGCAACGCTGGGGGAGGATTAACACAGTAAATACAGTGCGTGTGAGCACGCGACTGGGAAATTTTAAATACGATACTAAAAAAAAAAAAATTAAATACGCAAATATAAATACCGTCGAGTATGATAAGGATAAAGAATTGGAGACAGTGGATTTCTCAAAAGGGTGGCATCATAGGATACCACAGTTAATTAATGTGTGTTTAATGTAAGCATAAGTGTTTAATGTCTGAGTGTAAGCCATCTGCAAAAGACAAAGGGAAATTGGACAAAAAAACAAGTCCAAAAATATACAGAAAAATATACAGATGACTTTAATGGTCGAATTATAGATGTATGGTTAAATGAGGCAATTACCAGACAAAGAAGACAGATAAATGCAGCATTAGCAACCATTAGAGAGTGCAATGAGAGACAAAGGCAGAGGAAGCCAGAAAGAGGAAGCCAGAAAAAACTTTACTAAACTCTGTTTCTAATTCTTCCGAGGAAATGAGATGCATGAAAACCCGCCTGGGTGAGGACGACCGCTGTCCGGCTCCCTACTCCCCCTACCAACCACCACCAACAGTGGTCCTCCACGAACCACAAAGACAACCAGGAGCAATGGAAGGCAAAAGATCAAGACAAAGACAAAGAAGAAGAGGGAACGAGTCTGCAAGCAAGACCACCAAGACACCCTGAACATCGAAGCTTGCTAGGTTCGACTACCCTGCCCTCTGCTCCTCCAGACTACACTCCTCCATCTGCAAAATTCGTAAATATTCACCAACCCAAAGAGAAGCACAGGCCAGACAATCAAAGATAAGTACGTATGAAAGAATATCTGAAAACTGTTTTTTTCCTGGACGGTCTGGACCCTGAAATAGGGAAAAAGGTCAAAATAGCGTCTGGAAGAAATCCGGCGACACGCAACGCATCAACAACAGCTGCTGAGAGACCAAGCCAAGAACAAACAGGAAAAGATTGACAAAGACACTCAACTGGCTCTGCTGAAGATGGGGTGGAAGAGGACGTGGAATGGGTGACCGACCCGCAATGGACCCTGAAGTTTGTTATAATTGTGGGCGAAAAGGACACTGGAGAAATGACTGTCCGGATCCTTCAAAGAACAGAGGATTCCAACAGCCACCAGAGCCACAAGGAGATTGAAAGAAGGAGGGGGAGGGGAGCGACGGTGAAGGGTCTGACTCCCAGGTGGTAAATATGTTTAATCTTATCTCTTTTTTTCTGCTCCTTGCAATGAAGAAAATATGCTTGCTGTTTCTTGCAATGAAGAAAATTCGCTTGCTGATACTGAACGAATGTATAAAGCATTTGCAAAATTACCAATGATTGATATCAGTATCGAGGGTAGGAAAATTAAGTTCTAAATTGACAGTGGAGTGAAGAACTCAGTAATTAAAAATGAACAATTGCCTGATATAACTGTATTATCTGGAAAATGGGCAACCTCCAGAAGTGCCACAGGGCATCTGGTAAAGGAACCATATATAGCAGATTTGTCTTGTCAGATTGGTGATCGCTCGTTTTCTCATGCTTTTCTTGTGACTAATACCTGTCCTTGTAATCTTCTGAGAAGAGATTTGATGTGTAAACTGAAGCTGAATTTGTATTGTGATGACAGTGGCTTCACTGCTGATATGAGCATGGTGCGAATGCCATGTTTGTTTTTAAATGGAGCACTCTTCAGTGTGGTCTGCAAAACAAAGCCGCAGATAGGATGCCTCCTGACCATGATTTCATGGAAGAAAGTGATTTGCATTGCACATGTCATGTTAGCAGTGAGCCAGATGAAATGTTTGCTGAAAAATGGTCTGAACTAGAGATTGAGGAACTGAAAACCTCGGAGTTAATTTGGTCGGATAAATGGTGTGCTGTGAAGGGTGAATTGACTGATAGCCAAGCATCACTGTATGATGTAGATGGGGAAGTCCCTCACATCTTTTTAGCTAAACCACAGACTGCAGAGTGGAGAGGCATTGGGGCTTTTTTGTGAAACAATGTGACTCACTAAAAGATTGGTGGCTGACAAAATGTGTGGCCATCTGAGAGCACAGGGTTTTACAAACAATCACTACTACTATAAGGAAAATATTAAGGTAATCAGAACTGTTAAAGTGATGAATAAATAGTACTATATGAATTGCACGTGTTTTAAATATTATATTTTTTTATATGAAGGCGTCTAGAATTTGTATCCCGTTATCCCTGGGAGACAGTGTGGAAAAACAATGTTTTCTAATTATAGACGTTTGAAATCACATGCTGTCATCATCAGGGATACGAGATGGAAATGTTTTTATTTTGTCCATGGATCAAAGATTGTGTGAAGATTTTCAAATCTTCTTTTAAATAGCTTATGAGCAACAACAAAAAGTTGGGAAATTGAAATTGTGCAAAGAATGACAAATTGCATTTGGGAAATTAAAACGGATTCTCTCAACTGCAATTGTAGGTCTATACGATTTCTATTTAAAAGTGTTTAATCTATTTGATTTTGAAAAGTTAGGTTTACGTTCACGGTGTTAAACTCAAACACACGACGACTGCATCGGACAACTGAGAATTGATATCGTAACGTACAGACACTGTCGCAAGGGGAATGCCACAGTGTGTCTACGTTTCAGTAGTTTGTCGTCGTCGAACTTTGTTACCGTTCATATTTGGTGGTATTCCACTCCTAATATATGTTCCCCATTCAGTTCATAAACTGCTAAGGCAGACAAGAATGAAAGAATGAATGAATGAATCTCTGGCCAGAGAGGTGTGTGTGGAGTGTGTGAAAGTGGATGTGTGAATTATGTTGTTGAGAGACATAAATGATGTCAATCAAAACAGCTGTATCTAAAAAATTAAAATATGACCCAACAGGGAAGAAAATATTCCCAATAAAATAACAACCATGGATGATTTTGACTAACTATCCTGAGCTGGGTTATTGTTGTGGTAGAAATAAACAATGCCACACACGTACAGCGTATAACTTTGGGAAGGAAGAGAGCAAGCTAGCTTGCCCTGTCCACCCAATACTTAACGTTTTACTTTTTACAGGATGTCATGATGGATCTCATCGAACGGAACTGATTCTGTTCCAAATGTATAAAATATTGTCTTGTTACTGTTTAACATGAAATTTTACAGGTCTCATCGGAAAATAGGACGACCGGCCAGACAAGCAGACGAGTCTGGCGACATGATACATGTTGTCACTAACAAAAATACTTAAGGTCTCCATTCACAGGTTGTTTTTTGGGGTTCACTCCACAAACAAGGTCCCATCTGGGGTGCGGTGACACCTCCGCCCAAGCATATCGACTTAAACTACACCAACCAGCCTGAGCCAAACGCCAACCAGCCCTCAGCAGCCCCAAACGCCAACACCAACGACAACGCACCGCGTAAAGTGAGGGACAAAGGAAGTGCTAGTTTTAACTTTCCTCCCTTGCCAACGTGGGAAAGCCCATTTGCAACGGTTCGCAAAGAATCACCCTGGTGAAGATGGAACGTCCATGGGGCAACGAGATGATCAACACATCTGGAGGAAGATGTGAACCAACTAATGTTTTAAGCGTAGTATAATAATTAATTTTGTGTGATGTTTATTGATGTTTTATTTGTTTTAATCAAACTATAGTGTAGGACTTGAGTATTTAGATCTCATGATTTGAACAATTACTGATTAATTTGAAAATATTTCAGGTACTCGTAAATTGAGAAGAGGAAAATCTCTTAATTCTGTAGAGTATAGGGACTCTTAACTAGGTACATTACTGAAAAGATAATAAATAATCTAGGGACTATTTTTGAAGAAACTTAAGGGGTTTAGAACCCTAATTCAGATATCATAGATGCTAGAAAAAATAATAGTTGTAATAGTTGTTCTCTAATAAGAGAGAATAAGTTACTTTGCTGGACTAGGTCCGAGTAGATAATGGGGTAAACTTCTATAGCGATTAATTAATAACTACATTAAACATCTTTTAGGTGTTTCCATTTGTTAAAATGCAAAAGAAAAACTTTCAAAAGGAGATTGATTTTGGGAAACATATTTAATTTCTGGATTATTATTAGTTAAGGAGGTTACCAGTGTGATTATTGAAATGTTCCTTTCATGTATTGTCTAATGTTTGTATTTGATATCTGAGAGGTGACTGCGGGTCTATCTATCTAGGAATACAGTAACAGTGCTTGCTTATTTAGCCCGGCTTCCAGAAATGAAATATGGTTTTGTTTTGTTGAGAAAGGTCTTCAACGAATTAAAGCAAATTATGTAGGGGGCACAAAGTTAAAACCAAGACCAAGAACAATGTAACACAAACATGTTAGATTTAAACTGAAATGAATCTCAACAGTTAGAACATTTCAGTGAAATAGAATATTTGCTCATAAAACTAAATTCTAAAAAGCTTTCTTAAATCAAAATGAAGTTACAGATTTAATGATCTGGATCAATGGATCCATTATGAATTAATTCCGCATTGCCAACAAATAGAGGCAGGATCAGTTAATTCTGGAAAAATAGGATTTTAGGATAGATAATAAAAGATTAAATGACATCAGCAGCTAAAGCTATTATCATGGCAACAGCTGGGTGAGAGTTGATTTTAAAATTAATGACATTGTTTGAAACAAAATAATATAATTATTGATATTTGTGTTAAGGATAAAAATGAAAGTATTCTAGAACTTTTTGGTTAGATTTTATTATACAGATCCTTAAATAGATCTGACTAAGTAAAACAATTGCCTGCTTGAATTAAAAGCTAGTAAAATATGGTTAAGGAAAATGGTTAATCAACAGTATCTAAAGGCCTAATAGATCAAAGTGATTCGAAATTTAGCAAAGGATAATGAAACTTGATTCAAAGTTAAAAGGCAATGTACTATGATTATGGAAGAAGTAAATGTCAAATTTTGTGTATGTTCTTTGAATGAACATGGGGTGGAATGTAATAGAAATTTTACATTTAGATGTGTTTTTTACTCTTAGATGTGTTTTTACTTTTAGAAGTGTACAACTTGTATTAACATCTGTCACTTTATTTTTTCCTCATGAGCATTTAAAGAAATATATTCATATGAGCTAAAGCACGTTATTAAAGATATGTAACCAAGTTTTAGAAAAGCATAAGTTAAGACAAGCTTGCAGGAACAAAATGTTCTCCACAAACAAAGACTCCCCCCGGTCCTCCACCGAGGAGAGGGAGTGAACCGGTACCATCTCCAAGAACAAAATCCCATCCCTGGGCGGCCCACCTCACTAGCGCTTGCGCTTGTGCTTACCACCTGGTTTGGCAGCACCTGAGGTGAGCGGGGCGCTACGCCTGCGTCTGGATCCACGCTGAGCCCCGGGTGAAGGCTGCCGCACGTGCTCAGCGGGAGAAGAGGCAGATGCAGGGGGATGTCCTCGGCGACGGGCAGGCGGAGGATCTACCCCTGACGGCCGGGTGGAGGCAGCAGCAGGCCGTCGGGAAATGTGCCGGATGGCCTCCGTCTGCTTCTGTACAGTGGAGAACTGTTGGGCAAAGTTTTCCACCGCGTCGCCGAATAACCCAACCTGGGAAATGGGGGAGTCCAGGAACCGAACCTTGTCCGCTTCCCTCATATCCACCAGGTTGAGCCAGAAATGGCGCGAGCTGCAACCTTTCTACCCTGGAGGGCCAAATCGGTTGCAGTGCGGAGCTCACCCATGAGCTCACGATCTGCACTACTCTTGTGCATGTCCATGAGTGCCTGGGCCTGGTGGACCTGAAGCAACACCATGGCATGCAGTGAAGATGCGGCCTGCCCACAGACTTTGTAAGCTCTGCCCTCCAAAGCAGACGAGAACTTATAGGCCTTAGAGGGGAGACGAGGGTCTCCCTTCCAGGAGGTAGCGGTCGCTGGACACAATTGCATTGCAACAGACCGCTCCACTGGGGGGATCGCCTCGTAAGCCTTATCCGCACCTCCATCGAGGGTAGTGAGGGAGGAGGAGCTACCAAGCCTGTTTCTGGCAGAGAAAGGTGCCTTCCACAATCTAGTGAGCTCCCCATGCACTTCAGGAAAGAAAGGTACCGGAGCGGCGGGCTGAGAACCAGACCGGCCCGTTCCAAGAAACCAGTCATCCAACCGAGACGGTTCGGGACGTGGTGGAGTATTCCACACGAGCCCGACCGCCTCAGCGACCTTCTTGAGCATAGCCGTCATCTCAGGATCCAACATCGGCGTTGCTACCCTCCCGGAGGAGGGCAACGGTACCGAGTCTTCCTCCGTCAAATCAAGCTCCCCCTCCGATGCTGCGATGGACATCACATCGTCTGGAGTCGCCCCAAAAGAAATGTCCGGTCGGTCCATCACAGAGGGACCAGCGCATTCCTGCTGAGCTTCCCCCGGCTGCGATGCCTGAGAAACGGGAGGGATCCACGGGGCCACGCCGGGCGGATTACCCCTCACCGTAACTCGGTTTAACGGAAGCGAGTCTCGATCTTAGCACCGAGATGATCATATCCCCACAATGAGGACATGAATCATCCACAAGAGCCGACGCTTTTTGCTGGATTTTTTTCACATAGCAGCAACATAAACTTAAAATACGCCGTAATTTATGGTCATACAGAAAAAAGAAATATGAAAAAACAATCTGTGATATTTCTACTTTTGTATGTGTCCACTTACAATCAAATCAAAACATTGTGCTTTTGTAAAATAAAGAAAATAAACAGCGTGTGCGTTCTGCCTCTCCGTCGTGGTGAACTTTTTTTCTTGAGCATGTCTATAAACTGAAACAAAACTCAGCGAATACTTGTCACACATTTATGAGCCATATATCTTTATAAACATTTAAGTGTGTACAAAATTTGTATAAAACCAACAAGATGTCCAGCTTCTCAAACGCTTGCTCATTACAGTTAATTTGGCCACGCCTACTCGCGCAAAAGATATTCACATGCAAATATCCACATGGAACGCGATCGCACTCATTACCTCAAAAACAAAACACCAAAACACTTCACTTTTCGTTGAGTTAGGCGCACCGTGAGCTTACATTGGATTTAGGCTACCTCAGAAGAAGAAGAACGTGATTTGAAGACAAGAAAGATTAAAGGTAAGAAATTCTTACATATTAGTTTGTTATTGTTGCATAAATGTCACATTGCAGTTGAACTGTTGCTAGATATATGGGGAATATTATAATTGTGGCAGCTTAGACTAGAGGTATACTAAAGATTTAAGAAAGTTACCGACTACGCCACCCGGGGGCCTCTTTCCGGGAAATGCCCTTTAATTAGATAAGGCTCAAAGGTTCGTTGTATCAGAGTCAGGTATCAGACATGGAGTAGAAAAATAGTACAAAACTTTATTTCTTCAATAAAACATATCAAATTTTATTTAAGACAACACCAATAAAACAAAAATAATCTGAACACAAAATCACACGGACGCTCACTTCAGAATGGGGCGCTGGCTCTCTTTTAGCAGAACGGATATAGCGATCATACGTGCACACTCACTGCACACTCACTTCACACCTCACTGTGAACACAGCATTCAAGCAAAAGAACCCACCACCACAATCGGGAAAAGACGCTTATTTTCTGCTACTGGCTGCCCCAATTCTGAAGAGAGAAAAGAAAAGAGAAAACACGAAACACACACACAATATCAAAAACATTGACAGAGCAGCTGGCAATTTAAGACACAATTTTAAAAGAGTTCACCACATCAGTTTGGCTCATCAACTCGAGGTGCCGCGTTCGGTCACCCCTACAATGCTGGGTGGACAGAAATGGGCACGACAGCCAACAATGTTAAAGTAGAGAAACACCTCTTTTGGGCTGCCCTCAAGGTATCCACACAAGAAACATACACATACACAAACTTGGTCACACACCAAATATGTCACACAAAGTCCATACATATACATATGGGTAATATATCCAGCAAACTCAAATCAATAGAAAAGAAAATATATATAAAATTAATCCGCTACACAATAAACAAGAAAATGATATAACGTTTAAAGAAAACAAAATGTAGAAGAGCTGGTGACAGTTAAGTGGTTGATCTAATACTTGAGCACCACTGAAGGTTTATGACTCAATTTATTTACTCACAGCACAGTTGATAAGGTACCATGCCAACGACCCACAGTCCTCGGACCAGCTGATGAAACACGCGTTGGACGTAAACAATGGATGTGGCGAGGGGTCGAGCAGCAGCGCGTCAACACGCGAATTTGAGCTAGAGTTGTAGCACGGTAACAAGTCGGATAAAGTCGGAAAAGGCAGCAAACACAATGCAGACAGCAAAAGGGAACATCCACACAGCGGTTTAGCTGCTATAACGTTATGAACCCAGAGAAAGCCCACTGTAACGTCTTGCGCACGTTGGCCCACACCTGTAGTGCGATTCACACGGTACCCAAACAGCTTTATATTAAGCACTCATTAAAATCACGACATCCCACAGAGTTCCTCTGTCCAACCGTGCAACATTCACGCGTCCCGCCGGAACACGTGTCTCGCTCAAATGACGCAGAGAGAGAAAGAGAACGCACACACGTAGCGACACCCCTATATACACAGGGAACGTAATTAAAGGACACTCCCCCTTCACATGGAGTAACCCGACAGAAATAAACAATACTGCTACATAATATTTAGACCCGTGTTTACTGTTAGGCCTACTGTGTTTGTGGATATCTGGTCAAACGTAGATATGTATGGTCAGGGTGCGATTTGCCGGGGGGGATGCGTGGGATTTCCCCCTTTCTGGTCAATGTATCCCTGCCTCTGCTTAATTATTTTTATCCCCGGTGGGGATAAATTTATCCCCCCCTCAAAGTGATCAGTGCTACTACACTAGTGGCGAGGCGGATCACAAAACTTATCACGGATCCGTGGTTTGATTAAAATCCTTTTTATTTTAAAATGCGCTACTTTGACTGGCTCCGCAGCCTCTCTGTAACCACCACTCTGCAGACTTGCTCAATGTCCCGCCCACGGCGCTATATGATTGGTTACACCTCACGAGTAATAGCCTATCAACACTTGCGAGACGGTTGCAGGTCTTTTTTTACGCTGCATATGCAGCATATTACTGAAGCGGGAATAAACATCACAATCTGATTATCTGTTTCTATGATGACAAGCAGAGTTAGTGCTGAACTTGCACATACGGTGTTTTACTCAACTGAGGCTAAGCAAAGGTTTTTTGATTACTCACTCACTCTTGAGTGTCTGGCGTGAGTGATTTCAATGTTAAGTCAATGTAAAGACGCGTTTACGCGCGTCTAGAGGTCCTGCGGCGCGATGCGTGTCGCGCGGCGCGGTAGACGCGAAGCCCGAATGAGGCGAATTGACTTTGTCGGCCCGGCCCGACACATTAACTGTATGTTATGAGCCCGAGCCCAATTTAAACCCAGGGGTGGCGCCAGGGAAGTTGAGATGAAGCAAAGATGAAGTTGACGATCGCCATTTCCGTAGTGAATGCGCATATATGGAGAAATGCATGGATTACATCAGAGTGTTGCCTATTTCTTTTCGTTTTGAATTGTTTCGTTTAAAGACATTTCAAGCGTTCTTTAGATATATTTCTTAATATTCTCTTTGAGGCATACACTTAGTTTCGGTTAATTTATGATGAGATCCGCTCAAGTTATCATGCAGTGCAAGTAACCGCGGCGGCGCCTCTGATTATAGCCTTTGTCTGCTATATTTGCTTCTTATTTATTAAATACACGCAATTCGTTGATGAAAAATGTATTAAAATTAAGATACAATTTATACAGAACGAAATTCACTTTAAAGAAAGGCTTTCTACAAAACAAAACTTAATGAAATAGTCAAAATCATGTCTAACCCACTCCAAGTCTCCCGATATATACTGCACATCCTATCTTACTCGTGCTGCTGTTCACTTTTCATAAATCAACATAGATGGAAAAAAATAACAATAATATTTTAACAAATATGAAACTAAATGAGCTTATTTAATGGCTACAACACATATAGTAGGCCTATACAGACACTCTATTTGTACAAATTGCTGCACATTCATTTACTGCTTCTGAATTTTGCACACATAAGTTGAAAGGCATTTGTTTGTGCATAGTAAAACATATCTGCAACATTTATCAAGTTCACGGATATTGTGCGTGCATTTATTAATTATTATCATAATGAATAATGCAACAAGGACAAATCATGTAAACTGCCTTGTTTGTTTATTCAGAATGAAATGGATCGCAAATGGATCTGAAAGAAGAAACGTAAAAAATAAATAAAATAAAATAAAAATAAAACGTGAAAAATGATGAACACAGAAACAGTGTTGTTTTTGGCAGCCCTTTTAGTTTTAGTCTTAGTCTTAGTCTTTTGGACGAAAATGCTTTTTAGTTTTAGTCACATTTTAGTCACTTATAAACTTGATAGTTTTAGTCAAGTTTTAGTCGACGAAAACGCAAAAAGGTTTTAGTCAAGTTTTAGTCAATTTTTGTAAAAAAAAAAAAAGTAGTCTTTAACAAATTAATTTGGGTTAAAAAGTATTGGAAATGGGCTTAGGTTTGACAGGTTGTACTGTAGCAAGTGTTGCAATTCATAAAACAACAGTTAACCTTAAAACATTTGCATAATAAACTAGACTTTCTCATTGATGGAGATGCAGTGCTGCCAAGCTGTACTTCATTGTCGCATCGGGCAGAAACCTTTTATCCCCATATTTCAAGTTATATTTTTTCCATGAATTGATGCTCTTCTAAAATTTCAGCACATTGGCTATTTTCACCAGTAATCACAGTAATAAAGGAATGGTTTACAGTTTAAACAGCAAAAAACTTTGAGCTACTACAACATTACACACAGATAAAGTGGTAACAGTGGAATCACTGTTTTACTAAAAAAAAGCCAGGAATAAAAACATTCTTACTTTGGCAATTGTGGCTTTATTATATAATTAGTTAAATAATCATTTATGCTATCTAAGTTATATAATAATTATATATTACTTTGTACCAATTAGCCCACTAAACTAATGCTCGGACACACTCGGTCTCTCTCGCGTACACTCGGTCTCTCTCGCGCGCAGACACACTCGGTCTCTCGCGCGCACTTTCGGTCTCTCTCGCGCGCAGACACACTCGGTCTCTCACGCGCACTTTCGGTCTCTCTCGCGCACTGTCGCTCGCTCGCGCAGTTCGTTTCGCTTTTGTCCAGTCCGGCGCCTCATATCGAAGATGTGTGGCGACTCGTGACTATAGCCGCAGCCGCAGGTGTGTTGTTGTTGTGTGGAATCTGGTGCGCGGCATAGGCAGCCGGGTGGTGGGCGTACCCAAAACAAGGATAGGAAGCTGCAGCATTGCTGATACTTTTTTTTTTTTTAGCTCAAAACAGACAGATTTCACGCAAATTAGGCAGAAATGACATGCATTGTGAACGTCAGACTTATAATCATTTTCGTTCCGTCTCGTCTCGTCAACGAAAACTCGAAAACGTCTCGTCATGTTTTAGTCACCTTAGAGCCATTTTTAGCTAGTCATCGTCGCGTTATCGTCATAAAAAAAAGGTGCGTCAACGAAATCATTTCGTTATCGTCATCGTTGACGAAAACAACATTGCACAGAAAATGAACTTTGGATGAACTTTGGATGGCCTAGGAGGAGTAGCCCTAGTAGGCTACAACTCTAATTTAATTCAACAAGGTTTTAGAATATAGAATATTTTTTAAACAAAATAAATATTTTTAAAGATTATTATCCCGGCCGGTGTGATGCGTGCGAGTGGAGGAGCATGACACGTGACGTGTTGCATTTTGTAACACAAGTGCTGGATCAAGGGCCCGGGTCGGGTCGGGTCAAATTCGGGCTCGGGCAGAGAATCTAAACTCTGATTTATCTGATCCTGTCCATTAGCTTTGATCCATGTACGGCTTTTCAGAATGTCACCAAGTACAAATATTTGTAATAGTATGTAATTTTTCAGCACGAAAACTCTTGTTAGCTAGCTGGGAACAATGAAAAGGGTCCAGAGCAGCAAATGCAGTGAATGAAGTTCTTGTTCTCATGATTTATTTTTATGAATAAAAATGTTTCAAAACATCCCCCCCTCTGTTTTTTTCACAAATCGCACCCTGTGTATGGTAACCATAATGTTTTATATTTGATATAGATATATATATATTTTATGTTTGAATGTATCATATTTTGCAGCGCGATCGCGTTTGAATGTATCATTTGAAAATTTGAAAAGCAAAACACACCAAACGGCTTTATGTTTTTACTATTATCTCATTTCATATAATCATAACGAATGGAAACATTTGAAGTAACATAATAATCAATATATTTTTCTCTAGCTTGGTTGTTACTGAAATCTTTTGGAAGATTTATACTGTTATCTATTGTTATTATTATTTTACCCAGCACTGCGCATAGCCTATGCCTACAAGGCACAACAAACCTGGTGTTCATTATATTTTATATTGTTGGAAACATTTGTGTGTGTGTGTGTGTGTGTGTGTATTCTGTGAATTTTAAAAAAGCAATTTTAACCAGAAAAATCTCAAATTTATTCCCAAAATCGTGCAGGCCTTTCTCTTGATATCAGTATGTTCACTTTTTTTTTCCAGGGCCCAGATGCCACTGAGTCCTGCCGACTTCAACATTCACATGAGTCTCTGGAACATGAACATGGTAAAGTGAAAATCAAACACCTTGGAAATGAAAGGTATGTACAATGTTTTTAGGAATGGTACAAAGGTCTCTGTCTTTCAATAAGTGCTTTTTTGCCATTTGTTGTGTCTATTTGGATTATGTTGTGTAAATAAATCCAAACAATCTAAAAGCCAAAACACGTCGTAAAAATTTTATATCAATATATTGTCTTCTCTGAATGAGCAGTCAGGGTGATTTTCACATAGTTTTAGAGCAAATATTCTAGGCTATGTCATACAATTTTCAAAAGTCTTGTGAAGAAATAATCAGTAGGGGTTTCATGGCCTTATTTCAGTGAGAATTTTTTTTTTGTATTTTCACAAACCACGCATAAATGTCATTATCTCAAAACTACAAACTTTTACATACATGCTGTTGATATATTATTGTAGCAGAGTTTGTGCTGAATACAGTGTAATTAGACTTTAGCCATGAAAATGTCACAAGTAACAGAAATAACCAGAAATGTCAGAGCATGTCAGAACACCTCCAGGGCCCAGAAAACAGCTCAGACCTCAGAGGGTTAAAAGAGAGCGATTCCAGTCAAGCTCATTAGAGCTCATTCAAATGTAATGTGACCACGCCCCGGAGAGCGCGCGCTATTCAAACGCAAATGAATAAGGCAATCCACGCAAACCTGTGAACGCCCCCATATCAGCTCGAGAAAACACAAGTTTATTCAGATCATTACTTGTTTACACCGTCTCGCAGCGCTGTGAGGAATAATAATAATGGAAAATGTACCTCAGAAGTGCGGGTATTTCGTGGAGCAACGATCCGACTGAGCTGAGGAATACTGTAGTAAGTTTTTTTTCCTTCTCAAGTGAATCGCGTTTCTGTTTGTGAATGAATGAACGGCAGAGATGTGCGCTGTTTACCACAGCTCGCAAAAAGACCGTTTAAATTTAAATCGCTTTCTGTGTGTGAATGAATGATGATGTTTTAGCAAACTGTATTGCTATACTGAGATGAGTAAAAATCGACTGAAATATGTTGAAATAAAATGTAGGCTATTTGTATAAGCAACGTATTAAACTGCAAATTATCATTTATATGCCCTAATATTAATATAAAACAACGTTACAGTCAGGCGAAATATGAAAGACAACATTTTGTTGACTAGATTTGGGTACAGTTTTTACTGTATAATATACTGCCACATCAAATAAGCTTTTGTTTAGCAATTTCTGCTCATATGTTATATATAAATAAAAAATAAAAATAAAAAATTATATATATATATATATATATATATATTATATATATATATATATATATATATAAATACTATTTTTGTCAAAAATAAAGTCATCAACTAAGATGTTAGCTGTTCCAATGTTGGCTATATTCAAACTAATGAATACATATGATAAAATGTAGGCCTATAATCATTTTTTTTTTTTTTTTCAAAAAAAGAGTACACTTGAAATATTGTTGAAATTGTAATTATTGTTGTAATTGTAACCTTTTTAATAAAATAGCAAAACATATTTACAAGATAGATGTAAGCAAAATCTTAAATGGTCAATATAAGTCTTCTTCTAAATATATCTTTTGTCCTTGCATTGTGGCTCAGTCAGTGTCACACCTGAATGAATGGCTCATTATGCAGAGTGGGTAGGACATTGTATTCTCAGGTGTAAACTACTCCCCCTTCACGCCCCCCTCACATATTGGTTTTCCAAGCAAAACCTGTTTTACACAATTTAAATCAATGTATTGGTTTATGTGAACGATAAAGCAAGACTATTTTCACATAATTTTGAAGCCAGAACTCGAAGCGACAACATCCTTTAGTCAAAAGTCTTATTGACACATATTTAGTATGAGTTTTGTGGTCTTATTTCAGCAACTTTCATTTTAATTTTTTCCAATAACCACGCATAAACATTATTCTCTTAAAAATACAAACATCTACATTCATGTTGCTCACATATTATGGTAGCCCTGTTTGTGCTATATGGAGTGAATTTACACCTTTGCCATTATCATGTTTATAAATAACTGAAAAAAGCACAAATGTCAGGGCATGTCAAAACATCCCAAGGGCCCCAAAAACACCTTAGACCCCAGAGGGTTAAAAGAAAAAGACTTTAGAATAAAATGAAATTAGAAAACAAACGAAAAGCTTGTAGTGAAGAAGATGGATCTCTCTCTCTGGCGTAGAACTGCAAAGAAGAGAGAGATGGCGCCGTGTTTTGAAGGAGCCACAGTCACCCCTTCCTCCCGTGCCTGAACCAATCATTTGGGAGGACGCGTGGCGGTAAAATGTCCTTTGTTAGCGAGGTACATGCCTCCTGGGACAATGTACAGAAGAGATAAACTCGGTCATAAAACATTTATAAACGGGTATTAATGGAAGAACGCATCCTTTGGTACTTTGTGTTAAAGATTCAACACCGTTGGGTTCTTCTGATTAAAACAATACCACGAATGATAATTCTGTGAGCTGATAACACGAAGATACATAATTTTTCATGATTATACGCATATCAGGTTAGATTATATATCATAAAGATTATAGTTATAGTAATTTGTGTATGGGGACCATGAAACACAGCAAGGAATATATTTCAACATTTTACAAGGGTAATTTTGGACCACACGTGGTTATGGATGAGTTCGAGTCTTTCTTTGTGTGTGTGTGTGTGTGTGTGTTGGTGCGCAAAGTCATTCACAGTTCACGCGGCTGGGTGGCTGCTGGGTGAACTCGCGATCTCCCCCCTCAGGGGAAATCAGTATGTATGTGCGTGCCTTGAATTGATGAGTTTACAATCAGTGGACTTTGGTCGAACATCTGTTAAAACAATGGTGGCTTGTCATGAGGTGTTATACGCGCTGGGGAAATCCCCGGAGGCTCAGCGGGATCTCCAGCCAGAATGATGCCTCGCTGGTCAGCAAATCTTAGCCGAATAGGCAAACAGAATGTTTTTTTGTTTACTCAGGAAGAGATCTGTGTTCTCAGATCAGAGATCAATGATTTACGCAAATGGTAGGCGCCATTTGCTCTGTGTCACAGTCCAAGAAGAACAGAGCCTGTGTTTGTTGATTGGAATCCAGTAATTTAATCAACATGCAGAACTGACCATCTGCTTTGTGCTACAAACATCTGGGTGATACCTCAACCAATTTACATCAAGTGTGGAGTTCAGAACACTGCCACAAAGACTTTTAGAAAGGTTTGGAAAGGGAATAAAGCATTTCCAAGGTTCTAAAGTCAAGTCACATTTATTTATATAGCACTTTTTACAGTACAGATTGTATCAAAGCAGCTTTACAGAGATAACAGGAAAATAACGCTACAAAGTTTGTTTCCAGAAGAAAATAGTAAGTTCATTTTTGTTATTATTAAAAAGTTATTAATTTAGTTTATATATATATATATATACACACACACACACACACACACACACACACACACACACACACACACACAATCTATGCAGCCTAATAGTCATTTAACCTTCTGGGGTCTGAGGTGTTTCTGGGCCCTGGAGGTGTTCTGACATGCTCTGACTGTTACGGGTGTAGTGCAGGTTGAAGGAGACTCAAAGTCCAAAGGCTTCAAACACAAACGATTTACTTCAATATAACTCACAGATACAGACAGGCAGGATGACAGGCAGGAACATTCACACTAAACACCTTACTAATAACGTAGAACCGACACCGAAGACTGAAACACTCAGGGCTTAAATACAAGGGAGAACAGATCAGGGAAACAAGACACAGCTGACAAGACTAACGAGGAACCAGGTGTGACAGATGAACTAAATGACAGTTGCTGTGGAAACCAAGGAGTGGTGGGAAAACAGAACAAAGGAAGACATGTGATCAGTGACACAAACACTCAGACAGAACAGAAACGTGACATAACTCCCCCCTCCCGGTAGGCACGTCCTCGCGCCGTAGAAAGACCAAAGGGGTGGGAGGGTGGGCGCCCTGGAGGCTGACGGGGAAGACAAAGCAAGGGAAACAAGGAAGGAAGCCTCCAGGGCGGAGCAGGCTGTGGGTGTAGCCACGGTGGAGACGACCCCTCGGGCGGCCATGGCGGAGACGACCCCTTGGGCGGCCATGGCGGTGCGGACCCTTCGGGCGGCCATGGCGGAGACGACCCCTCGGCTGGCCATGGCGGAGGCATATGGCCCCCCCCCAAAAAATACTTGGGGAAAGTCCCGGGTACAGGAGAAGGATGGCTAAAAACAGTCTCTGATTGGGCTGATAGGGGCAGCGAAGAGGGCTTGGTGCTGGGAAGCGAAGAGGGCTCGGTGCTGGGCAGCGAAGAGGGCTCGGTGCTGGACGGAACCAGCGGTGAAGGTTCTGTGCTGGACGGAACCAGCGGTGAAGGCTCTGTGCTGGACGGGACCAGCGGTGAAGGCTCTGTGCTGGACGGGACCAGCGGGGAAGGCTCTGTGCTTGACGGGACCAGCGGGGAAGGCTCTGTGCTGGACGGGACCAGCGGGGAAGGGTCTCTGCTGGACAAGACCAGCGGTGAAGGGTCTCTGCTGGACGGAACCAGCTGTGAAGAAGGCTCTGTGCTGGACGGGACCAGCGGCGAAGAGGGCTTTGAGCTGGACGGGACCAGCGGCGAAGAGGGCTCTGAGCTGGACGGGACCAGCGGCGAAGAGGGCTCTGAGCTGGACGGGACCAAATGACATGCTCTGACTGTTACGGGTGTAGTGCAGGTTGAAGGAGACTCAAAGACCAAATGACATGCTCTGACTTATACGGGTGTAGTGCAGGTTGAAGGAGACTCAAAGTCCAAAGGCTGTGCTGGACGGGACCAGCGGCGAAGAGGGCTCTGTGCTGGACGGGACCACCGGAGAAGAAGGCTCTGTGCTGGACGGGACCAGCGGGGAGGAAGGCTCTGGCGGCCCCACGGTGAAGGGCGATCCACAGTATAATAAAACTGAGTCAATATACTGGGCCAGAGTACAATTGGGGTCTATATAAGGTAAATTAAAACCTACTTCTAGGTCCAGACCCAACCTAAAACAGTCCTTCAGTTTCCTTTCGTTGAGACGAGCCAGGTGGCAAAACTCCACAAACTCACCCACATAGATTTCTATGGGGCGTTCCTCCTGGAAGATGGAGCAGAGTTTAGCGATTGGGTCCATCCTTTAGAGCCTGTTTCTTCCTTCTTTAGGTCGGTTCTTCTGTTACGGGTGTAGTGCAGGTTGAAGGAGACTCAAAGTCCAAAGGCTTCAAATACAAACGATTTACTTCAATATAACTCACAGATACAGACAGGCAGGAACATTCACACTAAACACCTTCCTAAAAACGTAGAACCGACACCGAAGACTGAAACACTCAGGGCTTAAATACAAGGGAGAACAGATCAGGGAAACAAGACACAGCTGACAAGACTAACGAGGAACCAGGTGTGACAGATGAACTAAATGACAGTTGCTGTGGAAACCAAGGAGTGGCGGGAAAACAGAACAAAGGAAGACATGTGATCAGTGACACAAACACTCAGACAGAACAGAAACGTGACACTGACATTTGTGCTTATTTCTGTTAATTGTGACATTTTCATGGCTCAAGTATGATTAACAGGATGATCCGGTCTTTTTTATTTTATTTTATTATTTTTGTACAGTGAAAGCAGTTAGAGCATTTGCCTCGGGAACACATCCGTGTTTGTAGTAGTGACTCGTAAATTGGTTGCTATTGCAAACACTGGTTTACAGTGTATAAAAACCCGCTGCAAGTAACTGTATGAAGAATAGGGATGAGTTTAGGTAGTTTCAATATTAGAGGGAATTGCTTGTTCCAACTTCTGTCTCTAAAATATTTTTTTGAAAATTTAGTAACCATACAGTTGTCATAATGACCTCCAACGTTCAGGAATTTGTTAACGCGCCGTCCGAAAGCTTGTTAAATGATTTAACCAAGGATCAACTATTAGAACTCACAGAAAACTACGAAATTAATCTGATGAGTCAAGATAAACGTCTAAAGGATCAGGTTAAAACCTTGGTAAAGACAGAGTTATTTGAACGTGGCATTCTAGAGTTTAAATCTTCAGAAGACCCGTTAACTTTTGTCAGCGCGGCATCAACACAGTCTCATTTAACATTTGAGCAACAAAAGCAAATTGTTGATCATTCAAACAGAGATGAAAGAGAAGCTGTTAGAAGCGCAAAATCGCATTGAATTTTCTAAAGTCAAATTACAACAGCAACAACTTGAACTTGAACGTTATCGTTTAGATTTAATAAGAGATGGTAAACTTCCTTTTACTGGGGAGTCGAAACGTGATTCAAGTTCGTGCAAGTTTGATACGGTGAGAAATATGAAGTTGATTCCTAAATTTGATGAAGAAGAGGTTGAGCGTTTTTTTTTATTGTTTGAACGTGTTGCGGATGCACAACGTTGGCCAGATGAAGAGCGAACGCTAATGCTGCAGTCTGTATTTACAGGCAGAGCTCAAGAAGCGTATTCTTCCCTTCTAGAGTCTAGAGCACATGTGTCAAACTCAAGGCCCGCGGGCCTATTCCGGCCCGCCACATTATTTTATATGGCCCGCGAGAGCATATGGGTGTCTTAAAATTAGGGATGCAACGAAATTTAGGCTGCCGAAAATATTGGGCCGGAAATAACATTTTCGGTTTTTGGCCGAAAGATACTAAAAAGCCGCTGCGCCCCTCCGTGTTCGGCGATGGTTTGACTCTAGTTCAGCGTGTTTTATGACTTTGCGTGCGAGTCCACTTCCGAAGATCCATAACTTCTAAGCGCGTTCCGCTATGTGTGTGCGCTGTGCTCTCCGCTCCGTGTTCACAGCGCCATTCTGCTCAATGTTCCGCAAGCAACCTCCGTGTGTGTGTGTGTGTGTGTGTGTTGCGAGCTCTGCTCACGCTCACCGGAAAGACAAAGTCCGCTAAAAAAAACGTGCCGACATGAAATTTCTCTGGACTTGTTTCTTTTTGCAATAGCACTACTGTGCTGTAACATGGTGTGTATAGCCGTGCTGGGCGACACTGGTAAAATTACACGAATCACGATCCTCTCGTTCACTGGTCCTCTCCCTGCTCTGCTCATGCTCTGATAAAAATAGCTTTGTAGGACTATACTTTATTTTGACAATTGGTCAAAAAAAAAAAAATCTGTTAAATCTGATTCTGCTGCATAGAACTGATTGAAGAATAATATATTGATATTTTATATTATTTTAATATAGGTACCAGTATTAGCCTTTTCACCTATCACGTATCACTCCGCTTGTCTGTGTTTGCGCCACTTGCATCATTAAGCCAGTAGGTGGCGACAAGTGACTGTCTTTATGAGTGAACAATTGAACTTTAAACTGATAAGTGCCAAAAACAATGATTAATTCAGGAAAGAAACAAGTTGCTGAAACCAATCTTTAATGCTAATATAAATTGCTCATTTGCCTCTGGACACAAAAAGATTGCACTGTTTTTTGAAATGTAACATCTATGCAAAATAATCCTTGAAAGATTTTCTCATTTAAGGCCATTCCTGTTTGGAATATGTGATTGTGTATTGTCAACAATAAGCAGAAACATTCTGCATTTCCATTTTGTAGTGTGGATCATTCATTGCAATATTTATCCTCATTCTCATTTTTAAGAATCTGTTATCTTGACAAATAATTGATGCTACTGCCCACTGACATGCTTTTAAAGCTATTGTTATCCAAATTTTTTGGCCTTTAAACACCTTAAAATGCACATATGTAGGTCAGAGAAATCCAAATTTTATCGGGGGAGCATGTCCCCGAACCCCCCTAACTACCTCACATTTGAATACGCATGACTGTGTGGTAATGTGTGCTGGTGTGGCTACAGTGCCAAGGCTGAATTTTTTGAGACAGTTTGCCCCTGCATATATACAATATACATTATTCTCTGTATCAAATCATTATTACCCAGCTCCTGATGTTTCGGGCTCATCCCCTGATGTTTTTAAAACCTAGAAACACCCCTGCAAATGCATATTCAATATTTGTAACTTAAATAAGAAATAATCAAATAGAGACAATATATTAACATTTTAAAAGTCTTACAGTTACAACTGGCCCTTTGAGGGCAGCCATAATGCTGATGTGGCCCTCAGTGAAAATGAGTTTGACACCCCTGGTCTAGAGGATGCTTCCGATTATCAAGCTGTAAAAGCAGCAGTGTTGAGGGCTTATGAACTGGTTCCAGAGACCTATAGACAAAGATTTAGGTCCAGGAAAAAAAGTGAAAAGCAGACATATGTTGACTTTGTACACGATATTTCGGTCTATTTTAATCGTTGGTATGTAGCTTCAGATGTAAAAACACTTGACAATTTAAAATAATTAATAGTGCTTGAACAATTCAAGAGTTCCATTTCAGATCGTATTGCAACTTACATTAGCGAGCGTAAACCTGACACTGCGTATGATGAATTTTCATTTTCTCATAAAACTGTTTTTGGTTACAGATCTGGTGAAGAAAATTTTAGAAAAGAACCGTGGCAAAATTCGAGCAAATTTTCTAGGTTTATGCATGATTCATCCAACGTACAGTTGCATAGATCTATTGAAGAAAACGGCAGAGCAAATATGTGTAATTATTGTCATGAGTTTGGTCACTGGAAGAACGAATGTTTGTTATTGAAAGCAAAAACTGACAATTCTAAACTGAAATCTAAACCTTTGTCTCCTGTAAAGCCTGTGGCTTTAGCTGTGACTGGTTCAACAGTGAATGTGCAAGAAAATTGCTCGCCATGTGTTTCAGCGTTTACTCCTTTCATTACAAAAGGTTCTGTTAGAATGGTAGATTCAACACAAACTGTACCAGTAAATATTCTACGTGATACAGGATCAGCAGAAACCTTTGTGTTAGAGTCTGCGTTGCCTTTTTCAGCTGTTTCTTACACTGGGAGTTATGTGCTGATTAGGGGCATTGGCCTGAATGTTAAGTCTGTTCCACTTCATAAAATTATTTTGCAATCTGTGTTGGTCCAGGGAGAAGTGGAAGTGGCTGTTCGTTCCTGCTTGCCTGTGGAAGGGGTACAGGTAATTCTGGGGAATGACCTGGCTGGGGATTGTGTCTGGAGAAATGATTCACCACATCTAGTGGTTACACCATGCCCGATGATCTTGAAATCAGATGGTGATGAGAGTTTGACTTGTCCGTCAAATGTGTTACCTTCTTGTGTGATAACACGATCTATGAGTAAATCACAAGCTGAGGTAAAGCCTGGATCTGAGAAGCTGGTGAGTGAATCTCTAGAAATCCCTTCAAATTTGTCAGTGTCACATGATGAACTGATTGAAAAGCAAAAAAATCGACTCTTGTTGAATTGTTTGACCGAGTTGTCTCATATGACAGAATTGAGAATCTTTCGTCTGGGTATTACCTAGATGAAGGATTGCTCGTTCGGAAATGGGTGCCACAGGGACAGTTTGCGATGGGTGATGATCCTATGGTGCAAATTGTGATTCCTCAGTCTCTCCGGCAGCTACTGTTACAGACTGCACATGATACATCTGGCCATATGGGAGTGAAAAAGATGTACAAGTTACTTTTGAAACGTTTCTTTTGTCCGAAATTAAAGCGTGATGTGTCTAAATACATTAAATCTTGTCACACATGCCAGCTTACTGGAAAACCAAATCAATCTTTGAAACCTGCTCCACTTTATCCAATTCCAGCCATTAGTCAACCGTTTGAGCATCTTATTGTAGATTGTGTCGGCCCCTTGCCTAGGTCAAAAGCCGGTAGTGAATATTTGCTTACAATCATGTGCCAAGTATCTAGATATTCTGCTGCATATCCTTTACGTTCTGTAACCGCAAACTAGTCTTAAAGGCGCTCACTCAGTTCATTTCAGTATTTGGAATACCACAAATTATTCAATCTGATCAGGGAAGTAATTTCACCTCAAATTTGTTCGGTCAAGTGTTGAAACAGCTTCATATTCAACATAACCTCTCCAGTGCTTATCATGCCCAAAGTCAGGGAGCACTGGAGAGGTTTCATCAAACGTTAAAATCTCTTTTGAGGTCGTACTGTGTTCAAATGGGTAAGGACTGGGAAACTGGTCTACCTTGGTTAATGATGGCGGCTCAGGAAGCTGCGCAAGAAAGTACTGGGTTCAGTCCAAACGACCTTGTTTTTGGACACGATGTGCGAAGTCCGTTGGCTGTTTTATCTGCTGACTGGGAAAAGTCTGATCCACCGAAAAACGTTTTGTCATATGTTAGTGATTTTCGTAGACGAGTTTATGAGGCGAACCAATTGGCAAAGTCATCTCTGCACAAATCTCAAGGTCGAATGAAACTACTTTTTGATCGTCGAACAGAGTTACGTTCGTTTCAACCTGGTGACCAGGTACTAGTGTTGTTGCCTGTTGTTGGGTCACCGTTTCAGGCTAAGTTTGTTGGACCATATACTGTTGCTCGGCAGATTTCTGATCTGAATTATTTGATTGATACGCCAGATCGAAAAAAAAAAGACGAGATTGTGTCACGTAAACTTGTTAAAGCCTTATTATGCTTGTAAAGATTTCGATGACCTTATGACAAATGAAGACAAAGTTGGTGTGCCTGATTCTTTTATTAAACCTGTTATGCTTACAGATTTATCTGTTAATGACAATGTTGAATTGGTTCCATCTCCGGTGGGTGGAGAGGAAGGTGAAATCTATCCGGGAGATTGTGTTCTTCAGGCTCATCTTAAAAATTCGGAAGCATTGAGTTCTTTAAACTTTCAGCTTAGTCATCTAACGAATGTACAGCGTATTGATTTGATTAACTTGACTACTGAGTATGTTACATTGTTTTCTGATACTCCTTCTTGTACAGGTCTAATAGAGCACGACATTGATGGGGGAGATGTAACTCCAATTCGTCAGCGTTATTATCGAGTGTCGGCGAATAAGAAAAAACAATTGGATGATGAAATCGAGTATATGTTGAAAAATGACATCGCTGAATCTTCTTTTTCTAGTTGGGCTTCGCCATCTTTGCTAGTGAATAAACCTGATGGCTCATTTAGATTCTGTACGGACTACCGAAAGGTAAATGCCATAACGAAGTCTGATTCTTTCCCACTGCCTCGAATCGAGGATTGTGTCGATCAAGTAGGAAATGCTAGATTTGTGAGCAAATTTGACCTTTTGAAAGGTTATTGTCAGGTACCTTTAACTGCAAGAGCTCGAGAGATTTCTGCCTTCATTACGCCTTCAGGGTTATTTTCTTACAAGGTCATGAGTTTCGGATTGCGTAATGCTCCCGCTACGTTTCAACGTCTAATGAATCACGTTATATCCGGTTTGAGTGGCTGCGCTGTATATTTAGATGATGTCATTGTTTTTAGTCAAACTTGGGAGGAAAACTTGATCCAGATTAGAGCATTGTTTGATCATTTTGTCTCGGCCAATTTAACTGTTAACTTGCCAAATGTGAATTTGCCAAAGCCACCGTTACCTATTTGGGGAAGGTTGGACAAGGCCAAGTACGTCCTGTTCGCGCAAAGGTAGAGGCAATAGATAAGTATCCTACTCCTACTACAAAAAAAGAGCTAATGCGATTTCTTGGTATGGTAGGATTTTATCGTTGTTTTTGCAGAAACTTTTCTGCCGCTGCAGTGCCGCTGACAAATTTGTTGCGGGGAGGAGTAGATTTTTGCTGGACACCACTGTGTCAGCAGGCATTTGAGCGGGTAAAAATGCTCCTTACAGAGGCTCCCGTGTTGGCAGCTCCGAGTTTTGATCGAGCGTTTAAATTACAGGTCGATGCCAGTAATGTGGGTCCTGGAGGGGTCTTATTACAAACGTCTCCGGATGACGTTGATCGTCAGATCGGATTCTTCTCTAGAAAGTTTCATTTATATCAGCTTAATTATTCAGTGATCGAGAAGGAAGCGTTGGCTTTGATTTGGGCCTTACAACATTTTGAAGTGTATGTTGGATCGTCAGAGGGACCTCTAGTGGTCTATACTGATCACAATCCTTTAGTTTTTCTACATTCCTTACAAAACCCCAACCAAAGGTTGATGAGATGGTGTTTGTTTCTTCAGAGTTACTCTTTGGATATACGCCATATTGAAGGTGTAGAGAATGTACGTAACTGCTGACGCCTTGTCCCGTGTTCATGTGGTTTAAGTGTTTTAAAGTTTGTATTTTCTCTGACTTTGTCTCTCTCTGTTTCTTTCTTAATTTTGCTTCCTAGGTGTCTATGGGATTAATATCCTGCCATGATTCAAAACTGAAAATAAAGTTCTGAAAGGTTGAAACTAAGTGTTCGAAAACTCAAAATCTTACAATAAAATTTTTTGCAAGATCGAAAAATAAGATTTGCAAGTTTGCAAAATGTAAAAAAATAAAAATATCTCTGCAAACATTGTTATTTTTGAGATTTCCTTCTTCAGAACTGCAACTTTTTTTTTACGATGTTGCGGAAACAATTTTCCAGAGTTTCAAATTTGTCAGTGTTCTCCCACTGTATTAGTTTGTTTTCCAGGTTTGAAACCTTGTAAATGGTGATCTGAAAACTGGTGTGCGAATGTGTGAAAAAAAGTTTTGAAACTCTGAAAACAGAGTTTTGCAGGCTTCAAAGTGGTAAAAAAAAAAAAATCTCTGCAAACATTATTTTGTTTTGAGTTTTCCTCCTTCAGAAGTGCAACCCTCTTTTTTACGGTGTTGTGCAATCATTTTTTCAGAGTTTCGAATTTGTCAGTGTTCTCCCAGTGTATTAGTTTACTTTCCAGATTTGAAACCTTGTAAATGGTGATCTGAAAACTGGTGTGCGAATAGGTGAAAAAGAGTTTTGAAACTCTGAAAACTGAGGTTCGAAAGGGCGAAACTTATTACATTACATTACATTTGCACTCCCATTGCAGACTATTTTTTCAGAGCTGAGTTTACAACACCCACTTTGCGGAGATATGCACACACAGTTGCGAGCTTGCGACTCACGTGATTTGTGGCAGCGTTGTCACGCAGCTCTGCTCTGAAACTCTGAAACTCAGACTGAGCGAAAATGAAGCTCTTGGCCAATGCTTTGCTGTCTGCTGACGTACAGTCCAATCACAACTCGTATTTACTGGAAAGGTGGGATTGACCGACTGCTCCGCCAATGACGAAAGAGCACAGGATACACAAACAGGATGCACAGCTTTTTTAAAAGTTTATTTTATAAATTATCTTTAAAATAGAATATTCTGAAAATGTGACATTTTTGCTGATTCACATTGGTATCAAAATAGGTAAAACACATTTCAAAGTTACATACACCATTATGTTTTTGTAAAGATCACATTAGTTAACTGTAGGCCTATTTTCATGTTGTTTTTCTCTATCAGATTATAACAGATTATTATTTGATAACACCATTCAAAAGAATATTCAACATGAATGCCCCATTATGTTTTATGATTATTTTTTGTTTTTTAACTCCAATTGTATTCATACAACTCCAATTTTATTGGCTTTTTTATTGGCCAGCAGCAGTCATTAAACAAACATAAGATACACAAAATATTTTTTTAATTTTTGCCTCATGCATTCATGTTGAATATTTGATACCAAAGCAATGTTTTTTTTTTTTTTTTTTTTTTATGCTTGTTTTGCATATTAAACTTTTTATAAATGCCACCTCTGATGCAGTTTTCTCTGCAGTGGGAAAAAAACGTTTTTGTTTATACTAGTCAATTTGATTGGTAAAAGCAATATATAGTGACTTAAAATGTATAGAATTTGACTTGAAAGATGACAGTTAGGGGGAAATTGCCTTTATAAATAAAAAAATTAAAAAAAAAGCAATGCGAATCAATTTAAGATTATTGGTTCAGAATAAATTATTTTTACAACACAAAATTGAACAGTTTACTGAAGTTAGTTATTGCACCAATACAGTACTTGAGATTTTATTATAATATTAGGCCAATGTACATGACTGAGTCGCTCGCTGCGTGAGGAGAATGAGTCGCTCGCTGAGGAAAGTGAGTCGCTCGCTGTGTGAGGAGAGTGAGTCGCCATCTGAGGAGAGTGAGTCGCCAGCTGATGAAAGTGAGTCGCTCGCTATGTGAGAAGAGTGAGTCGCCATCTGAGGAGAGTGAGTCGCCAGCTGATGAAAGTGAGTCGCTCGCTATGTGAGAAGAGTGAGTCGCCATCAGAGGAGAGTGAGTCGCCAGCTGATGAAAGTGAGTCGCTCGCTATGTGAGAAGAGTGAGTCGCCATCAGAGGAGAGTGAGTCGCCAGCTGATGAAAGTGAGTTTCTCGCTGTGTGAGGTGAGTGAGAGTGAGTCGCCAGCTTAGGAAAGTGAGTCGCTCGCTGTGTGAGGAGAGCGAGTTTGAGAATTTCGAGAGTGAGAATTTCGTCATTGGCGGAGCTGTCGGTCAATCCCACCTTTCCAGTAAATACGAGTTGTGATTGGACTGTACGTCAGCAGACAGCAAAGCATTGGCCAAGAGCAGAAGGCCCTCCCTCCAGGCTTTTTTTAAGTTGCGAAGTTGCGAAGCTTAATTTTCGCTCAGTCTGAGTTTCAGAGTTTCAGAGCAGAGCTGCGTGACAACGCTGCCACAAATCACGTGAGTCGCAAGCTCGCAACTGTGTGTGCATATCTCCGCAAAGTGGGTGTTGTAAACTCAGCTCTGAAAAAATAGTCTGCAATGGGAGTGCAAATGTAATGTAATGTAATAAGTTTCGCCCTTTCGAACCTCAGTTTTCAGAGTTTCAAAACTTTTTTTCACCTATTCGCACACCAGTTTTCAGATCACCATTTACAAGGTTTCAAATCTGGAAAGTAAACTAATACACTGGGAGAACACTGACAAATTCGAAACTCTGAAAAAATGATTGCACAACACCGTAAAAAAGAGGGTTGCACTTCTGAAGGAGGAAAACTCAAAAACAAAATAATGTTTGCAGAGATTTTTTTTTTTTTACCACTTTGCAAGCCTGCAAAACTCTGTTTTCAGAGTTTCAAAACTTTTTTTCACACATTCGCACACCAGTTTTCAGATCACCATTTACAAGGTTTCAAACCTGGAAAACAAACTAATACAGTGGGAGAACACTGACAAATTTGAAACTCTGGAAAATTGTTTCCGCAACATCGTAAAAAAAAAGTTGCAGTTCTGAAGAAGGAAATCTCAAAAATAACATAATGTTTGCAGAGATATTTTAATTTTTTTTACATTTTGCAAACTTGCAAATCTTATTTTTCGATCTTGCAAAAAATTTTATTGTAAGATTTTGAGTTTTCGAACACTTAGTTTCAACCTTTCAGAACTTTATTTTCAGTTTTGAATCATGGCAGGATATTAATCCCATAGGTGTCAAGTTGCTGAAAGACGGAGAGTTGACGGGATAAGAGAGAATTTCAGGCTGAACCAATTATTGCTACTTGGACAAATTGAATTATGGGAGTTGTTGTTTGCTTTATTAAGACCGTTTGTTCTCTTCTTTTTATGATGAATAAGGAGATATGTAGGACAGTTTCCTGTCGATTTTTGTGGTTAAGCCAATGTGTATAAAGATTGTCTTTTTCTAGATAGAACTGGTTTGGTGGCCCTGGGCAGTCCATGGTCGTTCACAGCTTGGTCTTAGGAATGGAGGGTTGAGGTGAAAAATGGGCAACCACTGATTAGATTAGCCTGCGATCAACAGGTCATTGATGTTGTCACCTGTGGCAGTCCTGATTACCACAGACCTTTAGTTGTCTTTGAGGGCCTTATCACATTCTTCTGTCGTTTTAATCACAGTGAGACACAGAAACTCCTGTTGTGAAGTGGGGACCTCTGGTGCCAGCATGTCTGCTGTTCACTACACCAATATTCCTGCTGCTGTCTGTTTCAATAATATTAAATCAAACAAGAAAAGACAAAGAGAAAATCACTCATTGCTCTTGAGTAGATTTATTTAGATTTTTTTTTTCACACTTAAAATACAATGTTGTTAAGAATAGTATTATTTCGGTATCAGTGATCGTATTGGCCAAAACTGCTTCCAGTGATCGGTAATTGGTGATTGGCCTCATAAATCCTGATCTGAGCACCCTTACATTAGAAAAGATTAGCCAGCAGCCTGACTGCTCAAATAGGAAATCAATTCTTCCTAGATACAGAGATGTCACTGTGTAGGTCAAACTCTGAGTGGATAATGCAAAAGCCATGAGAGGGCGTAAATTCTTGATTTTTTTTTCACCTCAGGTAAAATTTCTCTGATGTTTGTTTGACTCTCATTTATCAAGATGGAGCTGTACATAATCATGCTTACCCTTACCATTGTTCTCTCAACTGATCCTGAAAGTAAGTAAAGTTTTTAATTGCTTTGATACTGTTTTCGTAAATAGTAAAATGGCAAACCTCGTTACTGATCACCACCATAAGTCATTTGTTTAAAAACTAGTGTACTTTCATTAGGGTTTTAAATGTTAACTTTACACAACCATTGTTTAAAAACATGATTTTTGTGTAATTTAATCAAAAGATTTGTATATATATATATATATATATATATATATATATATATAAATATATATATAAATAATAATTATAATAACATAAATGTTAATTTGCAGTTTAGTACGTTGCTTATACAAAGATATTTTATTTCAACATATTTCAGTCGATTTTTACTCATTTCAGTATAGCAATATAGTTTGGTAAAAGCTGTTCGTTCATTCATTCACACACAGAAACGCGTTTAGGTGTAACATTTAAAGTCTTTTTGCGGTTTACATACACTATTCCTTATAGTGATTAGAACAAAGTACTTAAGAATAAAGCACTTACTATTCAATCCTCAGCTGGATCCATTGCTCCTCGAAATGAAGGGCCGGGGTGAGTTGCTGCTGCTTCAGGGCTTGGCCCCTGTATTGCTGCTTGCAGCTATATTTAGGGGCCAAGCACCGAAGGTGCGTAGGCAACTATTGTATCTGTTCCCGTTCTTATTAGGGGTGTCAACAGTTTGTCCAAAAATCATAAAATTGGTCTTGTTAGATTCAGGGCAACATGCCGAGTCGACTGATGTCGGCCATTTTGAATTTTGTGCTAAAATGCTGTATTTTAAGAACACATGAACAGATTGTTACGAAACTTGGTTTGGGTCATCAGCACAATGTCCTGAAGGAGCGTGAGAAGTTTCGAAACAGCGCCACCTAGTGGTGAATTTTTTTTTTCAAATGCTTATAACTTTGGGTGTGGTCGACTTATTTTCACGAGACTCATCTTATTAGACTCCTGAATACCAACGTCCTAAGATACCAAACATGCTAGGTTTTGCCTTACGGTTTGTGTAGCGTTGTGATTTAGCGCTTAAAAAACATTTGGCTATATCTTCGAAACCGCTAGTCCGATCGAGACGAAACTACCGTCAGAATTTTGGAAACATAGGTCGATAGCACTATGCCAATGCCCAAATGCGAAAATATTGATAGTAAGGGGTAGTAAAATCCAATCAAAGTCATGTGTCAGTCATTTTTTACGTGTTTTTTTTTATATAAATGTCTATAACTCCAAAGCGAATTGAGATATCTTCACCAAAATTGACACACATATGTATGGGCTCACTCTGAGGACACATAAAAAAATTTGTGTGATTTAGCCTCTTGGTGGCGTTATAATAGAACAAAACATGAAATTCCCATTGACTTCAATACAGTTTTGTGAAATAAAATGCTATACTAAAACGCATTGGTGTAATATTACGAAACTCAGATTGTGTCATCAGCACCATCCTCTGAAGGATTTCTTGGGTCAAGCCGAGAACATAGATACCAAGTTTTCCTTATTTGGCCGAACTTCCTGTCCGCCATCTTGATTTTCAGTCAAGACCTTCTTTTTCGAACTCCTCCTACACCGTTTGTCTGATTTTCACCAAAATCGAATCGTATCATCTCCAGACCGTGCCGACTAAAAGTTATGGATTTCGTGTTGACAGACAAAACCGTTTTCGTATAGCGCAGCAGCAAAGTTGAGGCATGATGCCAAAAGCATTATTCAGGCTTTATTTCTGCAATGCCTTGACATATTGACACCAACCTTTGTATGTGTCTTTGTCACTTCACTCTGACCACATCACATCAGTTTTGTAACTGCGCCACCTATTGGTCGAAAGTGATAATCCATTAAATCATATTTTTATTTACTGTTTCTATTATTTTTCAGGCATATTGCCTAAAATCCTCTTTAAATGTCTTTAATTGCTCATTGTTGCAATTGGTCTGACACGTCTTGTCGTCTTATTCTGCTTGGCCCCGGTAATTGCTGCTTGCAGCTATATTTAGGGGCCAAGCACCGAAGGTGCGGAGGCACCTATTGTGCTTGTTCCGGTTCTTATTAGGGGCCAAGCACCGAAGGTGCGTAGGCACCTATTGTTTTTGTTCGCGTTCTTATTATTAGGGGCCAAACACCGAAGGTGCGGAGGCACCTATTATTTTCGTTCCCGTTCTTCTTCTTCTTCTTCTTCTTATTATTATTATTATTAGGGGCCAAGCACCGAAGGTGCGGAGGCACCTATTGTTTTTGTTCCGGTTCTTATTATTAGGGGCCAAGCACCGAAGGTGCGGAGGCACCTATTGTATCTGTTCCCGTTCTTATTAGGGGCCAAGCACCGAAGGTGCGGAGGCACCTATTGTTTTCGTTCCCGTTCTTATTATTAGGGGCCAAGCACCGAAGGTGCGGAGGCACCTATTGTGTTTGTTCCGGTTCTTATTATTATTATTAGGGGCCAAGCACCGAAGGTGCGGAGGCACCTATTGTATCCGTTCCCGTTCTTCTTATTAGGGGCCAATCACCGAAGGTGCGGAGGCACTTATTGTATCCGTTCCCGTTCTTATTAGGGGCCAAGCACCGAAGGTGCGTAGGCACCTATTTTTTTCGTTCCCGTTCCTATTATTAGGGGCCAAGCACAGAATGTGCGTAGGCACCTATTGTATCTGTTGGCGTACCAAAAATAATTCTTCTTCTTCCGCTCTGGGAGTCTATGGCAGCCCATAGAACCGCTTGCGGGAAAGTTATGAAATTTGGCACACTGATAGAGGACAGACTGAACAGTCACCATAGCAAATTTGGAGTCTCCAACTCATTCCCTCTAGCGCCACCAGCTGTCCAAATTTGTACTCATGTTTATGCTAATAACTTTTGAACCACAAGGGCTAGAAACAAAATTCGGTCTGAAATCGAATCGTATCATCTCCACACTGTACCGACAAAAAGTTATGGAATTCGTGTTGATTCGTCAAACCGTTCTCGAATACCGCGCAAACAAATTTTACGTTGTGCTACAGCTACAGATTTAGTGCAAAAGTACTAAATCGCCCATAACTCCCAGACCATTTTGTCCGAAACCTACTTTTGCGAACTAGTCCTAGGTTTTTCGCCAGATCGGAACCAAACCAGTCTAGGACAATTCTCTGGACTCTCTAGATCAATAATTATCGAAAAAAAGTTGAACTTTTGCATTTGGGTGGCTGTAACAGGGTCATTTAGAAAAGGGGCGTGGAAAAATACACTAAAAAGCCTATAAATCCCAAATGAAAACTCAGAACTTCACCAAAATTGATGAGCATATGTGTCAGAACATGGTGAGGAAGCATGCAGAGTTTCATGGAGATCGGACCATAGGTGGCGCTATAACTGGCAAAAAGCCTTCATTCTTATTAGGGGTTCAAGCATGAAATGCTGTAATTGTAAGGATTCGTAAAACGCATCGTGCAGGCCAAACCATAAGGCCTAGAGACGTGAAACCTGGCCAGATGGTAGGCCTCAATTTGGGGACAACCTATCAGAGTATGACCCCGAATGGCCCATAGGTGGCGCTACAGCAACCAAAAGTTCAAAATTGCTCATAACTCTTAGTCCGTTTGTCCCAGGATCAAGTGCCCCATATCGTTGGAATCCTTGGCTCAAGGCGGACAAAATGGCTATCTCCGATTTGCTCGCCCTTCAGGCGCCAATCGAGTAAATTGCATTTTTTTGAAAAACCTATTTTTGCGAACTTCTCCTTGGTTTTTCGCCCGATCGGAACCAAACCACTGCAAGAATATTCTCTGGAGTCTGACAATCAATAATCATCCACAAAATTTAAAATTTCAATTAACGGTCGATAAGGGGAACCAAAATCTTTGATGGCATCAGGGCCACTTTTACTAAAACGGTTATAATATATAAACTTGGGAAACATCTTCCTGAGCTCAATCTGAGATCACTTGAAAAAAATCGCAACAATTGGCCACTAGGTGGCACTATAAAACGGTTATAACTTGTGAACGGAAAGAGATATTTTCGCAAAACTTGGGACACATGTTCATGAGCTCAATCTGAGTTGACATGAAAAAAATCATGACAATTGGCCACTTGGTGGCACTATAAAATGGTTATAACTTGTGAGCGGAAAGAGATATTTTCGCTAAACTTGGGACACATGTTCATAAGCTCAATCTGAGTTGACATGAAAAAAATCGTGACAATTGGCCACTTGGTGGTGCTATAACAGTGAAAAAAATCATGAAAATATCTATAAGCGCACCCAACTGTTAGTCTACTGAAAATTGGCACACAGTGTCTTTGTCCAGAGTGCCATGATAGTCTATGAGAACATTGGTGTATCTCAAAAAACTCGTATACGTATACGTCATTGGCACAAAGCCTTGAAGGAGCCTTAGAAGTTTCAAGGAAGCCCGGGTTTTTTTCACAGGAGTGACCTCCTAAGAATCCTTGCCGAGTCCAACAATACCAAACATGCCAGGTTTCGCCTTATGGTTTTTGTAAGTGTCATTTAGAGCTTTAAAAAATTGTGGTTATCTTCAAAGCCATTAGTCTGATCTAGACAACAACAAAAAAACAAAGGAAATTTGAAAACATAGGTAAATAGCTAAACAATAACGCCAAAATGTTAAAATTATGATAGGAACTGACAAAAAAATTAATTAAATCCAATCAATTTCACCCATGGATCATTTTGATGCTCTCACATGTTTGAAACGAACAATGATGGATTGTGATGAAATTTGTTTTGAATTGGGACTGGCGAATCCCCGTCCATACTGTCAATGACCGGTTGCAAAGACCCGCCCACTTTAGTTACTGTTGCTATGTCTGACAAGCGATGCCACTCTCACACCACACCAAGTTCTCACGCAGTGAAAAATATATTGCGGATCAGAAAAAAGACTGCGCGCTGACAGACAAGTACTTTTGATATGAAACAAAGTCTCACCTTTCAAATGTAGTCATTTTTTAGAGACATTTAAACAATAAATACCGTTTTGTGACTCTTTAATGTGTCTGACAGATCGCTGTAGACTCGAGGCTCAGTTAAAGCTGCTTGTGAACCGATCATCTCTTCCTTCTAGTTAATTTATAGCATTAAAATAAACATGAATGAACATAAAAGGAATGTTGTTTTAAAGTGCTAAGACGTCAGTACACTTTGTTTTTCAAATTTAAATCCTCCTATGTTAATCTACTAACTCTCCTGACTGCTTTGTTGGACAAAATGGCGGATTATGATTAGTCAGATCGCCTGTCAATCAAACTCCCTGCGAAGGGTCAATTGAGAATGCCTGTGCGCACAATCCTGATCTAATCGACAACTTTGCAGTTGCACATAGGAAAGCCCGGAAAATCCCGCTATAATGTAAGAGAGCATTTTTTTCATGTATTTGGACTTAAGCCTAACAATGTTTTATAGTGCGCTGTCCACATTGTTTTTTTGTTTTGTTTTTGGTGAGCGTAGGCTACTCCTGATTTTGTTAGTCATCTCATCTCTTATATGCTGTGTATGATCATATCCTGCCCTATTCATGGTAGCCTACTCGCAGACATTGCGTCATCAATGTCATCAATTGTGTCATCAAGGGGCCCGTCTTGATAATCCTACTTAACCCTCTGGGGTCTAAGGTGTTTTTGGGGTCCTTGAGATGTTCTGACATGCCCTGACATTTGTGCTTTTTTCAGTTGCTTATAAACATATTAATGGCAAAAAAAAATTACACACTATTTAGCACAAACAGGGCTACCATAATATGTGAGCAACAAGAATGTACATGTCTGCATTTTTGAGAGAATAATGTTTATGCGTGGTTATTGAAAAAACTAAAAACTAAAGTTTCTGAAATAAGACCACAAAACACATACTAAATATGTGCCAATAAGACTTTTGTCTAATAGATGTCATTGCCTAGTGTTTTTTCTTCAAAATGATGTGAAAATCACCCTGCCTAATCATTCACATAACACAATACATTGATTTGAATTTTGCAAAGCACTTTCTGTTTGGAAAGGCAATATGCGGAGTGGGAGTGATTCACACCTGAGGAGACAACGGGGCCTGCATACTTAATTAGCCATTCATTCAGGTGAGTCACTGAGCCACAAGAATGCAAGAGCAACAGTTGGAAGTATCTCAATTCTTTTTTATTTTTCCACATATTGTGCTTGCAATTTGGCCTATAATATCCAAGGAAAACATGTCTAGTAATTGTGCAGTTAATTCTCATACTGTATTTTCAGTTTTGGAATATTTATCCTCTCCCCAAATTTGTCACTAATAAAACACAATAAAAATTATTTAAAGAAAAGGCTTATATTTACCTTTTAATAGTTTGTTTACATCTACCTTGTAAATATATTTTTTTATTAAAAAGGTTACAATTACAACAGCAATTCAAGTGTAATCTTTCTTTGTAAAAACTAAAGTATACATTTTATCATACATATTTCAAAGTTAAGGATTTGATTGATTATTTGATTACTTTATTTTTGACAAAACATACTTTATTTAACATGAGCAAATATTGGCAAACAAAAGCTTATTTGAGTTGGCAGATATTTTACAGTAAAAATGTATAATCTATCCAAAACTAATCAACGAAATGTTGTCTTTCATATGTCTGTAACATAGGTCTTTCATTTTTATTATAAGAAATATAAATGTTAATTTGCAGTTTAATACGTTGCTTATACAAATACATTTTATTTCAACATATTTCAGTCGATTTTTACTCAGTATAGCAATACAGTTTGCTAAAACCGAAACATTCATTCACAAACAGAAACGCCTGACTGTAACGTTGTTTTTATGAAATATTAGGGCATATAAATGTTAATTTTCAGTTTAATACGTTGCTTATACAAAAAGCCTACATTTTATTTCAACATATTTCTGTCGATTTTTACTTAACTCAGTATAGCAATACAGTTTGCTAAAACATCATCATTCATTCACACAGAGACGCAATTTAAATTTAAACCGTCTTTTTGCGAGCTGTTATAAACAGTGCGCATCTCTGCGGCTGCCATTCATTCATTCACAGAAACGCGATTAACTTGAGAAGGAAAAAAAAACGTACTACATATTCGGATCCTCTCTCCTGCAATACCTGCACTCTGAGGTAGATTTTCCGTTATTATTATTCCTCACAGCGCTGTCAGATGGTGTAAACACGTAGGCTACAATGATTAAACTTGTGTTTTCTCGAGCTGATATGGGGGGCGTTCACAGGTTTGCTTGGATTGCCTCAGTAATTTGCATTTGAATAGCACGCGCTCTCCGTGGGCGGGTTCACATTACATTTGAATGAGCTCTAATTAGCTCGACTGGAATCGCTCTCTTTTAATACAGATTTCACAAGATGAGAATATTTGTTTTTTATATAAATTACCTCATCAATGGTCTTCACTGACAGAGAGAAGGCAGAACTCGCATCACGTTTATTTTTCTTTATTTGGCAAAAAGCACAACACTTTGTTTTTATTGTGAGTATACACAAAAATAATACACATTTAACAGAATCGATTGATGTATGAAACTTGCTTGTAATATCAAAGTCAACAGAGCAAAATTAATTTCTTTTGAACTGAACTGAAAAAAATCCAGCAAAACGCGCGGGCGCGTTTGTCGACCTCAGAGGGTTAAGGGCCCGGTGTTGGCTCGTTAACGCCACTGGATATAATTGTCTAAACTCCTTATCAAAATTAAATATTTACAACAAATCTGACACATATATATGGGCACACTTTGAGTACTACTAATAAAAGTGGTGGAGATCAGGCAAGACTATAAGAAGACTAGGCAAAAGGTGCTATAACTGTAAAAACGCTTTAAAACCATATATTTCCAATGGTAAACTGCCTGTATTGGCTGTAAATTGACTTTTTCATCTATGATGGCAGTTGTTAAATGCTTGCTAAATAAAACTTAATGTCTTTTGATGCTTGTGTGCTTAAAGGCCTTAACTGCTTGAACCCCGATAATAGTCAAGTCCCAAAATAGATAAATAGCCCTGGATAAGATGCAGGATTCTTACTAGGACTAGTTGTTAAAGATCCCTAACTTTCAGCACAACAATTGAATGGGGATGTCATCTTGGGTGGGGTGAAATTTGGCACAGATCTCATGGTGCCACCAGTGTGACACATCTTCAGTTGTGTGCCCGACCTCATTGGGTGTTTCGGCCACTTATCACAAGACACCCTCTGCCGGGGTTGGCCCACCACGGGTTGATCAGACCCGGGTGTGTGTCGCACTGTGGTGGCATCATGCGATCATTTGGCAGCCCATGTTGCGTCCCTACGTTTCAGCCACAGCCAGTGACTGCTCCGTTCCGCTGCAGTGGCAAGTTCTTTAATTGCCCTCCGTTGGGACTGCCCTCTGATCCCTACTTCCTTCAAGAGCCTTGTAGTAGAGCTGGCTACAAAACCTCTGCATCCCACCTCCACTGGCCACACCTTCACGTTCCAGCCCCGCCCCTCGGCTTCGGCTGCTAAGTTGGCATATCGCAGCCTCTTCCGTTCGAATGCCTCGTCGATGGCATCCTCCCATGGGACAGTCATTTCAACGATGAAGACACGCCGGCAGGACTTGGACCAGAGGACAAGGTCTGGGCGCAGGTTGGTTGCTGCAATTTCGGGTGGGAAGGTGAGCCTCTGGTTAAGGTCTACCCGCATTTCCCAATCCCGGACTGTGTTCAGTGGGCCAGGGTCTGGGAGTGATGGCTTGGTCCACTGTTTCTCCCCTTCCCGCATGAAGGTTGTTCTCCGTGGGATGGTAGTCTGGGCATTTAGAGGTGTGGCGTTGGTATTTACCCTCTTGTTCTCAAGTTCGGCAGCCAGGCACTTCAGCACTTGGTTGTGGCGCCAGGTGTATCTTCCTTGAGTTAAGCTGGTCTTGCAACCCACCAGGATGTGTTTGAGGGTTGCTGGGGCTGCACAGAGGGGACAGGCTGGGTCCTCTCCATACCAGAGATGTAGGTTGGTTGGGGAGGGCAAGACATTGTATGTGGCTCTGATTATGAAACTTAGCCTATTAGCCTCCATGCCCCACATCTCACTCCATGTGATTTTTCTCCTCTCCACGCCATCCCACTTCATCCAGCGGCCTTGCTGGGCTTGGGAGACAGCCTTGGCACACCTGGCTGCTTCCTCCTGGTGGCGCACCTCCTCCACCACCATGTGCCGCCGTTCGGTTGGGGTAGCCTTTTGCCATGTGGGTGTTGCTGCTTCCAATCCAAGGCCCCCTCTGCCATGTTGGACATGCCCCACTATATCCCGGTGTCTGAGGGCAGCCTTTGCCGCCGCAACCGCTGCCGACGGCTTCCATTTCCTCCCCGTTGCTAGGGTAGGAGCAGCACCTCTGACGACTGCATCCCGGGATTCTGTGAGAGTCATTTCCAGCCTTGATTTGGCACATTTGTACTCCTCCACCAGGCTTGAGATTGGCAGGGAGAGGGCTCCGTTGCCATACAGGCCAATGCTGGTAAGGCATCTCGGCAGTCCAAGCCACTTCCTCACTTGTGCATTCACTAGTCTCTCCAGTCGAATGGCATGGGATAGCGTGACCTCATAGATAGAAATTGGCCACATGAGACGGGGCAGCAGCCCAAACTGGAAGCACCACAGCTTCAGCTTCCCTGGGAGAGCAGTGTTGTTGATCATTTTGAGGCCGCTGATTGTATCCTGCCTGAGTTGCTCCACCTGCTTCGAGTCTTTGAGTTCTGCGCTATACCAGCGGCCGAGGCTTTTGATGGGCTTCTCCAGAACTGTTGGTATTGGCTCGTTGTTGACCTGGAACCTCTCATTGGTAAGCTGGCCTTTGACAATGGAGATACTGCGGGATTTGCTGGGTTTAATCTCCATTCTTGCCCATTTGATGTTTCCCTGAAGTTTATCCAACAGGCGTTTGGTGCATGCATTTGTTGTTGTTATTGTCGTCATGTCGTCCATATATGCCCTGATTGGAGGAAGACGCAGCCCGCTCTTCAACCGCTCCCCTCCTACCACCCATCGGGATGCTCGAATAATGAGCTCCATCGCCATGGTAAACGCCAGTGGAGAGATAGTGCAGCCCGCCATTATGCCTATCTCGAGGTGCTGCCAGGCAGTTGTACTAGCCTGTGCTGTCACACAGAATTGCAGGTCCTGGAAATAGGCTTTGACCAGCCTTGTGATACCCTCTGGGACTTGGAAGAAATTGAACGCAGTCCACAAAATTTCATGCGGCACTGACCCAAAGGCATTGGCAAGATCCAAGAAAACCACATGCAGGTCTTTCTTCTCCTTCTTGGCTGTCTGTATCTGGTGCCAGATGACATTTGTGTGTTCCAGGCATCCTGAGAATCCACTTATCCCTGCCTTCTGCACTGAGGTGTCGACAAAGTTGTTCTTCTGCAAGAACACAGAGAGCCTCTGGGCCACAACACTGAAAAATATCTTTCCTTCCACATTCAGGAGGCTGATCTGGCGGAACTGATCGATGGTTGAGGAATTCTTTTCTTTGGGAATCAGGATTCCTCCTGCCCGTCGCCATGCCTTTGGTATAATTCCTTTTTCCCATGCCACTTTCATGAGCTTCCAGAGGTACTTCAAGACACCTGGTGCGTTCTTATAGAGCCTATATGGAACGCCATTGGGCCCAGGGGCTGAGGCTGTTCTTGCCCGCTTTACTGTACTCTCCACTTCACTCCAAGTAGGGGGTCTTGCTTCCAGCTGGTGCTCGGGTGGTTGAATTGGCGGCATATCATCCGGGATGCTGGCTGGCACATGCCTCTGGTTGTCGGAGTAGGTTTTCCTCAGGTGCTTCTCTAGTTCCCTTAAGGGTACTTTTAGGGTCCCAGTTTTCTCCTTGACAAAGAGGTCTTTGACAAACTTGTAGGGATCTCTGTAGAAGGCAGTCCTCGTTCGTTCCTTCTTCTTATGTTGCTTTCTAAGGCATTCTGCTCTTCGCAGTGTTGCAATACGCTGCTTGATGTCACCCTGTAGTGCCTCAAGTCCTTTCCTTTCCACTTCTGTGGCCTTCCTCCATTGTTTTCTCAGGTTCCTTCTTTCTTTCACCAGTCGCTCAATCTCTTGTTGTCTCCTGGACTTGATATTGACTGATGGGTTCTTCTGCGTCCCAAGGTTTGGGGTTGTACTTTTCACCCCAAATCTCACTGCTCCATAGCTGTAAATGATCTCTCCGATCTTGTCCAGCTTTCTTTCCACGCACCCTTTCAGACCTTCTAGAAGATGGACGAGGTCTGTGTCTGTGGTTTCCCACTCCTTTTTCTGGCAGGATTTAGGCCACAAGATTTGAGGCTTCCGTCCATTCATCTTCCTCTCTACTGCTGTCTGTGGCTGGATGGGCTCTGGACTCATGTCCGTTGGTGGCTCTGTGCTTGGTTGAGCTTCGTCTGGGGTTCTGATACCCTGTGGACTGTGGTGAATATCCTGCCACTGGGCTTCACTCGACTGATTTGCCCTACCTCTGAGGAAGTAGTGGTCAATGCGAGGCCCCTCGCTAAGCTCTCTCAGGCACTTTTTCCTGCCCTGGTGGATCTTGAGACCCTTCTCTGATGTTATCTTTTTCCAGCCACAGATGCAGCTTTGAAGCTTGTGTCCTGCCAGTGCTGTTACTCCAACTCCTGTGCTGAACATTTGATTCATTGTCGTTTCCGTTCCAGGGTCTGTTACCGTGTGATCCACCGACGAGTCATCTTCCGCCCCCACTCTCGCAGACTCAAGGGGTATTCTTCCTTTTGAACTTTTCGTAGCCATAGTTGGGTGGATCCAAGTCACTGTATAGTGCAAGGCTCCTGCTAACACGGGTAGCTAACCCATGCCAGCCCCGTTGGGGTCTGTTCCCTCCTGTCAGCAGTCTCTTCAGGCCGTCACCAGGTCTTTCCCGGGTTGTCAGCTGCCCTTTCGCAGCAGTCACTGGTTTTGACACCAGATATCAGGATTCTTACTAGGACTAGTTGTTAAAGATCCCTAACTTTCAGCACAACAATTGAATGGGGATGTCATCTTGGGTGGGGTGAAATTTGGCACAGATCTCATGGTGCCACCAGTGTGACACATCTTCAGTTGTGTGCCCGACCTCATTGGGTGTTTCGGCCACTTATCACAAGACACCCTCTGCCGGGGTTGGCCCACCACGGGTTGATCAGACCCGGGTGTGTGTCGCACTGTGGTGGCATCATGCGATCATTTGGCAGCCCATGTTGCGTCCCTACGTTTCAGCCACAGCCAGTGACTGCTCCGTTCCGCTGCAGTGGCAAGTTCTTTAATTGCCCTCCGTTGGGACTGCCCTCTGATCCCTACTTCCTTCAAGAGCCTTGTAGTAGAGCTGGCTACAAAACCTCTGCATCCCACCTCCACTGGCCACACCTTCACGTTCCAGCCCCGCCCCTCGGCTTCGGCTGCTAAGTTGGCATATCGCAGCCTCTTCCGTTCGAATGCCTCGTCGATGGCATCCTCCCATGGGACAGTCATTTCAACGATGAAGACACGCCGGCAGGACTTGGACCAGAGGACAAGGTCTGGGCGCAGGTTGGTTGCTGCAATTTCGGGTGGGAAGGTGAGCCTCTGGTTAAGGTCTACCCGCATTTCCCAATCCCGGACTGTGTTCAGTGGGCCAGGGTCTGGGAGTGATGGCTTGGTCCACTGTTTCTCCCCTTCCCGCATGAAGGTTGTTCTCCGTGGGATGGTAGTCTGGGCATTTAGAGGTGTGGCGTTGGTATTTACCCTCTTGTTCTCAAGTTCGGCAGCCAGGCACTTCAGCACTTGGTTGTGGCGCCAGGTGTATCTTCCTTGAGTTAAGCTGGTCTTGCAACCCACCAGGATGTGTTTGAGGGTTGCTGGGGCTGCACAGAGGGGACAGGCTGGGTCCTCTCCATACCAGAGATGTAGGTTGGTTGGGGAGGGCAAGACATTGTATGTGGCTCTGATTATGAAACTTAGCCTATTAGCCTCCATGCCCCACATCTCACTCCATGTGATTTTTCTCCTCTCCACGCCATCCCACTTCATCCAGCGGCCTTGCTGGGCTTGGGAGACAGCCTTGGCACACCTGGCTGCTTCCTCCTGGTGGCGCACCTCCTCCAGTAGGCATTTTTGAGGAAAAGTACTTCAAGTGTTGTTTCTATATGATTTTTAGGTGCTGAATCCATTTCTGCCGTATAACAAGTTGTAAACATCACTGTTTTGGCATAAAAAAAAAATAAAAAAAAAACCGTTTTAATGCATTTATTGCAGTTTAAACTAAACTATGCATTCTCAGAATATTTAAACATGTAAACAATGAAAAAACAACATTAACATGAAAGGGACAGTTTTTAATGGCTGCTGGAATTATGCCAAGGTACCAAGGTACACTGGGAAGCATATATCAGTGGAAATATGCAATTATGCCCAGCCCGAAGGGGGGAACTTGGAATACACATGACCCCAGGGGGCTGCATATTGAGAATCACTGGGGTGTCCAGCCGCAGGTGGAATATTTCAAACCCAGGGGTGGCAAGGTGGCTTGCCGAGGGAAAGACATATGCTCAGAGAGGCTTACAGTGGACTACACACGTGGGGGTCGCCCAGAGGCCGTGTTAGGTGTTGCCCAGCCTGCAGCTCTACAGATGTCTGTTAGCGAGGCGCCATGCGCTAGAGCCCAAGAGGATGCCACACTCCGGGTGGAGTGGGCCGTCACACCAAGGGGGCATGGTCGACCTTGCTGCTGGTAAGCCAAAGCAATGGCGTCCACTATCCAGTGAGACAACCTTTGCTTGGAGAGAGCCTTTCCCTTCAGCTTCCCACCATAACAGACAAAGAGCTGGTCTGAAGTCCTGAAACACTGCGTTCTGTCTACGTAAGCATGGAGGGTGCGTACTGGACAGAGCAGTGCCAAGGCTGGGTCTGCCTCCTCCGAGGGCAGCGCTTGCAGGTTCACCACCTGGTCTCGAAAGGGTGTGGTGGGAACCTTGGGCACATATCCAGGCCGGGGTCTCAGGATCACGTAAGAGTTAGCCGGTCCAAATTCCAGGCATGCCTCGTCAACCGAAAATGCCTGCAGGTCCCCTACCCTCTTGATGGAGGCCAATGCAACCAGGAGCACTGTCTTCATTGACAGGAACTTAAGCTCCACTGATTGCAGAGGCTCAAAGGGAGCACTCTGCAGAGCAGTTAAAACCACTGAGAGGTCCCAAGAGGGAACGAGAGGAGGGCGAGGAGGATTCAGTCTCCTCGCTCCTCTCAGGAAACTGATGATCAGGTCGTGCTTTCCAATGGACTTACCATCAACTGCATCATGATGTGTGGCAATGGCGGCACCATACACTTTCAGGGTGGAGGGAGACAGCCTTCGCTCCAACCCTTCTTGCAGGAAGGAAAGCACGACACTGATCTGGCCTTTCGTGGGTTCTTGAAGTTTAGAAGAACACCAGTTGACGAAGAGGTTCCACTTCAACGCATAGGCATGTCTCGTGGACGATGCTCTAGCGGAAGTGATGGTAGCCACAACCGCTGGTGGTAGGGTACTCAAACCTGCCTCGTCCCGTCCAGGAACCACACATGGAGATTTCAAAGATCGGGACGAGGGTGCCATAGGGTACCCCGTCCCTGAGAAAGCAGGTTCTTTCTCAGAGGAATTGGCCAGGGAGGTGCTGTCGCGAGGAGTACTAGTTCTTGGAACCAGGTGCGGTTGTGCCAATATGGGGCGACCAAAATTACCTGCTCATCGTCCTCCCTGATCTTGCGCAAAGTCTGCGCAAGAAGGCTCACTGGGGGAAACGCATACTTGCAGAGGCCCCGCGGCCAGCTGTGCGCCAGTGCATCCGTGCCGAGCGTGCCCTCGGTCAGGGAATAAAACAGGCCGCAGTGGGACGAGTCGTGGGAGGCAAACAGATCTACCTGTGCGTCCCCGAACTGATCCCAAATCAGCTGAACCGACTGGGGATGGAGTCTCCATTCTCCAGCGAGAGGCCGAAACCGAGACAGATTGGCTGCACGGTTCAGGTCTCCCGGGATATAAATGGCTCGAAGCGACCTCAGTAGAAGCGACACCTTCTACTGTAACTCCATGTCAGAGGTGGCGGGCGAGTTGCGACATACGTCGGGAGCGCAGACCACCTTGTCGGTTGATGTACGCTACTGTGGCGGTATTGTCTGATCGGACTAATACGTGCTGACCCCTGAGCAACGCACAGAAGCGGTGCAGGGCGAGACGTACAGCCTGCAACTCGAGGCAATTGACATGCCAAAGGCGCTGGGGTCTTGTCCAGGAGCCCGCGGCAGCATGTCCATTGCACATGGCGCCCCAGCCCATTGTGGAGGCATCTGTTGATATAACAACATGCCAGGAAACTCGTTCTCTGGGCACTCCAGCCCATAGAAAACTGAGGTTCATCCAAGGGGTGAAGGTCTGACGGCAGGTCAAAGTCACTGGGACTCGGAGCGTGCCGTGTTGCCATGCCCACCTCGGGACTTGATCGCGAAGCGGTCTCATATGAAGCAAACCGAGCGACGTTACTGCGGCTGCGGATGCCATATGCCCCAGGAGCCTCTGAAATAGTTTCAGTGGAACCGCACTCTTACCCTCGAACTGACGAAGCCAAGTTAGCAGTGACTGTGCGCGCTCGCTCGTAAGCTGCGCGCACATGGCGACCGAGTCGATTTCCATTCTGAGAAAAGAGAAAAGAGAACTTTGCTCTTCTCCCAGTTGACCCGAAGGCCCAGACAAGCTAGGTGCCGGAGCACTAGGACCCTGTGTTCGCAAACCTTGTCTCGAGAGTGAGCTAGGATCAGCCAGTCGTCGAGAGGAACAAGGGCTGCCTCGACAACCTTCGTGAAGACGCGAGGAGACAGGGCTAGCACGAAAGGGAGAACCGCGTACTGGAATGCCTGCCCCTCGAATTATATATATATATACACACACTGGTATGCCTCATTTGCATATGTAAACATGACATTTCAGAAAACTTGTAATATAAAAAATGTCTGTCTCTATGTAAGTGAAAAACTGGAAAGGTTTTATGGTGATATCTATAACTTAAAATTTTTACCCTATCCACCTGTAGTGTTTCAGCTGTGAATAATGCACCTATTGTTTCAATAACAATTACAAGAAAATGGGACCCTTATTTCAATGTTATACGGTGGATCCTTATTCAGGAGACATTGAACTTTCTAAAAATGCCTACAGGGTTACACAATCTTGAAGATTCGGACCTGACTATAAATGCTGCTTGCAGCTTTAATTAGGGGCCAAGCACCGAAGGTGCAGGCACCTATTGTATTTGTTCCCGTTCTTATTATTATTAGGGGCCAAGCACCGAAGGTGCGGAGGCACCTATTGTATCTGTTCCGGTTCTTATTAGGGGCCAAGCACCAAAGGTGCGGAGGCACCTATTGTATCTGTTCCGTTTCTTCTTCTTATTATTATTATTAGGGGCCAAGCACCGAAGGTGCAGGCACCTATTGTATTTGTTCCCGTTCTTCTTCTTATTATTCGTCCGTCATGGGAGTCTATGGCAGCCCATAGAACCGATTGCGGGAAAGTTGTTTTGGTTTGAAATTCTGATAGAGGACAGTCCCAACATTAAATACACCAATTTTGGTGTTTCTAAGTCTTTCTCTCTAGCGCCACCACCTGTCCAAAGTTTCACTTTTATTTTGCTAATAACTTTTGAACCGTAAGGCCAATCAACAAAAATATTTTTTCCTCTGATTCCTGAGCTCATGCCGATTCGATTGCACCCTATGACGTCATTTTCCGGCATATAAATATGGCCGCCATTTTGAATTTTCCGAAAAAGCTACTTTTTCGAACTCGTCCTAGACGGTTTGTCCGATTTGCACGAAAATTGAACCAGATCATCTTCAGGTAGGGCTGACAAAAAGTTATGGAATTCTTGTTGATTCGTCAAACCGTTTTCGATAAACGCACAAATAAATATTGCGTAGCGCTAGCAAAAACAGTCATAAGGCTGTATCTCCGCAACGCTTTATCATATTCAGACCAAACTTGGTACTTGTCATCACAAGCATGACCTGAGGCAACATGCTGCGTTTCGGCGCAGCGCCACCTACTGGTCCGGAGATATGAAAAATGGCTATTTTTGCTTATAACTTCTTAACAGTTTGTCCAAAAATCATATTGGTCTTGTTAGATTCAGGGCAACATGCCGAGTCGACTGATATCCAATTTTACCATATCGGCCATTTTGACTGTCTGCCATTTTGAATTTTGTGCTAAAATGCTGTATTTTAAGAACGCATGAACGAATTGTTATGAAACTTGGTATGGGTCATCAGCATGATGTACTGAAGGAGCGTGAGAAGTTTCGAAACAGCGCCACCTAGTGGTGATTTTTTTTTCCAAATGCTTATAACTTTGGATGTGATCGACTTATTTTCACGGATCTCATCTCATTAGACTCCCGAATCGTTGCCGAGTCCCACGATACCAAACATGCTAGGTTTCGCCTTACAGTTTGTGTAGCGTTGTGATTTAGCGCTTAAAAAACATTTGGCTATATCTTCGAAACCGTTTGTCCGATCGAGACGAAACCACCGTCAGAAGTTTGGAAACATAGGTTGATAGTAAAATTACCAATGCCCAAATGCGAAAATATTGATGTTTAGGGGTAGTAAATTCCAATCAAAGTCATGTGTCAGTCATTTTTTACGTGTTTTTTCATATAAACTCCAAAGCAAATTGATATATTTTCACCAAAATCGACACACATATGTATGGGCTCACTCTGAGGACACATACAAAAAATGGTGGGACTGAGCCTCTTGGTGGCGCTATAATAGAACAAAACATGAAATTCCCATTGACTTTAATACATTTTTGTGAAATAAAATGCTATACTTAACAAATGCATTTGTGTAATATTACGAAACTCAGAATGTGCCATCAGCACCATCCCCTGAAGGTACTCAAAATATTTCGAGACAGCGCCACCTAGTGGTCAAAAGTTATAACAAAATTTCCAAAAAGGCTAATAACTTTTGATTAAATCTGCCTATTAAAATGCCACTGGTCTTATTAGATTCCTTGGGCCAAGCCGAGAACATAGATATCAAGTTTACCTTACTTGGCCAAACTTCCTGTCCGCCATCTTGATTTTCATTCAAAACCTACTTTTTCAAACTCCTCCTAGACCGTTTGTCCGATTTTTACCAAAATCGAATCGTATCATCTCCAGACCGTGCCGAATAAAAGTTATGGATTTCGTGTCGATTGACGAAACCGTTTTCGTTTACCGCAGCAGCAAAGTTGAGGCATGATGCCAAAAGGACTATTCAGGCTTTATCTCTGCAATGCCTTGACATATTGACACCAAACTTTGCATGTCTCATTGTCACTTCACTCTGACCACATCACGTCAGTTTTTTGACTGCGCCACCTATTGGTCAAAAGTGATAATCCATTAAATCATATTTTTAATTACTGTTTATATGATTTTTCAGCCATTTGGCCTAAAATCCTCTTTAAATGTCTTTAATTGCTGATTGTTTCAGTTGATCTGACACTTTCAGCAATGTTGGCATGTCTTGTTGTCTTATTCTGCTTGGCCCCGATAATTGCTGCTTGCAGCTATATTTAGGGGCCAAGCACCGAAGGTGCGTAGGCACCTATTGTATCTGTTCCCGTTCTTATTAGGGGCCAAGCACAGAATGTGCGTAGGCACCTATTGTATCTGTTGGCGTACCAAAAATAATTCTTCTTCTTCTTCCGCTCTGGAAGTCTATGGCAGCCCATAGAACCGTTTGCGGGAAAGTTATGAAATTTGGCACACTGATAGAGGACAGAGTGAACAGTCACCATAGCAAATTTGGAGTCTCCAACTCATTGCCTCTAGCGCCACCAGCTGTCCAAATTTGCACTCATGTTTATGCTAATAACTTTTGAACCACAAGGGCTAGAAACAAAATTCCCACTTCTTCTGATTCCCTAGCTCAAGATGATTCGTCAAACCGTTCTCGAATACCACGCAAACAAATTTTACGTTGTGCTACAGCTACAGATTTAGTGCAAAAGTACTAAATCGCCCATAACTCCCAGACCATTTGTCCTAGACTCAAGTGTCCTAGACTCACCACTGTGATCCCTGGCTCAAGGCGGACAAAATGGTTAGGATTAGGCCCTCCAATTTCAATTTAGGCCAGAAAAAAATTCTGCTATGTCGAATTTAGTCCGAAACCTACTTTTGCAAACTAGTCCTAGGTTTTTCGCCAGATCGGAACCAAACCAGTCTAGGACATTTCTCTGGACTCTCTAGATCAATAATTATTGAAAAAAAGTTGAACTTTTGCATTTGGGTGGCTGTAACAGGGTCATTTAGAAAAGGGGCGTGGAAAAATACACTAAAAAGCCTATAAATCCCAAATGAAAACTCAGAACTTCACCAAAATTGATGAGCATATGTGTCAGAACATGGTGAGGAAGCATGCAGAGTTTCATGGAGATCGGACCATAGGTGGCGCTATAGCTGGCAAAAAGCCTTCATTCTTATTAGGGGTTCAAGCATGAAATGCTGAAACCCTATTGTAATTGTAAGGATTCGTAAAACGCATCATGCAGGCCAAACCGTAAGGCCTAGAGACATGAAACCTGGCCAGATGGTAGGCCTCAATTTGGGGACAACCTATCAGAGTATGACCCCGAATGGCCCATAGGTGGCGCTACAGCAACCAAAAGTTCAAAATTGCTCATAACCCTTAGACCGTTTGTCCCAAGATCAAGTGTCTTATGTCGTTGGAATCCTTGGCTCAAGGCGGACAAAATGGCTATCTCCGATTTGCTCGCCCTTCAGGCGCCAATTTCGAGTAAATTGCATTTTTTTAAAAAACCTATTTTTGCTAACTTCTCCTTGGTTTTTCGCCCGATCGGAACCAAACCACTGCAAGAATATTCTCTGGAGTCTGACAATCAATAATCATCCAAAAAATTCTAAATTTCAATTAACGGTTGATAAGGGGAACCAAAATCAGGGCCACTTTTACTAAAACGGTTATAAATTGTGAACGGAAAGAGATTTTTTTGCTAAACTTGGGACACATCTTCCTGAGCTCAATCTGAGATCACTTGAAAAAAATCATAACAATTGGCCACTAGGTGGCACTATAAAACGGTTATAACTTGTGAACGGAAAGAGATATTTTCACTAAACTTGGGACACATGTTCATAAGCTCAATCTGAGTTGACATGAAAAAAAATCATGACAATTGGCCACTTGGTGGTGCTATAACAGTGAAAAAAGGCACACAGTGTCTTTGTCCAAGGTGCCATGATAGTCTATGAGAACATTGGTGTATCTCAAAAAACTCGTATACGTATACGTCATTGGCACAAAGCCTTGAAGGAGCCTTAGAAGTTTCAAGGAAGCCCGTGTTTTTTTCACAGGAGTGACCTCCTAAGAATCCTTGCCGAGTCCAACAATACCAAACATGCCAGGTTTCGCCTTATGGTTTTTGTAAGTGTCATTTAGAGCTTTAAAAAATTGTGGTTATCTTCAAAGCCGTTAGTCTGATCTAGACAACAACAAAAAAACAAAGGAAATTTGAAAACATAGGTAAATAGCTAAACAATAACGCCAAAATGTTAAAATTATGATAGGAACTGACAAAAAAATTAATTAAATCCAATCAATTTCACCCATGGATCATTTTGATGCTCTCACATGTTTAAAAACGAACAATGATGGATTGTGATGAAATTTGTTTTGAATTGGGAGTGGCGAATCCCCGTCCATACTGTCAATGACTTGTCGCAAAGACCCGCCCACTTTAGTTACTGTTGCTATGTCTGACAAGCGACGCCACTCTCACACCACACCAAGTTCTCACGCAGTGAAAAATACATTGCGGATCAGAAAAAAGACTGTGCACTGACAGACAAGTACTTTTGATATGAAACAAGTCTCACCTTTCAAATGTAGTCATTTTTTAGAGACATTTAAACAATAAATACCATTTTGTGACTCTTTAATGTGTCTGACAGATCGCTGTAGACTCGAGGCAAAGCTGCTTGTGACCGATCATCTCTTCCTTCTAGTTAATTTATAGCATTAAAATAAACATGAATGAACATAAAAGGAATGTTGTTTTAAAGTGCTAAGACGTCAGTACACTTTGTTTTTCAAATTTAAATCCTCCTATGTTAATCTACTAACTCTCCTGACTGCTTTGTTGGACAAAATGGCAGATTATGATTAGTCAGAACGCCTGTCAATCAAACTCCCTGCGAAGGGTCAATTGAGAATGCCTGTGCGCACAATCCTGATCTAATCGATAACTTTGCAGTTGCACATTAGCCTGGCTAACGTCAGACCTCTTTCTCTTTGACACGTGGTCTGGGAACCACATGTTCATTTTCTCGTATTTGAGGCGTGGTTTACGAATGCCCAGAGCCGTTTATTGGGCGCTACAAATGTCTATCAAATGCGCCTGTACGTAGCTCATAGCCAATCGTTTCAATTATACCAGATGATGTATGTAGAGCGACAGATATTCAACGAAGAAGACGACGATGGGTCAGAGATTTATGTGTACACCAGAGTCCTGCACGGATCCGATTTTGTAAATCCGCACCCGCCCGTACCCGCAGAGCTTAAAACAGCACCCGACCCGTTTCCCAACAGCAGCTCTAATTAAAATTTGCACCCGACCCGCACCCGAAATAAAATCAGTTTAGACTATCACATTATAGACACACTTACAAAAATGTTTATTGCCAGGTCATACAGAAGTTATTACACGACAATTAACACAAGGACAACTTCAGCCGAAGCTGTCAAAAGGCCGATACATGAAGAACAGGGCTAACTATACCACAAAACTGAGTAGCCTTATAACATTTTACCAATCGAACAGACGCGGCTACAACACTATATGCCACGCAATTTCGTCTAGCCTACATCTGACCATTTTGGGCTCAAACACGCCCAGCACACCACACATACTCAACAGTGTTAAATATGAAAAATACCGTTCGATAGAACTGCTTTGTTACCACAGTTTCTGCGTGCTTCCTCAGGGATGAAGTTCCACATTTGCGGCTATCCAACACGAAAATGTTTGCAGCAAAGCCTTTCACAATATTTTCTTCATATAACTCCAAATTTCTCCCACACACTGGACTTGATTTTTGATGACGTATTGTCGACAACTTTACAATCTCCACTAGCTATTATTTTCTTCAACTCCACAGCATCCATCTCGACGACTGCAAGCAGATCGCGCGTGCGGTTATGTCGTCATCGTCTTGCTGCTCCCTCCCCGTTCTGTGATTGGTTCCCTAGCTGAGGCGAAAATCTGGTCCATGGTATCCAGGCTGCCTAGCAGCGTGAATAAAATCACGCTGCGCTCAAGGCAGCATGGGGAAACCCAGGCTAGTTGCACATAGGAAAGCCCGGAAAATCCCGCTATAATGTAAGAGAGCATCTTTTTCATGTATTTGGACTTAAGCCTAACAATGTTTTATAGTGCGCTGTTCCCATTGTTTTTTTGTTTTGTTTTTGGTGAGCGTAGGCTACTCCATATTTTGTTAGTCATCTCATCTCTTATATGCTGTATATGATCATATCCTGCCCTATTCATGGTAGCCTACTCGCGGACATTGCGTCATCAATGTCATCAATTGCGTCATCAAGGGGCCCGCCTTGATAATCCTACTTAAGGGCCCGGTGTTGGCTCGTTACGCCACTGGATATAATTGTCTAAACTCCTTATCAAAATTAAATATTTACAACAAATCTGACACATATATATGGGCACACTTTGAGTACTACTAATAAAAGTGGTGGAGATCAGGCAAGACTATAAGAAGACTAGGCAAAAGGTGCTATAACTGTAAAAACGCTTTAAAACCATATATTTCCTATGGTAAACTGCCTGTATTGGCTGTAAATTGACTTTTTCATCTATGATGGCAGTTGTTAAATGCTTGCTAAATAAAACTTAATGTCTTTTGATGCTTGTGTGCTTAAAGGCCTTAAAGGCCTTAACTACTTGAACCCCGATAAATGCTGCTTGCAGCTTTAATTGCTCATTGTTGCAGTTGGTCTGACACGTCTTGTCGTCTTATTCTGCTTGGCCCCGGTAATTGCTGCTTGCAGCTATATTTATTATTCTTCCTTCTTCCGACTGGGTGTCTATGGCAGCCCATAGAACCGATTGCGGGAAAGTTGTAATGGTTTGACATTCTGATAGAGGACAGTCCCATCATTAAATACACCAATTTTGGTGTGTCTAAGTCATTCCCTCTAGCGCCACCACCTGTCCAAATTTTCACTTTTATTTTGCTAATAACTTTTGAACCGTAAGGCCAATCAGCGAAATTCCGATTCAATTGCACCCTATGACGTCATTTTCCGTCATAAAAATATGGCCGCCATTTTAAATTTTTTGAAAAAGCTACTTTTTCGAACTCGTCCTAGACGGTTTGTCCAATTTTCACGAAAATTTAACCAGATCATCTTCAGGCAGTGCTGACAAAAAGTTATGGAATTCAAATTGATTCGTCAAACCGTTTTCGATAAACGCTCGAAGAAATTTTACGTAGCGCTTGCAAGAACAGTCGTAGGGCTGTATCTCCGCAACGCTTTATCAGATTCAGACCAAACTTGGTACTTGTCATCACAAGCATGACCTGAGGCTACATGCTGCGTTTCGGCGCAGCGCCACCTACTGGTCCGGAGATATGAAAAATGGATATTTTTGCTTATAACTTTTGAACAGTTTGTCCAAAAATCATACAATTGGTCTCGTTAGATTCAGGTCAACATGCCAAGTCGACTGATGTCAAATTTTACCATATCGACCATTTTGGCTGTCGTGCTAAAATGCTGTATTTTAACAACGCATGAACGGATTGTTACGAAACTTGGCATGGGCAATCCTCAGCACGATGCCCTGAAGGAGCCTGAGAAGTTTCGAAACAGCGCCACCTAGTGGTGAATTTTTTTTTTCAAATGCTTATAACTTTGGGTGTGATCGACTTATTTTCACGAAACTCAGCTCATTAGACTCCTGAATCGTTGCCGAGTCCTACGATAACAAACATGCTAGGTTTCGCCTTACGGTTTGTGTAGCGTTGTGATTTAGCGCTTAAAAAACATTTGGCTATATCTTCGAAACCGCTACTCCGATCGAGACGAAACCACCATCAGAAGTTTGGAAACATAGGTCGATAGCTTTTCGCTAATACTCAAATGCGAAAATATTGATGTTTAGGGGTAGTAAATTCCAATCAAAGTCATGTGTCATTCATTTTTTACGTGTTTTTTCATATAAATGTCTATAACTCCGAAGCGAATTGAGATATTTTCACCAAAATCGACACACATATGTATGGGCTCACTCTGAGGACAGGTAAAAAAAATTGTGGGACTGAGCCTCTTGGTGGCGCTATAATAGAACAAAACATGGAATTCCCATTGACTTCAATACAGTTTTGTGAAATAAAATGCTATACTAAACAAATGCATTGGTGTAATATTACGAAACTCAGAATGTGCCATCAGCACCATCCCCTGAAGGTACTCAAAATATTTCGAAACAGCGCCATCTAGTGGTCAAAAGTTATAACAAAATGTACAAAAAGGCTAATAACTTTTGAATAAATCTGCCTATTGTAATGCCACTGGTCTTAATAGATTCTTTGGGTCAAGCCGAGAACATAGATACCAAGTTGTCCTTATTTGGCCGAACTTCCTGTCCGCCATCTTGATTTTCAGTCAAAACCTACTTTTTCGAACTCCTCCTAGACCGTTTGTCCGATTTTCACCAAAATCGAATCATGTCATCTCCAGACTGTGCTGACTAAAAGTTATGGATTTCTTGTCGATAGACGAAACCGTTTTCGCATAGCGCAGCAGCAAAATTTGAGGCATGATGCTAATAGCACTATTCAGGCTTTATCTCTGCAATGCCTTGACATATTGACACCAACCTTTGTATGTGTCATTGTCACTTCACTCTGACCACATCACATCAGTTTTGTAACTGCGCCACCTATTGGTCAAAAGTGATAATCCATTAAATCATATTTTTAACTACTGTTTATATGATTTTTCAGCCATTTCGCCTAAAATCATACTTTTTCAAACTCCTCCTAGACCGTTTGTCCGATTTTCACCAATATCGAATCGTATCATCTCCAGACCGTGCCGACTCAAAGTTATGGATTTCGTGTCGATTGACGAAACCGTTTTCGTATACCGCAGCAGCAAAGTTGAGGCATAATGCCAAAAGGACTATTCAGGCTTTATCTCTGCAATGCATTGACATATTAACACCAAACTTGTTTTTTCTCATTGTCACTTCACTCTGACCACATCACATCAGTTTTGTGACTGCGCCACCTATTGGTCAAAAGTGATAATCCATTAAATCATATTCTTATTTACTGTTTATATGATTTTTCAGGCATTTCGCCTAAAATCTTCTTTAAATGTCTTTAATTGCTGATTGTTGCAGTTGATCTGACACTTTCAGCAATGTTGGCATGTCTTGTCGTCTTATTCTGCTTGGCCCCGGTAATGGCTGCTTGCAGCTATATTTATTATTATTCTTCCTTCTTCCGACTGGGAGTCTATGGCAGCCCATAGAACCGAATGCGGGAAAGTTGTTTTGGTTTGACATTCTGATAGAGGACAGTCCCAACATTAAATACACCAATTTTGGTGTGTCTAAGTCATTCCCTCTAGCGCCACCACGTGTCCAAATTTTCACTTTTATTTTGCTAATAACTTTTGAACCGTAAGGCCAATCAACAAAATTCTTTTTTTTCTCTGATTCCTGAGCTCATGCCAATTCGATTGCATCCTATGACGTCATTTCCGTCATAACAATATGGCCGCCATTTTGAATTGTCCTAAAAAGCTACCGTTTTGAACTCGTCCTAGACGGTTTGTCCGATTTGCACGAAAATTGAACCAGATCATCTTCAGGCAGTACTGACAAAAAGTTATGGAATTCAAATTGATTCATCAAACCGTTTTCAATAAACGCTCGAACAAATTTTACGTAGAGCTTGCGAAAACAGTCGTAAGGCTGTATGTCCGCAACGGTTTATCGTAATCAGACCAAACTTGGTACATGTCATCACAAGCATGACCTGAAGCTACATGCTGCGTTTCGGCGCAGTGCCACCTACTGGTCCAGAGATATGAAAAATGGCTATTTTTGATTATAACTTCTGAACAGTTTGTCCAAAAATCATAAAATTGGTCTTGTTAGATTCAATGCCTAACCTACTGGTCCGGAGATATGAAAAATGGCTATTTTTGCTTATAACTAAAATAAAATTGGTCTTGTTAGATTCAGGGCAAACATGCCGAGTCGACTGATATCCAATTTTACCAAATGTCTATAACTCTGACTTTTATTACTCTCCATCTATTTCAGCTGAACATGAGGGTTTCCAGTTTACACTATGCTCTAATACAGAAGGAGGGTTTTACATTGGATATGATGAAGAGGAGCTGTGGCATGTCGACTTTAATCAGAAGACTGAAGTACTGACATCACCTGATTTTTCTGGACCTATGACGTTTGATGAATTTTATGAACGTGGTTTAGCACGTTTGGAAGTATGCCGAAATAACTTACTCAACTACATTAAAGCTTTCAAGAGCCCACCACCAGAAATGGGTAAGACATTAAGATATCCTATGAACTTTTACATTTTAAATGAACATCAATACTATGATGTGGGTAACACTTTAATGTTTTCTTTGTTAAGGGTTAGGGCCAGGGTGGACCAGATAGTTCAGGTGGCCAGGGTGGAACAGACAGTTCAGGTGGCCAGGGTGGAACAGACAGTTCAGGTGTCCAGGGCGGCGCAGCCTCCATGGTCCTATCAAGGGACCCACTGCCCCCCCACCCAAAATTTTCTTGGGGGCAGCTATGGGGTAATGGGCTGGAATAGATACGGGCTCAGGAACAGACCCTGGCTCAGGAACAGACATGACGTGAACAGTCTCTGGCTCGGCAGATGTGACGTGAACCGTCTCTGGCTCAGCAGACGTGACATGAAAAGTCTCTGGCTCAGGCTCGGCAGACGTGATGTGAACAGTGTCATGCTTGGCAGACGTGACATGAAGTTTAAATGTGTGCATCGCCCACACACACCACATGGCTGTGGCCATAATGGTTAGTGCAGCTGTCACTGAGGGCTCAAGCTTAGCGGCAGCCATATCTGCTGAAGGCTCAGTTTCAGTCGTGGCGGCGGCCATCTCTGCTGATGGGCTCAAGTTCAGGCGTGGCGGCGGCGGCCATCTCTCCTGAGGGCTCAGGTGGTGTGGTGGCGGCCATCTTGTCCGGAGACACAGGCTTGGCGACAGGCTTGGCGGCAGACATGGCGTGAACAGACTCAGACTTGGCAGACATGACGTGAAGATACTCAGACTTGGCAGGCATGACGTGAAGAGATTTAGACTTGGCAGATATGACGTGAAGTAGCTCAGGCTTGGCAGATACTGCGGGTTTGTGGGGCTCCTCAAAACCCACAGTAAATGAGGAACCGCTCAATAATAGGGCATAGTCCATGTATTGTGCCAGAGACTAATGAATTTTCCCCCCAGGCAGCTGGGAGCAAACAGGCTCATTCAAATCTTGACAGAAACAGAAACCAAGATGGCGCCGATGTGTGTGGCTAGCCGTCTGTCTGGGGGATATGTTGGTGTGTTGTTTTTATTGTGCTTAACTTGTTTTACCAAACAAATCTGTGGACTCTTGTCTTATGACCGGGACCAACTTCTGTCCATCAAGTCAACTTTGAATGATGCGCTGACAGCGGATTGTACAGGAGAGGGCCGTGATCCCCCTCCCTTCCTGGCCAGCGTTCCTAGTTATCTCTGGCGCCCAGTATACGACGCGCCACGCAAAAAGCGCCGCCGTAAAAGAGGATGTCGAGGTGGCTTCGCGGTAGAGCCCTGCACGGGCCTCAAATCTAGGCCCGACCCCGGCCCTGGCCCGAGACGCTCAGGCCCTAGCCCGACCCGTGTCCGACAGCTCATCAGAATTATCAGCCCGAGTCCGACCCGAGCCCGGTTTTTTTTTTGTTTTTTTTTTTACAGCGGCAGCCTGGCCTATTTGCAGCCATTAAAATATGTCCGTTTTGTTTGTTATGTTTCTTTTCTTTTCATTTCTTTATTAAGTTAATTTAGACAAATGTTTGGAGCATTTAAAAAATAAATAAAAATAACGACCAAGCAGCCGAGCCGACAGCGAGTAAAACATGTTTGATCAATTTAGCCTCTTAAATCAACGCTAATACTTTACTTGGCTACAATAAAATCCATAGATATAAAACACTTCAAGCATATCACACAGACAGTTAGTTTAATGTTTTTTTATTAAACCACAGTGAGTAAATTTTTTTTGAAATACTGAGGCAGGATCAGGCTGCTCGCAACAGCTCTCGCAAACGAAATGAGCAATAGAGCAAATAAAATAAAATAAATCAAAAACAAACTTGCAGGTTATCTTACCTCAAAAATGCACCACAAAACATGGCCATTCTTTTTTCCAGTAGTTTCCAACAGTTAAACGAAAATAAAGTCCAATCAAACGAAAAACGAAAAACATCAGTTGCCTAGTTTCCAAATAAAGTCCAATCAAACGAAAAGTTAGAACAGTCTTTTACAGAGCATCGTGGAGAAAAAGAATAGCATCCACAGTGGAAGATTTGAACCCAGTCCTCTCTTCTATCACTCTGCGATTTTTCTCTTAATATTCTCCATTATTTGCACGTGAGGTGAATCGTTGGTTGCGCTGACGGGAAACCTTCTGTGTGTGCGCGTGCTTGCATGCGTGAGACTGTCATGTCAATCATATGTCAGTGTAATTATAAGATTATGAAAGTTATAAGGTTATTAAATGTCTTTTTATGTTTGTTCTTCTATCGTCGACGTCAACTTCTCATATTTTTTTAATTAATGTCTAAAAATATAAAAAGAAGGATAACCCAAAAAAGGCCCGAGGCCCGGCCCGCATGTGAACTATGACGTGAAAATTGGCCCGAAGCCCGGCCCTAGGGGCGTAAAAAAGTCGGGGCCCGCCGGGCTCAGGCTGAAATGCAGGGCTCTACTTCGCGGTCAAATTGAAGACGCTGAGGACACCCCATCTGATGTCCAGGGGATGGATATCATCATTCCTGCAGCCAGGTGTTCAGGGCCGCTTTGTCTCGCGACGCTTCTTGGAGGGACTGTGCGGCTGGATTCAACCGGTGGGGATGAGCTCTCTTGGAGTTCCCCGAAGGTTCGTGCCACCACGCTTAAAGGGGAGAGGTGTGGATCTCAAGAATCTCCGCAGCTTGCGCCATGTGAAATGCCCGGTCAAGGATTTAATACCAACCAAGCTGGCCATGGCAAATGCTCGCTCTGTGGTAAACAAAACTTTCATCTTAAATGATTTTATTACGATAAACGATCTGGACTTCTTCTTCATAACGGAAACCTGGCTCAAGGTAGGAGATTCATTACCGCTGTCTGAACTGCTGCCTGAGGGATATGTATGTATAAATTCTCCTCGCCCGTCTGGTCGCGGGGGAGGATTAATGACTATATACAAAAAATCCACTCAATGCCAATCACTCACGGTCGAACCACCGAAGAGTTTTGAACTACAACTGTTTCAAATCGCAGCTAAAAATCCTGTTACGGTGGCTTTAATATACCGGCCCCCAAAACCAAATAAGGCTTTCGTCCAGGAATTCTCTGATCTTTTGAGCACAATGTCTACGAATTATGACTGTTTCTTACTTCTGGGTGATTTTAATGTTCATATTTGTTGTGCAAATGATACCCTCTCAAGTGAATTTCTAAATTTGATAGAGTCGTTTGATTTAATACAATGGGTTAAAAGCCCTACCCATAAACGAGGACACATTTTAGACTTAATTTTAACTCATAATCTGCAAATAGACGATGTAAATATCTGTGAGACTAACTTTTCTGACCATATGCCAATAATCTTCAAGACTTCTACTACTATAAAACCTGTACCCCAGGGAGACTCCAGGCGTTGGTCAAGGAGATTAAGCAGCACTTCTAGTACTGACCTTTCAGCACTGTTTAAAACCAAGTGCAATATTTTGATGCTGGAAACCCCGCTTCATCTTTTAAGTGTTGATGAGCATTGGACTTTATTAAACTCAACCTGCATGGACATTTTAGACGCTATTGCTCCACTTAGACTGACAAGCAATAAAAGAAAAATAAATCCATGGTTAAATGATAACACTCGGGACCTCAGAAAGCAATGTAGGCAGAGTGAGAGGAAATGGAAAAAGAGTAAATTACAAGTCCACTATGACGCTCTTAGAGACGCTATATTTAGTTATCAAAAAGCTGTAACCAAGGCTAAAAATACTTACTTCTCCAATATAATTAGGGCCAATAGTAATAACTCGAAACTCCTATTTTCTATTATTAACTCTGTAATGCAACCTTTAAATAACATACATCAAAAGCCCTCACTTATTTTCTGTGAGGACTTTCTTAATTTTTTCAGCCAAAAAATTGTTAATCAACGCTCCCAGATTCCTTTGGTAAATACAGATCCATCGAACTATTCTGCCTGCACTGCTGAATGGGGGGCCTTTGAACCTATCACCTTGACAATCTTGGAGGATATTGTACAAAAACTGAAACCAACTTGCTGTGCAAATGATGTGATGCCTAGTTGTTTGTTAAAGCAGACCTTCGACTGTGTAGCACTGAGTATCGCACATTTGTTTAATAAGAGCCTGTCCAGTGGGACATATCCTCAAGAGTTCAAACATGCTGTGGTGACACCGCGGTTGAAGCGGCCAAATTTGGGCCAGGATGATATGAAAAATTACAGGCCAATCTCACAGATTTCTTTCGTTTCAAAAATTTTAGAAAAAGTTGTGTTGCAGCAACTACTATCATTTCTAAAAAAAAATGTAATAGGAGAAATGTTCCAATCAGGGTTTAAAGCTGCCCACAGCACAGAGTCAGCGCTATTGAAAGTGTTAAGTGACATCTTTTTGGACTTAGACAAAGGAGATGATGTTGTTCTAGTGCTACTTGATCTAAGCGCAGCTTTTGACATGATTGACCATGACATCCTTATTTCCCGTCTGGAACACTCAGTAGGTTTAAAAGGCACAGTTTTGAAATGGTTTCAGTCCTACTTGAGTGGTAGATGTTTTTCAGTTAACTATAATGATAGGACCTCAGGAAAAAAAAACCTTCCGTGGGGGGTCCCGCAAGGGTCTATCCTCTCTCCTATACTATTCTCATTATATTTGCTCCCTTTGGGAAGCATTTTTAGAAAGTATGGAGTGTCATTTCATTGTTACGCCGATGACACGCAAATGTATCTACCACTCAGCTCTACCAGTTCATTTGAGTCGCTTTTAGAGTGTTTAAAGGACGTTAAAAATTGGATGGCTAAAAACTTTTTAATGTTAAATGAGGACAAAACAGAGGTTATTGTATTTGGACATCAAAATAAATCCGCAGAAACTATATTAGATTCAAGTCCTCTAGCATCCTACACGAAATCTACAGTTAGAGATTTAGGCTTTTTAATTGACAATAACCTAAAAATGGACAAGCAAATTAATTCTGTGGTCCGGGCTTGTTTTTATAATCTGCGTCTACTAGCTAAAACCAAACCATTTCTATCAAATAAAGACTTTGAAAGAGTTATCCACACTTTTATCTTTTCAAGGCTCGACTTTTGTAATTCGCTGTATTGTGGCATCACCGCCGCATCTTTGTCTCGACTGCAATCGGTCCAAAATGCGGCGGGGAGGCTTTTAAAGAGGATAAAGAAATATGAGTCGATCACACCTACACTGGAGTCTCTAAATTGGCTTCCAGTGCAGTACAGAATAAGATACAAAATTTTACTGTTTGTATATAAATCGCTAAATAACCAGGCCCCACCATATTTGGCGAATCTTTTAACTTTGTATACCCCCTCCAGAACACTACGCTCAGAGAATCAGGAACTACTGATAGTGCCTAGAACAAAACGCCTTCATAAGGGCGACCGGGCGTTTGCGGTAACAGGGCCGAGACAGTGGAATGAGCTGCCGCTAGCTGTCAGGTCTGCAAAATCGCTGTCGCTTTTTAAGCATTTGTGTAAATCGCATCTGATGTCGTTAGCTTATAATGAGTAGATGTGACATTTTATATGTTATTTAATAATTAATAATAATTCATTACATTTATATAGCGCTTTTCTCGGCACTCAAAGCGCTTTACATGGAAGGGGGGAATCTCCTCAGCCACCACCAATGTGCAGCATCCACTTGGATGATGCGACGGCAGCCATATTGCGCCAGAACGCCCACCACACACCAGCTTACTGGTGGAGAGGAGACAGTGATGAAGCCAATCAGTATATGGGGATGATTAGGAGGCCATGATGGACAGAGGCCACTGGCAAATTTGGCCAGGATGTCGGGGTTACACCCCTACTCTTTCGAAAGACATCCTGGGATTTTTAATGACCACAGAGAGTCAGGACCTCGGTTTAACGTCTCATCCGAAGGACTTATTTTTACTTCTATTGGAATCTCTATGTAAAGCACTTTGGTTCAACCTTGGTTGTGTTTTAACAGTGCTATATAAATAAAGAGAAAGAAAGAAAGAAAGAAAGAAAGAAAGAAAGAAAGAAAGAAAGAAATCTACCCTAAATATGTCCTTGAGGGCCACATCATTAAAGTCCAACAGGTGAGAGAGTTCACAAAACTCTGCCACATAATCCTCAATGGCCCGGTTGTCTTGATGAAGACAAAGGAGGGCAACTGCTGGGTTCATAGTTGAGGTAAAGTATTCTATAATGGTATCCACTGGAGGCAAGTTGTGAAGAACCCAAGTGCAGTTTATTAACAAACAGAACAAAACCAAACATGAAACAAAAACATGACGTGGCATGAAAACTCAAGATAAAAACATGAACATGAACTTTGTTTCACAACAGTGTTTACAGGAAACAATACTTGACAAAGACACATGGCAAACATGAGGGCTTAAATACACAGACTAATGACAAGACAAGGGACACCTGTGAATAATGAAACAATGAATCAATGACAACATGTCAAGTCAAGTCATCTTCATTTATATAGCGCTTTTAACAATGTAGATTGTTTCAAAGCAGCTTTACAGAGATAAGCGTATAATTTAAGGTAACAGACTGTTTTGGCTTTATAGCGGTTCTTTAGTAAAGTTATTTTCCAGCTAAAGTTAGTTTTGATTGATTTGCTTCTGTCGCAACGATCATTTGTTATTAAATTAGGGGCCGCTAAGTGTCGTCTTAGCGGCCCCTAATTTAATAACAAATGATCGTTGCGACGGAAGCAAATCAATCAAAACTAACTTTTGATGGTTGCGGGAAAACCTCGGGATAAACCTCGGGATAAACACAGACACTAAAATTAGCGTAGATGCCATTCTTCTCATGATGTAACGAGTACATCAGGATTTATGGGAAGTGTTCCCGGTTCCGGCTGACCTAATCTATGCAGCCTAACATTGAATTATAGAAGTCTATATTGTATTATGTGAATGCTAGGTCAAAGAGATGTGTTTTTAGTCTAGCTTTGAACTGACAGAGTGTGTCTACTTCCCGGACAATGTTAGGAAGATTGTTCCAAAGTTTAGGTGCTAAATAGGAGAAGGATCTACCGCCAGCAGTCGATTTTGATATTCTAGGTATTATTAACTGGCCGGAATTTTGAGATCGCAATAGACGTGAAGGAATATAATGCGTTAAGAGCTCGCTAAAGAAGCAGAGCTAATCCATTTAGCGCTTTGTAAGTAATCAGCAATATTTTAAAATGTATGCGATGTTTAATAGGCAGCCAATGCAGTGTTGACAGAACCGGGCTAATATGGTCATACTTCCTGGTTCTGGTAAGAACTCGAGCTGCTGCGTTTTGAACCAGCTGTAGTTTGTTTATTAAGCGTGCAGGGCAACCACCCAGTAGAGCATTACAATAATCTAGCCTTGAGGTCATGAACGCATGAACTAATTGTTCCACATTTGTCAATGAGAGCATATGGCGTAATTTAGATACATTTTTAAGATGGAAAAATGCAGTTTTACAGATACTAGACACGTGACTTTCAAATGAAAGATTGGTATCAAAGAGCACACCCAGGTTCCTAACCGACGACGAAGACTTAACAGAGCAGCCATCAAGTGTTAGACAGTATTCTAGGTTATTACGTGAGGAAGTTTTTTGTCCAATAATTAGAATCTCTGTTTTTTCAGAATTTAGAAGTAGGAAATTATGAGTCATCCATTTTTTTATATCAGCTATGCATTCCGTTAATTTTGTGCATTGATAAGTTTCGTTAGGTTTTGAAGAAATATACAGCTGAGTATCGTCAGCATAACAGTGGAAGCTAATTCCATGTTTCCTAATGATATCTCCTAATGGCAGCATGTACAGAGTGAACAGCAGCGGTCCTAGTACTGAGCCTTGTGGTACGCCATACTGAACTTGTGATCGATGAGACATCTCTTCATTTACTGCTACAAACTGATAACGGTCAGATAAGTATGATTTAAACCATGCTAATGCAATTTCACTAATGCCAACATAATGTTCGAGTCTATTTAAAAGAATGTTATGATAAGAGCAAATCAAACACACCTGCCTTTAATTTTCAAGTGATCCTGAAGATCTTTATTGGTTGCTTCAGGTGTGTTTGATTAGGGTTGGAGATGAACTGCGCAGGACAGTGGATTGGCAGGAGCAGGATTGGGCATCCCTGATTTAGATGATTTAACAAGTTTAGAAAATTCTTTCTCTTCTATAGCAACGAATGAATGAATAATTTTCCGTAGGGAGACTACAACGCACTGCCTGATGCGATACTGTAGTAGACGGTTGCATAGTTATAATTTTCTCCTTAAGTGAAGAAATCTTATAAGTGAAGTTCATAAAGTTCATAAGTCATTACTGTTTTGTTGCTTGGAAACTTCTGGGCTTGAAGCTTTATTTTTCGTTATTTTAGCCACTGTTTCAAATAAATACCAAGGGTTTTGTTTATTTTTTGTTTATTTATTTTGTTTATAACCCTAACCCTAACCCTAACCCTAGGGTTGGAAAATAAGCAGATCTAGCAGTAATTTTAAGGCAAGGCAAGGCAAGGCAAATTTATTTGTATAGCGCATTTCATACACAGCAGCAATGCAATGCGCTTCACACAAAAATGTAACAAAAAATAAAATAACAATATAAAACTGCATACAATTTTACAATATATAAGACACAAACAAATAAATGCATTTATTTATTTATTCACGCATTAACTGTAAAAAGCATCTGAAAAAAGCTTGGTCTTTAATCTAGTTTTAAAAATTGCGTTTTTAATGTTTTCTGGAAGCTGGTTCCAGAGATGAACGCCAAAATAGTTAAAAGCAGATTCCCCTTGTTTTGTTTTGACAATAGGTTTTAATAGAAGCTGTTTATGTTGTGATCTAAGGGGTCTTGGTTGAGTATACTGTTGAAACATATCACAAAGATATTTAGGTCCCATCCCCTTTATTGACTTAAAAACTAATAAGAGTACCTTAAAATTAATCCTATATCTAATTGGTAGCCAGTGCAAGGACCTTAAGACTGGAGTAATATGATCTATTCTTTTGGTTTTAGTAAGGATTCTGGCTGCACTGTTCTGTACCATTTGAAGCGGTTTTAAATTCTTTTTAGGGAGTCCTGTTAAAAGCACATTACAATAATCAATCCTACTAGAAATAAAAGCATGTATGATCTTTTCAAGATCCTCCTTAGACATGAATCTTTTAAGCTTATTAATATTTTTAAGATGAAAATATGCTGATTTTGTGATTGTTTTTATGTGATTATTAAAATTTAGATTATTATCTATTAGGACACCAAGGCTTCTTACCACTTCCTTTGCTACTAAACCCTTTGTTTCTAGCAGGGTAGAGATTTTACATCTTTCCTCATTTCTTCCAAAAACGATAACCTCAGTTTTATCTTTATTAAGCTGGAGAAAGTTCTGTGACATCCAAATATCTATTTCCTCAATGCACTGACAGAGAGTTTCAATGGGGCTATAGTCACCAGGCACTAGAGGTAAATAAATCTGTGTACCATCAGCATAACTATGGTAAGAGATTGAATTTTTCTTTATGATTTTACCAAGTGGTAGCATATAAAGACTGAACAACAGTGGACCCAAAATTGAGCCCTGGGGAACTCTACAGGTCAAAGATTTTAGTGTTGAGGAACAATTTCCAATTTTAACAATAAAACTCCTGTCACTAAGATATGATTTTAGCCAGCTGATCACAACACCGGTGAAGCCAACCCAATGTTCCAGTCGATGAAGCAATATGTAATGGTCAACAGTATCGAAAGCCGCACTGAGATCTAATAATACTAAGATGGATGCCTTGCCTGCATCTGTATTTAGTCGGATGTCACTTGTGACTTTAGCAAGAGCTGTTTCTGTACTATGGTGAGTCCGGAAACCTGACTGAAAATCATCTAGGCAGTTGTTAAGTTTTAAAAAAGATGTAAGTTGATTAAAAACAATTTTTTCAATAATTTTGCCAATGAACGGTAGGTTTGAAATAGGCCTATAGTTGCTTAATATGGATGTATCCAAATTATTCTTTTTAAGAAGTGGTTTTATAACAGCAGTCTTTAGGGATTTAGGAAATGTGCCCATTTGTAAAGATGAATTTATAATGTTAAGCAATTCTGGTGCTATAATATGAAAAACAGATTTTAGAAAGGTGGTGGGTAGGGTATCTAGTGTACAAGTGGAGGAGGTGAGGCTTTGTACTGTTTTATTAAGTGTTTCAGTATCGATCAAACTGAAATTAGCCATCCTGTTTAATGTTCCTGTAGTTATTTGTTCTGATTGCATAATAGTATGCTTTTGATGTATTATATTCAATCTAATTTGATCAATTTTGGATTTGAAAAAGAACGCAAACTCATTACACTTTATAGTCGAGATGAATTCAGGTGGTAGTTTTTGAGGGAGGGTTGTCAGTTTTTCCACTGTCGAGAAAAGAACTCGTGCGTTATTTAAATTTTGATTGATAATGTTAGAAAAGAACAACTGTCTTGCTAAGGCCTCTCTGTAAGTAATCAAGCTCTCCTTCCATGAAATGCTCCATTTTTCTGGCTGCTCTCTTAAGGGCCAGAGTGTGCTTGTTGTATCACGGCGTTGGACTTTTCTTTAATCTTCTTTAAGCGCAAAGGAGCAACTGTGTCTAAAGGGCTGGAAAAGAGAGAATTTAGTTTCTGTCGCAATGTCGAGTTCTTCTAAGCTATCTGGGATGCTGAGGAGATGAAACTGATCAGTAATAATATTACTAAAGCAATCTTTAGTGGCAGAAGTGATAGGTCTAACATAGGTCTAACATATTTGTAACACATCTAACATATTTGTAACACGGAGTCGGCTTTGCAGCCTTGGCTAAATGAAGTATACACAAGACTAGATAATGATCTGAGATGTCATTATGTGCTGTAGAATTTATACAGCATTAACATTTATTCCATGTGATAATATTAAATCTAAAGTATGATTACAACGAGTAGGTCCTGACACGTGTTGTCTAACTCCAATTGAGTTTACAATGTCTTTAAATGCCAATCCCAATGCATCTTTTTCATTATCTATGTGTATATTTGTGAAGAAGAGGCAGAGGCGTTCGGATCCATGTGCAAATACTTTATTGGAACACACAAGCAAACAGAGTAGAACAGACATGGTAATGCAGAAGCACTCAGGGGAAGTCCAGAACTCGCAGTCGATACAAGGCAAGGGTCGGGGCAGGCAGCAAACGTTCATACATATGTCCTTGGAAACGGGCTAGGATCGAGAAACAGGGAATACTAGGAAATATCAGTAGATTGCTCAGAGTTGTACACCGTGGCAAACAAGACTTCGCAGAGAACAGAGTGGAGCGAGGTCCAGATAAAGGGAAGTTGAGTGAGAACAGGTGGCAGTGATAATGAGGATAAGACAGGGATGGAAGGTGATGAGTGTGATGAGTCCTAGAATTCAGGGGAGAGTGATCTAGAGAAACCAGGAGGAGGCGTCTTTGAGTGCACCGTGACAATATTAAAATCACCAACAATTAGTACTTTATCTGCAGTCAATATTAATTCTGATAGAAAGTCTGCAAATTCTTTGATAAAGTCTTTATGGTGCCCTGGTGGCCTGTATACAGTAGCCAGAACAAATCTCAAACGTGATTTATCATTTACTCTATATATTGTTACATTAAGCACCAACACTTCAAAAGAATTATATTTGAAACTAGACTTCTTAGTAATTCTGAAAACTAAAAATTACTATAAATTACAGCAGCACCACCCCCTTTGCCTTTCAGACGAGGCTCATGTTTATAACAGTAATCTTGCGGGGTGATCTCATTTAAAGTAATGTAATCGTTTGGTTTTAGCCAGGTTTCTGTCAAACACAGCACATTTAGGTTATAATCTGTGAATCTTTTGAAGTAAGGGATCGAATATTCAGCAACCCGAGCTTTATCATTTGTTCATCTGCATTACATCTGTTTTTTATTTGTTGAACAGCAATTCAATTTTTACCCTTAAATGGGTTTGGGAGTTTTTTGGATTTCCTAATTCGGGGAACAGACACAGTCTCTATATGATGATATCTAAGTGAAAGTCTCTATGTTATGGGGTTTATCTGACCTCAGTTATCTGACCTCAGTGTCAGTGACAGGCCTGTCTTCAGACATGTGACAGGTCTCCTCTCTTTGTGAGTTATCCTACTGAGGCATCTATGCAAACATCCTTTGCATGAACATTTCTAAGCTTAGCTGCTTTTCCATGTGGTAAGAGGAAAGACACTAGACATTTCTAGTGTGAGTATGGCAGGCCTCCTCTTCCTTAAAAGTCATCAAATGAGGCCTCCATGCAAACAGCCTTTACAGGTAGAGTTAGAAAAGACGTCTCTTTTCATATTAGTGAGCTGTTCTTAGACCCTTCGCTCCCTTCACTCTTCACTGTGTATATCTGAGCTGAGCTGTTTTTCCACATTGTGAGAAAGCAGTAGAGACCACTGTGGTGTGTGTATTGGCAAACAGTTTTACATCACTGAATAAGAGACAAACATAGATCAATAGTCTTTAACAATTTTTTATTCCCTTGGTCAGCAGTCATACAGTCATTACTAAGTGCCTGCAGAGTGTGACAACGAGTGGGGGGTATCCTTCATTCTTTATAGTTGTTCCTCCACCAAGGTTTTTTTCTATATTTTTAACTAAATATATTGTTTAGATTTGTCTATCATACTTAATCATATTACACCCTTGAATGGAGACTCTCTGTCTCAGTCATACATTCAGTAACATTAACTTTTGTCCGGTCATATACAAGGACATACACATACATATATTAACCCTCTGGGGTCTGAGGTGTTTTTGGGGTCCTTGAGATGTTCTGACATGCCCTGACATTTGTGTTTTTTTCAGTTGCTTATAAACATATTAATGGCAAAGGTGTAATTACATTTATAATTACACTCTATTTAGCACAAACAGGGCTACCATAATATGTGAGCAACATGTATGTACATGTTTTCATTTTTGAGAGAATAATGTTTATGCATGGTTATTGAAAAAACTAAAAATGAAAGTTTCTGAAATAAGGCCACAAAACACATACTAAATATGTGTCAATAAGACTTTTGAATAATGGCTGTCGTCGCCTAGAGTTTTTTCTTCAAAATGATGTGAAAATCATCCTGCCTAATCATTCACATAAAACGATACATTGATTTCAATTTTGTGAAACACTTTTAGTTTGGAAAGGCAATATGCGGATGGGGCGTAAACGATCCAACACCATCATGAATATTTAGTGGTTCACACCTGAGAAGTTCACACCCATAATGAGCCTTTCATTCAGGTGTGTCACTGAGCCACAGGAACACACACACACACACACACACACGGAAACACAGTTGTTGTTTTTTTCACAAATTGTGCTTGCTAATTGTATAATATCCAAGGTAAACATTTCTAGTAATTGTGCAGTTAATTCTCATGCTGTATTTTCAGAAAGTTTTGGAATATATTCTCTACCCAAATGTGTCACTAATAAAACACAATAAAAAATTATTTAAAGAGAAGGCTTATATTGACCTTTTAAGTTTTTGTTTACATCTATCCTTGTATATATTTTAGCTATTTTATTAAAAAGGTTATACAATTACAACAATTAAAATTGTAACAATATTTCCAGTGTAATCTTTCTTTGTAAAAATACATTTTATCATACGTATTTCAAAGTTAAAGAGCAACTTGCAGGTTAAATTTATAACTGAATTAATACTTGATATTGTCTGAAGAGGTTTTTTAAAAACACATATGTAGAAATGACTAATGAAATCTAATTGGTTGTAGAGATTTTGATGAAAATGTGCTAGGCTCTGGAATACGCCTTTCCCCCTATAGCAACGCGTCATATGACGTATGCCGAGGTAAATATGAGCTCGCGTTCAGCCAGCGCTCTCATTGTGGGTGTAGTAGTTAGAGCAGTAGTGAGCGACAGAGAAAGTTTTAGATCGAGTTTTAGAGAAGCCATAATGGTAAATTATTGTGTTTGTGCTGGTTGCACAAAATCCAGCCTGTCAGGACATCGTGTCCATCATTTTCCTTCTAGGAAAAACAAGGCTTTTCGTTCTTGGGTGCGTTTTGTTCAGGTGAAGAGAGCAGACTTCACTGCCGCGTCTGTCACCGCACACTCGGTCGTTTGTGGCGCACATTTCACTCCGGAGAATTATCGACCTGGAGATTTGTTGGAATCTAGTAATATAGTAAGTAGTAAAAAATATATCGCTCCAGTTATGCAAATCTAGTTGTTTTATCATCAACATACACTATGCTATATAGGGGTGTCCAACCTGCAAGTTGCTCTTTCAGTGCACGCATCTTCGGGTTCTCCCGCCGGATGTAGGCGCGAGCACAACATCAACTGGCAAACGCAATGTAAGCGGAACGAAACTGAGCTACTCGTTATTGTGTTTGTGTGGACCGTTTATCAGTTTGGACCAGTGCAGCGCGAGCCTGATCAAGCAACACTGTAACTGCGAGATCCAGTAAATCAAGCATTTGAATTCGCCACTGAAGTAATAACATCGCTGCGAGATCTAGTGAGAAATATTCACATTTCTCCGTTATTAACGGATCAAACAGCGCTGACGTGGAAACCAGGAATAAACATTGTGCAATGAATGAACGAACTATCCAGTGTCCACAGATCAGCAACATTCACCATGGCTTTACTGTAGTAACACTAACTGCAACCATGGAAGTTTGGCATTTTCCACTAAGGCCCAGTATGCATCCACCTCCCTGCAACACTGACTTTCCTCAGCTGTAAACATTGCCTCGCATTTCCCACACAAGCACCTATGGAACAAAAAATGTTAGCAGGAATAAATATCTCTCTGTCTCTCGATGAGAAACCGCTAAGTTGTATCACGTAACGTTAGTCTGGGCGGATATTAATGAGCATGACAAACGCCTGATCAAAGCTTAGTTTCTGTTATTGTAAGTTCCAATATGTTCTGTCTAACATTGATCCTGGCCTGTCCCTGCTCTCTTGGCAGCCTAGCAGGCTCATAATTGTATGGCTGTGGTCCGTCAACAATTTCCTCAGCGTCCGAAATGTCATTGCGATCCATTTTTCCCTGTTGTTTGAATCGACCTCTCTCCCTCGTGCTACGTCACGCCCATTTTCAGATGCGGAAGTAAAATTTTCTCACAAAAACGACTCCAGAAGCCACTGTAGTGTATTTATAATTTTTTTTTTAAGAAAATCTAGTTCCTACATTATTTTTCTATACATTGACTTGTTGGGTCTTCTAACCTGCAAGTTGCTCTTTAAGGATTCATTAGTTTGAATATCACCTACATTGGAACAAACACTATAACATCTTAGTTGATTATTTTTGACAAAACATATTTATTTTTAACACGAGCAGAAATTGGCAACATTAGCTTATTTGATGTGGCTGTATTTTACAGTAAAACTTTATAATCTATCCGATTTTTGTAGTCGATTTTTACTCATCTTAGTATAGAAATAGAGTTTGGAAAAAGCTGTTCATTCATTCACACACAGAAACGCGATTCATTTTGAAACAGTATTTGTGCCAGCTGTTGTAGCTACACAACAGCGCGCATCTGTGCGTTCATTCATTCACGCACAGAAACGCGATTCATATTTAAACAGTCTTTTTGCGTGTACAGTCACTTGCGATTAGAACAAAGCATAGAACTGACCTATTCCTCAGCGGGATCCGTTGCTCCTCGAAATGAAACTTCCAGAACTTCTGAGGTAAATTTTCCAGGATTATTATCAAGATAGTATTATTCCTCACAGCGTCGTAAAGTACATGAGTCTGAAAGTGAACTTGCGGTGTGTTTTATCCAGCTGATGTGGGCGTTCACAGGATTGCAGGATCGCCTCACATTTGCGTTTGAATAGCGCGCGCTCTCCGTGGGCGGAGTCAAATTAAAACATAATGAGCTGAGATGAGAACGACTGACATCTCTCTCTTTTCATTCGTATTACATAAACTGAGAATATTTGTTTTTTATAAAAATAACTTCATTTAAAAGAAGAGAATTCAAGCTTCATGCCTGTGTGCCTGTGTGACTGTTTGACTGAGTATTCGCTGAGTTATGGTTCATTTTCGGATGCGTTTCAGAATGGACTTAACTGACAGAGAGAAGGCAGAACTCGCTTCGTGTTTATTTTTCTTTATTTGGCAAAAAGCACAACACTTTGTTTTTATTGTGAGTATACACAAAAATAATACACACTTAACAGTATCGATTGATGTATGAAACTCCTATGGAAAATCAAAGTCAACAACAGAGTATTTTTGAGTCTCTTTTACACTGATAAAAAAAAAAGCGAGCTGGTATCGCCAGCGATACCGCCGACCCCAGGGGGTTAATAAGAATATGTATCGACACCACAATAATCTAATTACCATCATATTTCTAAGATTCTATAAATATAATTAAGTGCAAACATAATAGAACATTACATTTCTTCCACGTGAGTGTGGCAGGCCTCCTCTTCTAGAGTCATCCTGCTGAGGCCTCCACTTCCCATAGCCCTGTGAAGGAGTTATTTGTCTCTGTTTAAAAAAACAAATAAACACTGTTTTTTGGCTTCGGCTGATAAAGCATGTCAGCCTCCCTGGTACATGTGTTGATACTGGTCCCCCTGAAAGTAGCAGGCTAGGGCCCAATGGGCATGGGCCGTACTCCCTTAAAGGAACCCCCCTCTAAGTTGGCCTGTGGTGTCCAGGCCTTGAGCTGGCTTTGGGTCAAGCCCTTCATGTTAGCGTTTCAGAGCGTCCCAGAGGACGTGGGGTTTCATGACATCATCGCGTACAATAGAAGTCCCATTTCATTGGCTAGGTGCCAACCAATAAAACGGCTCCTTTGAACACCCCCGCTCCCGCCCCCCTTTCTTTCTCGCCGCCACTGAGTTTCAAGTGCACAATTTAGTTTTGCACCTAATATAATGCGAAAAGAGTAGCAAAAGTCAAGGTGCGAAATTTGAAATTGCAGTGACAGATTTGAGAAGTTGCAAGTGCCTAATTGAGGTTGTACTGCGAATGTGAATGTAAGATTAAATGCAAATATATATTACAAGTTTGTGTCTGTCATTGTATTTCTGTGAATGGTATTTTACACATTTGTGACTACTTGTCTGCAGCTTCAAATTCAGAATACAGGTGTCTGACTATTGTCTGCGAGTGCAAATTTCAGCATTCAACTACAGATTTTTATTTTACAAGTTTTCACATTGAAGCTGTGAGTGTAAATGTTCATGTACAAGTACGAATATTTATTGTTCAAGTTCTCAAATTCACATCTATGTGCTCACATCTAGTTTTGCTACTCTTTTACCTTCATAGTCACCAGCTAATACGATTGCCGTGATTATACAGTACTTCAGTCATCAGTCACTCTGAGGCTTTCCCCAAACATGTCTCAGGACACAGTGTCTTGTTCCCTGTTCTCAGGGAACAAGGATTACGGTCGGAACTCAAGACGTTTTATGTTCATTATTCTGACCCATGTTTAGCCTCAACAGTTTATATAGATGAATGATTACTAATATATCTTTTTTTAAAACAGCAACTAAAGAATACATTAATAAAGATATCTGTTTCTAGGTGCACCCCATACATCCATCTATCCAAAGGATGATGTTCAGCTGGGTGTTCAGAACACCCTCATCTGTCATGTGAGTGACTTCTATCCTCCATCTGTCAGCATCTCATGGACTAAGAATAATGTTAATGTGACAGAGGGCACGAGTTTAAGCCAATACCGTCCAAAGACAGATGGCACCTTCAACATCTTCTCCACTTTTAAGTTTACACCTGCTGAAGGAGACATTTACAGCTGCACAGTAAACCACAGAGCCCTCCAGGGTGAACCTCAGACCAAAATATGGGGTGAGTTTGATTTTCAAACAGAATCAATCAACATTACATTTCAGTACAGTTTATATATATATAT